>NW_017547115.1:4443384-4508708 GCF_001854935.1 Bemisia tabaci
TCCCCCCCCCCCCGCCCAACTCTCTAGCATCATCCGCTAGCTCGGTGAATTTTTCCACTCAAAATGTGATTAGTTTCGCTTGTTAAAAATGCATGATTCGCAGGAAATTGGATTATGAAAAAAAGGAAAGTAAAAAACTACACTCACTGGGAAAAAAGGTCGCTTGGATCTAGAGTCCAGACTCATAATAACTTCGACAAGGAAAAATACTCTTAATTCAATCCGACTTTTTCTTGAAGAGCCAAGCTTCTTGATTTAGGCGGATTCCCTTTTGATTCAAGCATAAAGTCTGATTGAATCAAGAGTATTTTTTTCTTGTCACTGTTTTTAAGAGTCTGGACTCTAGATACAGGTGACTTTTTTTTCCAGTGCTGTTATTCATGTGTGTATGGTCACTTTGGATTGTTTGGAGTGAAATTTTTGGGCCAGACAACCAAAAGGACTTAATTGATCAACATTGTTGGATAAACCAACCGAAAGCTTAGGTCACTCTGGTGTATCGAGGGATGTGGAAAGTGTCCTGCTGAACTAATTTACTCTGGTTTCTCTCAATGCCACTCAGAGGTTGCACAATTTGCGAAGGACTAGCACATTGAACTATCATCAATGCGATCTAGATTCAATGGTGGCTCCAGATTCCTTACGAAGTTGAAATCTTTCCAAAGTTTTGGTCAATGTACACTGAAAAACTTTTTTCTTCAGGCATCATTTTGATTTAAAGCGTCGTTTCTTGTCGACAAAATTTGGTTTTTTTTAAAAAGTTAAATCCGTGCGGATTCACTTCAACATCGGGTTCTTTTAGTTAAAAAAGCGTCGTTTTGTTATCGTTAAGTTAAAAAACGATTGCAAAACAACGTTTCTTTAACTCGAAAACCATATTTTATTGACAAGAAACGACGCTTTAAGTCAAAATAATATCTTAAGAAAATTTATTTTCAGTTTAACCCTCAGGAAAACTGATCCAAAAATATCAACCACTCATTCAGGTTCTTCGTGTTCTCCTTCCCACAATAACACGAAATGTCGGTTCCTTTTTCTTACAATGTTATTATTTTTCGGAAAATCACTGTAGGGTATGTAAGCACGGGAGTTTGATTCAATGCTGAAGGCACCTGCTAGAAAAAATAATAACCCTTTACTCTACGAACACACGAAAAAGCCATAAACTTTAATGACCCGCTAAATTTGAACGTAAAATTAATTGATCTGCAAGTCGGAGTGTCTCTGATTACTACTCGAGAGCGCCACCGTGTCTAAGTTGAATTAGTTCGATGTGTTCTGTACTCAAATCGAGCTCCTACCCTCCTCCCAATGCCCTCTCTTCATGTCGAGAAAATGTACGGCGAAGAAACATTTCAGAGCGGAACGCTCGTTGCCTCTCACAATCAGACTAAAAGACGTACCTAAACTCCAATGTTGTAAAATTTCCGCGCGCAATTTTGATTTTCATTCAAACGAAATTCACTATACCTTATTGAAAATCCCACTGATTCTGCCATAATCTGCACTGAAAAAAATATCGGTGTATTTACTAAGAAAAGGGTAAAATTACCAAGAATTCAGGGTTCTATTTGATCCCAGTTTATTCTTGATAAAATTACCATTTATGGAATTGGTGATCTCGGTAAAATTATTGAACTTTCTCGGTAATTTTACTGGACCTTGGTAAAAACGCCAATATTTTTTATCGACTGTGGTAGAATTCCCGAGATAAAATGGCAAAGTTACCGGGAATTGATTACCAATAAAAGTGGTATTCTTACCTAAAAAAAAACCGTAAAAATACCGGTTTTTAGGTAAGCTTGCCAATCTGTCTCGGTAAAATTACCAATAATTGGTAAAAAAAGTGAGATGGTGAAGATACCAACGGACCTTGGTAAAAACGCCGATAATTTTTTTTCAGTGTGCCTGCAAAAATCGACAAATTTTAGACTTGAATTGCGTGCAGTTATTTTTTTTTTTCAAAAAATGGAGTTGTCGGGGGTAAATTTTGCAAGGTTGAAGAGGAGTTACGTTTCTTGGTCTGGCGGACGAGGCTCCGTACACGGGTGATCGACTAAGTGGGTGCAGGGATCTGGCTCTTTATTTTATTGGCGGTATCGATTGCAGCGCAAGTCGGAGCCGAATCCGGTCTTGGTTTTTATTGGCGTCGGTAATTAATAGTGACTTCCTGTAGCGATTTACCAGTGCCATTGCTCGCCGCGGCCGCCCACCTTAATCGTCAGATCACTCGCTCGATACCGGCACCGCGCCGACCCTTCGTTCGTTATTAATTCCTCCGTGTACCAAACATCACCATTGCTGCCACAGGGGACGCTAATCCACCAATTCAGATATTCATCGGTAATGTAGCATTGCGCCCATGATATTAGACTCCATGATCACCTATATACTGTTCGGTTGCTCATCACATCCAAGATCTTAGACCCCATGCTCACTTTTATGAGGGATAATTTTTTAGAAAAATCGAAATAAGCATAGCGTCCAAATGTGGGATGCAAGAATTCTCTGACAATATACGAGCAGATGATCCAAACAATTTATTAAGACAATTTTTGTGAAATAAAGACGAAAAAATGTGTTTTCGTAAAAAATTGTGGATTGGTTAGGTTAGGCAAGGTTAGGTTAGTTCTTAGATGAGAGAAGTATACGATTTTCTATTATGATAAACTTTAAAACTAAGAAAGGTCTACTTGCTATTGGACTCCATACTCAAGCAAAGAAGTGAGAGATTTAGGGATGAGCATGGAGTCCAAGATCTTGAACGAGATGAGCAGGCAAGTATATCAAGGGTGAGCATGGAGTCCAATATCATGGACGCGATGCTACATAATCCCTGGAGTCTTCTTTGCTTTTATTTGCGCGTTCCATTAGAGATAGTCGGTAGGTAGCTCCCGCTAGCTTTGCCAGATCAGAAGACCATTCTTAAGCTACAATAGAGTATACTGCCGTGCTAAGGAAAAGCGCCGTAAGGGCGTATGGATAGGAGCGTCCCATATACTCTCTATCAAGTAGACGTTTGTGCTAAACGGTGCCAGAGACAGTTGAGAAAGAAAGGGTGTGCTCGATACTCGAGGGCCGTGAGAATGAATGGAAATTACAAAGCGCCAGTGACGTCAGCGGCGACGACCGAGGGCGCGGGACGACGGTCGGGAGTCTTTAACTCATGAGCCCTGTCCACAACGCTCTTTTCATATGCCCACGGCTTATGAGTGCAGCATTCAGTTGGCACATACTTCCGTTTGGTGTAAACTCCCGTTTTTCCATTTCCCCACGGGGAATCATGCCCCGCCAATGTACTTTTACATTGTTTCTTATGCAGCTTTCTAGAGCGCACCCCATCTTTCTCACTCATCTATAGTTCCGTTTGGTAGAAATGCGTCCAATTTACTCTATTGAACACTACTTTGAGTTTGCACTGATTCCTACCTCGGTACCTCGGTCAGTTGCATACTCATTTTCTTGTTTTAATTCTTAATATCTTAGCTTTTTTTCCAGTCGAGAATGGGCATGTAATTGGCCCGAAACGTCCTGGTTGTGTTCATTCTATTTTCTTAGCCTTGTAACCCCATTTCTTCTTTCATTTAATGTGTTTTTATCTACACATCACCTGAATGAGTGATTCCGGAACGGGATGAGTTCGACAACGCAGGGCTGAGGGGCCTTGGTGCGGGTCTCTGATTAGGCCGCCGGGACTCACAATCAGGTGAGGGCACAGGGTAGGTGAGGGCTCATCATTCATCAGCGGGACGCGATGGGCAGCTGCTGATTGTGCTGCAAGTTGAGCGGTGACCGCCGACCACCCTGGCCTGGCCTCGTGTCCGTGCTATTCCACGTCCATGCATCACAGAGCATACCTGCCCCAGCCCGCCCGCCCGCTCAAAACAACCTATCTCCGCGGGGTTTCCGTCGGACTTGCGCGGTTCTTGTTCGTTATTGTTGCGGGCTGCCCGCTCCCACTCGCATCGTGCCATCCCGGCTTCGCCTTAATGTCATTCCCACCAGTGGCGTGGCGTGAATTGCGATATATCGATTGTTGTGGCATTCAAACCTATGGTAAAGAATCGATTATTAAGGTGTTCGCTGTGAACACCCGGTTTATCGATCCTTTCCCATGGGTTTAAATGGCGTAACAATCGACATATCGCAATTCACGCCACGGAACTGATTCCCACCCAGATAACAGCGAGCCATTACGCTTCTTTTGAAGCTCGTCTTATCCCTTCCGATGGATATGAAATGGAAGGAATATTAAGTTGCTCACGTAAGGACACTCTGCAAAATCGGGGTTTTCGGCCCCCGCCCGAATTCGCACCGAATTTTCGAGGCTGATAGAGGTTCGTCAAAGGGGAATTAACAGGTTTGGGCCTAGGCCATAGGCTACCGGGAGGGAGGGGGCAGTAAGAAAATCTTTCAGAGCACCCTCAACTTTTAATCGGATTAAGTTTTTGCACTTTTCTTTTTTTACGGCATACTCAATGTAAAAAATAGTATCGAATTAATTGTAAGCTTGAAAAAAAGTTGATTTTAAAATACGTTATAAGAATTTTTCGTAATTTATCCTCATTTTTCCGCGGGTTAGCCGTAAAAAGATAATTTTTCAGCCCTAAGAATTCGGCGTGATTCCGTGCAGGGCAGGATTGACCAACTTGCCGCCCCCTTCTCGTTCGTTCTGAAATATCAATAAAAACCATCAAACGAACGTGCCAGCGGGGGAAGGATGCAGAAGACGCGTTTACTTGTGTTGGACACATTTTTTGGGAAAGCCCTGTCAACACTACTAGCAAAATTTCACGGAACTTTGCGCGAAAGTTAAATTCCGTAAACCTATCTCTGTGTGGACAGGGCCTTCCATTCATAAGAAATGAACAAAAAAATTAGGAAAGAACAAACATAAATGTAGTTTAATGATTTTAACTTTCGCCGCCGCGCCGCGCAGACCGCACTGTGTTTGGCGCAATGCGTGAAGTATTCCGACAGTGTCGTAGGCGCTAAGCGTTTCACGCTGACCGCACTGTGTTTGGCGCAATGCGTGAAGTATTCATGCATTCTTGTAGGCGCTATCCGTTTCACGCTGACTGCAGTGACCGCACTGTGTTTGATGCAATGCATGAAGTATTCGTGCAGTCTTGTAGGCGCTAATATGTGTTACGTGCCGACCGCTGCGCCGAGGGTTTCTCCTTTTCATCTCAAGTCCTCGTCATCATTCCTCTTTAAGTCGCGCCTTTCCAGGCCAAATTGCGTGTTTAGATTCTCTCTTAACTCGACTAATTAAAGGTGCTGTCTCTTGTATCACTGAAAGACAACAAAATTAGAAATTACTATACTCTCAGGAAATGAGAGATTTTGTTGCCTTTTCTCGTTTGTAATTTTTTTTCTAAATTTGATTTTTTTTACACCTACATTTAAAAAAATTCCAAAACTTGCCGCCCCCTAGATTTGCCACCATGGGCCGCGGCCCATGTGACCGTCCCCTTAATCCGGCCCTGATTCCGTGGAGAGAAGGGGGGACATAAAAATATGCAGAACAGTACCGTCACACGTTGGCAAAAGTAGGAGTTCCGTTGGTGACCAAGAGGTGCGTATATCGAAGCATGTGATTATTGATCAGTTTTTCTACAAATTATGATCCCGCAAAAGACCACTGGACAGGGTGAGCATTATAGTACTAAAACACTTTTCCTCGTCAAATGTGTTGACAAAACATAGTACACGTGAGGGCATAAGGATAAGATGGCGAAGCGGAAAGAGAAATATTCGGGCTCAGTAAAAATGTTAAGAAACCTATTTTGTAAGGGACAAAGCAAAATTGAGCGAAGACTCTTGGCCGAACTTAAAATCTGTTAAACTCTTGTTAAAATCGCTGCTCGATGTGGAGGAGTTGGACAACTATCATTTTTGACTAGCATAAGGATTCGACAACTCTCCTCTAACGTTCGTCTCTAAACTTTTCCCTCGTTCTTCGTCATACTCTCTCAGTTTTCTTCTTCTTTTTCGGAGTCTTTTATTATTTTGATGCTTGTATTTCCTCTAGCGCTGCGAGTTGAAAAACCGGAGAAGAGATTGATATTCCCTCCCGTTGCCGAAGATTCGAGTCTCCCACCCTCGCCTCGTTTGGAATTCAAAACAGCCCTAGATCCGCTTCCTCACACGTCTGATCCCTCCTCAAAAAAGTTCAACTTCCCGAAGTTTCAGCCGGCCCCAACTTTCGAAAAAAGCTGTCCCTCGTCGAAAGAATCGCGTCAGGAAAATGCTCACGTATGTTCCTGACGCCTTCTCACGTAGAAAATAAGAAAAGTTGCCCGATTGTCTCCTGAAAAGAGAAAAAACATAGATTTGATCCCTTGAAATCTATGGATTAATCCAATTTTATCGTGAGAAAAATTCTTTATAAAAGCTATAAGCATAATCGTAGTTGAAAGCTTTACAGAAAGAAGGAGTTCGCTTAGAAAAATAACAACAATTATTGGACTGAATATTGCAATGAGGAACTACTATTTCTTTGTAAAAAAATAAAATAGCGGTGGAAATTTTGAAACATCGCATGGCGCTTGTGATACTTTGGCTGGAAAGTGACGATATCAAGTCCTTCGGATTTACAATTGGACTTTGTTTTACGAGAAAGTGTCACTATTTTAGGCTCATCCATAAAATCACACATCTTTATGGAGAATGTAATGGCACTTGTATTGTTCTGAAATGAATTAGGAACTGTAGTTCTCTATTACAAAATGTGTTCCCATTAATAAATCGAGGATCACAGGAATCGACGCATCCGTATCTCAGCAATGCTATTTATGGACCATGGTCACTTATATCGATTCGTCAACGAACCCACCGCCATCGAACTGCGGCCGTTGGTGGAAATAAGGCCCGAACGTCAAAAACCTTCAAATGTATTTTAATTCCTTTTATTCTTTGATTATTTTATTTTCTATTTATATTTTTAAGTTGCGGTATGTATTTTAAAGATCTTTAAGTTGTGAAAACTACCCTCGTAAAACAATCTTTCTTGATTTAAAAAAAAAAAAAAAAAAAAAAAAAAAAAAAAAAAAATCTTAACAGTGCTACTCCTAAAACTCAGTGTACGACCTTGCGATTTGGCAACGATGCCGGACTGTCGCGTCATGTCAATAGGAAAACTTTTCGCCGTCAGCTTGGAAATGAACTCGTCCGGGATGAATTTATTGTCTCGAGCAGAAAACTATTTATTGCGTTTGATACTGATCCCTCTTCTTTCCCGTCAGTTTTCTCCACGAGTTTTCTTTTTCACGCATCGTGTGAGCCCGATTACAGTTTCAAATAGACCGAGACTAAATCGGCAGCTTTGAGCTTGGAAAATTTAAAACCGAATTGCGCATGGTTGGACGGAGAATCCTCTGATAGTATAAATTCTGCAGGCAAATCGTTAAATCAAGCATTTTCCCCAGTGTCTATGCGGAAATTCTAGATTTTTTCCTAATTCTTGACGAAAAAATGTTCAAGAAAATTACATTAAGGTTTAAGTATTTCAGGGATGCAAAGAGTTCTTAGCCTTCCACTTTTTGGAAACCCCTCGTCCCTCAGAAATTTCAAAAATATGGCTTTTCTATGGCTCCGTATGTAGAAATTGCTGCGATTTTGCGTGAAACACGCAAATTTGACCGCGGTTTTTGCGGAAAACACGTGATTTAGACCGCGGATTCTTCAAAACAGCGCGATTTTGCCGGTTTTATTATTAAAACACCGTTTTCGGGGCCTTCCCATTTTCACGAGTACTATCGGGACCCACTTATGGTTGCGTGGTTGAGAAATTTTCGTACCCTTGAAGTATTTTAAGAATCGTCCATTAGCCGGACACCTTTGGATTTGTACTAAAAGTACCACACAGGGTGATCCAAAAGCCCCCCATCACCCTTATAACCCCCAGGATTCTTTTCATTTTGCAGGCTGAACGTATTAAATTCACAGGGGTTCTTAAAAGTAGATGCCTTTGACCTAAGATTAATCACAAAATTTAATGTCTCTGTCTCAATCTGTTCAAAAGTTGAAGGGGTGATGCCAGATGCTGGGTGGCGCAGAACTTTTGGATCACCCTTGACCCTTTTGCCCAAACTTGATGGTTCATACATGATCAAAACTGCAGGAATGTCAAACCGTCATTCCGCCAAATGTCAAATCCGCTCATTACAAGGTGGGAAACATCAAGTTTTATTTTGATACATCCATCCTCTTATCACCCTCCCCCATCGCACGCCGAAAAAGTTTTCATTCGAACGGATTAAAAGCAGGCTTCCCTCTCCCGGTCTCGCTCTAAGCTGATAAACAGCAAAAAAATACATTAAAAGCGCGGCGGGACGCGAGGGGAAGAGATAAACGTGAGAAAAGTTGAGTGTGTAGGACGGAGGAAAACATCGTAAGTCGGAGAAGACACATGGCGGAAGCCGAACCCCGCAAAATGGAGGGCAGCATCGATTTATAAGAAAGCACGTAACCCCATTCCTCGGCAAGCATAGCGCTATACGGTCGGTTGGGCTCATCTTGGATTTTGGTTACGTTCTTTTGTAGGCGGGGCCATGGATAGGGGTAACGTTAACCGTCCCGGCGCACATAAATTTTAAACCGGATCGCGTATGCTCGTGAGGCGAGAATGAATGTAGACGAAAATTCGGATTACGAATTGAATCGCAGAGGAGTTTTTGTCGACCCAGATTTTTTTTCTCGCGGCGAGTAGGCGGAGGGGAAAGAGTTGGGGAGGAAAATTGGAGGGGATAAGCCCTGACTTGAACCATCTACTCATGTGAAATGGCTTGACGGTGTTGAGTGGTAGTTTCTGCCCTCTAAATATATGAAAGTTTCTCGTCTCACTCTTCTCAAGCCTTCCGCACATTTTTTTTGAATCTTCATACCTATTTCAAACACCAATCTCCGATCTTCTTCTCCTAACATTTTCTGTAAATAAAATATTAAAACGGAAATAAACCTATTGCTTTACGGACTGAATCTTTATCTTCATGATTTTTTTCCCTGTTTATCTGACCAGTAAGCTTTTTGACTCGGGACTAATTACTCGGTTAGATGATTAAATAAACACGGAAAAAAAGGTAGGGGTTGTGAGATGATATGGACACGGCCACTTAATTGTGGTAGTACCCCAACACAATGTTGCAATGTGCCCAACACAATGCAACCCCCTATGCTAACACAAATGTTGCAAAACTACCCCAATTTGAGTTGCGGTTCTACCACAATCAATTGGAAATGCCCATGTCATCCGACAAATTGGGGTAGTATCACAATTTAGAGGAGACCCTTCACACTTTTTTCCGTGAATGTCTCTTGATTCTATGAATAATAATTAATCAATGGGCCTGTTGCAAACTTTTGCTAGAGCAAAAATAAGAGTTGTTTCTTATAGATAATGCCTCGAAAATCACGATGAGCGCATCAGCAAAGTCTGAAATGCACTCATAACTTCACAGTCTGCGTAAGAAATTTGCGGTTTTTTGAGCTTCCCGCTTCAAAAACGATACTACGGCACAGGTGAACATTTTGTAAGAGGAGTCGTTCCATCGTCGGCAATAATCATCATGGCCGACGCCAATCCGCCAAAACACGTTTGATGGGACGAGATAACATCTGAACTGGATTAGACCAGATAACAATCGGTGTGTTAACGTTCATATTTTCCACGCCCGAATTGATTGACCTTGAACTCTCCTCGAATTACGCGCGGAACTGCGCGCAAGCGTCGGCCATGATGAATATCGCCGACGATGGAGCGACTCCTCTAACAAAATGTTCACCTGTGCCGTAGTATCGTTTTTGAAGCGGGAAGCTTAAAAAAACGCAAATTTCTTACGCAGATTGTGAAGTTATGAGTGCATTTCAGACTTTGCCGATGCGCTCATCGTGATTTTTGAGGCATTATCTTCAAGAAACAACTCTTATTTTTGCTCTAGCAAAAGTTTGCAACAGGTCCATTGTAAAAATGCCGATCAACTGTTTAGTCAATTATTTACTACCAATCATTAGAAATATAAAAATGTCCCAATTCCCACGTGAAATGTCTCGAAATCTGCACAAAAGCTCTAAAAATTTCAGCTCAAATGCTCAACAAAGCTGAAATTTTACAGAAAAACAGGATTACATGAGTTAATACGGGAATAATTATACTCGTGCATACCAAAATTTGCTAAATCATCTTATAAAATGTTCAGCACACACAAATGCTGTTTTACACCTAGAAAACCTGGCGGGCTTCTTAGGATACAGGTTGTATTTTGAACATTAACCGGATCAAAATATGCACATCACTGAAAAAAAATCCGGCTGTTGAAGCTGCACCGACCGTTCCGGGCTCAGAGGCCGACGTGTTTCTCAGTGTATTAATTGATTATTTTTATTTGATTATTAACTAAAAAACACAAGAAAACATGCGACCCAGACTAAAAAACAATGGACGAAAAGCCTGGGACGTTCGGGGTGATTTCAACTCACTTTTTGACTAGGAAACAAAAATAGTTTTTAAATATTTTGGTTTCCTGGCGGCTTCCACAAAAATTAAAATCCCTAGACCCCCCCCCCCAATCTGTGATAAAAATAAGATTATTCTTCGATTATTATATTTTTGATTATTCGAAAATTCGATCCATCGATTGTAAAATAGTCGGAAAACTATAGCCCAGGATGCGACATGATGCGGCTTTGGCTGCGGGAGTTTGGGGCCCGGCCCGGGATCCTGCCATTGCTGTGAACTTTGGTGGAAGGGCACAAGTCCAAAAACTCACGAGTCCTGACTTGCGTTGATTACGCAGGACGCCAAAGCTCACGAGTTTTTGGACTCAGGCGTTTTTAGCATGCAGGGATTCATTTGCATATCCGTCCGCTCCGGTGCCAAAACTATCCGGACGCCGCCACCGCCACTGCCGGCTCGCGATTGTTCCGCTACGGCGCGGCGCGGCGCTGGAGTCCGGCCGGGAAAACTTATGAGCTGTGTCAAATGCGCTGCGACAAATATGAAGCTCCCGGGAAAAACTCCTCCATTAGCGCCAACTTCTGCGATTTAATGGCAGTTACTGTCTCCGAGAGCGGGACACGGCAAAAAACGAGCGGAATCCCGAGGAAAGCGCAAATTTTAACCTCCGCCGTTGCCGCTCCCAAATCCTAGAGTGCCTATATAGGGAGAGTATGGACATGTCGAAATATGTAGGGCCCAAAAGGTTAGGTAACCTTTGAAAACGAAAAATGTCACTGCCAATCTTCAAACTTCAATATCAGACCGAAATCGAAAATAATGTTTATACATGAGCATTCTCCTGCAAAAATTACTAAATGTATGCGAAAACTAAGTCAAATACGTGCTTCATCAACGACAGTTCCTTACAATTGTAATAATTAATCACTCTGGATAATTTGAATTCATAGATTGCCTGCCCTTTTGGGCCCTAAGAGCTCCATCACCTAACCACAAAATTTCCGACATGACCGTACTCTCCCTATATTGGTACTCTACTAAATCCGATGAGTCAGCTGCGATAGTCACAGAATCGCGTCTTGACATAGTGATGCTTGATTCTTAGGGTTTAGCTCAAAACAATTAAATCCGTCCAAACGGCAACTTTTTATGTTTAATATTAACTGAGATATCGGGCTTTGAAAAAATCGATTTATAACTGCATTCGCCGTCGCGAATTTGGCAAACGTTTATATTTTTCCGTGAAATATCGCAACACCACAGTTTGTTGTGTTATTCTCGTTATAGTATTTACTACTCTCGTTGCACTATTCGGTCCCTCCGTGAGATTTTGCGCGCAATATGTAAAATTTATGATCATGCCTCTAGGTCCGGTTTAAAATTCTATGTATTTTTATTCTCAAAGCTTTGCTTTAAAATCTGAAACAAAAAATATCGATAGTGTAATTTACAGAGAGTATTCCTCGTATAAACCGGTTCATGTAGCCTTTTGAACCGTACTTTTGGCTGATGCAATCAAACATTTGAACTGTCGGATTTTCTTTGACAGATTGTCATGCCACCCTCAGTCGGCGACTTGCGCGCCGCACCTTGATCCACTTTCGTTGCGTAAAGGGGGCGACTTATTACGGCGGGTGACATCTTAGCTGCATAATGATGTGCCTGTTGCGAACTTCAGCTAGAGCTAAAAGAAAAGTGATTCCTCACAAAAAATGGCTCATAAATAACAATGAGTGTATCGGGAAAGTCTGGAATACACTCCTAACTTCACAATCTGCGTATAAGAAATATGCGCTTTTTTAAGTTTCCCGCTTCAAAAACGACACAACTGCTACAGGCAGGGCCGGATTAAGAGGGTCGCAGGTCGCACATGGGCCGCAGCCCATGGTGGCAAAATTTAGGGGGCGGCAAATTTTGCAATCTTTTTGAATATAGGTATCAAAAAATTAGAGAAAAAAATCGGATTCAGAAAATAAATTACAAACGAGAAAATGAGACAAAGTGTCTCATTTCCTTAGAGAAAAAGTACAGTAATTTCTAATTGTGTCGTCTTTCGGTGATACAAGAGATGACACCTTTAATTAGTCGAGTTAAGACAGAAACCAAACACGCAATTTAACCTGAAAGGGAGCGGCGCGGCGGTCGGTATGAAACACATAGCGCCTATAAGACTGTATGAATACTTCACGCATTGCGTCTAACACACTGCGGTCAGCAGCAGTCGGCTTGAAACGCATAGCGCCTACAAGACTAAATGAATACTTCACGCATTGCGCCAAACAGTGTGTTCAGCAGCGGTCGGCATGAAACGCATAGCGCCTACAAGACTGCATGAATACCTCACGCATTGCACCAACACAGTGCAATAACCTCACAATAACAACGGTGAGACTCAAAGTGTCCTTTCTTTTAATTTTTTTTCTCTTGTTTTGCCGGTTGAAAATGCGGGTGTGATCCCAGCGAAACGTCCCAGGTTTCTTATTTTATTTTATGTGTTTATTTTTATTATTTGCGGTCTTAGTCCCGTTTTACGTTGTTTCTCTGTTAATGTTTCGGGTCGATTAAGTTGTTTTTGTAGCATCCTAGTACGTAAGGGTTGCATAGAGTGACCCCTCTAACGAATGTTCACTTGTGCCACGGTATTGGTTTTGAAGCGGGAAGCAATACAAACGCATATCTCTCACGCAAAATGTGACGTTAGAAGTGTATTTCAGACTTTCCCGATGCGTCCATCGTGGTTTTTGAGCCACTTTCTAAAATATACCACTCTTCTTTTGGCTCTTGCTGCAATTTTTGCACCAGGCCCATAAAAAATAAAATTCACCCCTTTCATTTGGCCCTCCGAACAGGGTGGCAAAATGTCATTAAAAATAAAATCTTGACATTTCACGTGAAATATTTAATGAAATTTCAGAAATTTATGAAAGATATTGAAAAATGTCGGTTCTTTTACATGTTTCGCACAATGTAAAAATTGTGACTTTCCTCTATTTTTGTGTGTTTGAGTGCGGGTTGCATACTCTAGCCCCTAAAAAATATGAAATATTTCACAGCCTCGTAAAATTTCATGAGATATTTCATAGCTTCGTGAAATTTCATGAAATATTTCCCATACATACATACATATGAGTCGCTTTTACAGCGCTCTTTGGCGCTTTACGACGCCTAATCGCCACAAAGCTCGGTCTTCCCACAGGTCATCAGGGAGTTGACACTCCCTCATCTCACTCAACACCCCCTGTCGCCAACCTCTCACTGGGCGTCCCCTACGTCTAAATATTTCCCAGCCTCGTGAAATTTCATGAAATATTTCACAGCCTCGTGAAATTTCATGAAATATTTCACAGAAATTTCCAATCTTTCATTTCTTTCTTACGTTTCATGTCACCCTGCTCCCGAACAACCCCGAGTGGAACAAGGCAACGTCTTGTCTGTGATCCTGATTGATTCCTCGAGTTCTTACCCGAGAGCCCTCCGCGACGAGGAAGTACGAATTAAAGGATTCCGGAGCCGATCAACCGAATAAGTCACCCCGATGCACCGCCTTACACGGTTGCCAACCCCTCGGCCGCAGAACGCGAAGCCCCCGACACCGAAACACCCCGCACGCCACGGATGGCCACCCTGCGGCTCAGCCTTTGAGATAATTAATCGATCGGTGCATACCATCGCCCGGGGTCGGGGGCAAAATTCGAGGGGAGGAAAAAAGTGGAGTAATTCGAAATTACCGGAGCATCAAAGTGGGGTTCCGATTCCGATACAACGCCTCGCTGGAGAAAACGCGTAACGACCCGGGGTCCCTGCGGGACATGCGCGGTTTCTGGTGAGGTCCCTTTGACTTTTACCCTTCCCGAATCGTTATCCGCACCTGTCACAGTGCATTTTTATAATTACTCGTGACTAGCCCCGCCAAAGACGCCTATCACGCTCCTGGTCAACGATTATGTCTTTGATGCGCATCGCTGGTGCTTACTGCTTCGTTGCCGTTTTAGGGTGTCTCCGCATTAGCCGTTCAGTGATAGTCGTCTGCACTATAACTAAGAACCAAAGTATATTTGACTGGGAGATTTTTTTTTCATAGTATTGTAAATAGTAATTTTATGCATAGACAGAATACAGAAGTCTATAGTCAATGATTTCTCATTGAAAGGGCCTTTTGGTTAAACTGAACTTAAACATTTTGTGAACTGAAAAAAAACTCCAGTCGTGGAATCCGTGCTTTCGAGCTGTATTGACGTGCCGTCCGCGTTCCGGGCTCAGAGACCGAAAGTTCCGGGGGTAGCACTTGGAGCAATCAAAGCTATCGGTACTTTAGGCCTCTTAGCCCGGAACGGCGGTTTGTCTACGTAGCCGAGAACAGACGGTATGTATACATACCCCAGAAATTTTTTTTTTTTCAGTGCACGGAAAAAAGAGATAAGGGTTCAGTTTCAACTGTTGGATGATATGGATATTTCTAATTAACTGTGGTAGTACCCCCAATAAACTAGGTTACTAACCCAAGTGTTACGGTACCACCCCGACTTGAGTTGCGGAGGCACCAAAATTAATTGGATATATCCGTATCATCTAACAAATTGGGGTACTACCACAATTTTAGGAAATGACCCCTAACACTTTTTTTTCCATGTGAAATTTTTCGGTGTTGCGATTCCGAGTCAAAATTGGAAAATCTTCTCCTCATGCCCCATTCATAGCTTTTTGCATTAACCGTGCTCAATTGCAAATTCTTTTTTTATACTTAATAAAAATAAATAAACTTAAAGTCAATGCAAAGCTCAGAAGATCCAACAAATATGTTATTTTTCTCATTTGGCAACGTTGCTGTGTGCGAAAGAAGTTTATTCAGAGTTCAAAACAAAAACTAATATTAATAAACGAGAAGTTATAGAGCATTTGTTATAATTATTAGAATTCCATAATGAAATGTATCGAACTGGGAGAGTGAAGGATGCAACTCACCTCGGTGTGAATCTGCAAGAGCGATCAATTTCATTTTAAGATCCATTTCACGATGGCAATGAAGGAGTCATGGCATGAAGATGAAAAATATAGCTATAAAAAGATGTGGTCCTGTTCCTCCAGTGAACCTAGCAGTCTGCTGACTGTGAAATGTTCAACCTATATTTCGCCTTCCTTTGCCCATGTAGGCAAAACTAAATCCCAGGAGTAGGAATAATGGTAATTTTGGTAATTCAAGTCTATCTTTTTTCGATAGCTGCAAAAATCATGAAAATCGATCCTGTAGATCTTCAGAATGAACTGTGACATCATTCGTCTACAGCCATAAAAATCAAGGATATTGGCTTTGCAGAACGGTAGAGCGAACTGTGACAAAAATGAGGATTTAGGTGTCAGAGAGCTTATAGTGATGATGATAGTGTGCGTATATTGCAGATATTTTGCTCATTGGCAATGTTTTGAGCTGGCAACTGTTTGCAGCCGCCGTGCCTCTTGGAGCGACGCCTGTCTTCGCCTGAATCTAAGTAGTTTAATTGAGAAGCAAGATGTCCGATAGTGGCTGTGATTATTACATCTTTATCAACCACGCTTCGGCTTTGATTAACTCGAAGAAGTTCGATAGTTTCCCTCCGATTAATAGGAAAAATCCAGGTCGAACGTGTTCCCTCTTCCGCGGAACATTCGTGCCGCCAATTCCTAGTATCCTGTACCTAGTGCCACAAGCAAGGCGCATACAAATTTTTCACAAATTGAGCAGGGAGGCCTACAAATATATCCTTCATTCTGAGGAGATGAATGTATGTTGAAATAAATTTCATTAGCATATCACGGTCCGAATGGAATCACAATAAAATAAACCAAAGGACCCCTACCATTCGATTTTTAGTATTTTCAACCATACAAACGGTGTCAAGAGGTTTCGTTCAATAGAAATTGGTCCAAAGCAAATGGACGTATGCCTTTGTGCGAAAAATTGATTACATAATAATATTGCCGTGTCAAACGCTGTATGAGCAATGATCCAACTTTCCTCGACAAATCACGAATTTTCAGGGAAATTGATTGAAAATTTCTCTTTCGACTTTTCGGAGAATTTCGTTCGAATTTGATCTAAAAAGTGTAAAAATTTTAAGGGAAAATATTCATAACTTTCTTCAAAAATAAATAATTTCTGAGAGGAAGTTTGGCAACATTTAAGTGCTCATACGGCGTTTTCACTCACCACAGCAGAGTAGTAATTTCTTTCATATTCAACACGGAGAAAAATGGAACCGCGCTAATAGTGGGGCCGATAAGTGGAAAATATCATAACAATCGTGCACTTCTGGAAGAAAGCATGAAAATTTCAGGGATTCATTTCTACCCTATAGACATTCGATTTAGACATAGACCCTGTGTCGTCGGTAACACCGTACTGCGCCGCGGCGCGCGTCCCGGGCAGGCAGCGTAGCGCGCGGATCTGCATCAGAAGGGCCGACTCCCCGTCCCCCGATGGTTTTTCCCGTCTGGAGCCTTAAATATCGATCCCACAGAAAAATTCATAAGAATCATTTTTGTTCCTAATAAAATTTTCCATCGTCCTGTTAAAGAAAAATTAGGCTAACATTAGCCGTTCAATAGTCATTCAAAATTCAAAATTTGGGGCCCCCCTGCCCCCCAGGGGGCTCAGATTTTTGGGGTCTATGTCTAAATCGAATGTCTATAGGGTAGAGATGAATCCCTGAAATTTTCATGCTTTCTTCCAGAAGTGCACGATTGTTATGCTTATCGGCCCCACTATAAGCACTAGAATCTGCGCCATAGCACATGCGGCGGACGATGATTTTGCTTCACCCTTCCATTCCGCACTTGGGCACAGCCGGCGACTGTCCTCAGCACATTCTTCCTGTACTTTCGCACGTACCTCCATAACCTCTTGTACTTTCGCACATACCTCCTGCACTTTCGCACATACTTCCTGTACTTTCGCACATACCTCCTGTATTTTCGCACGTACCTCCTAGACTATCGCACGTATCTCCTGTACTTTTGCACGTACTTCCTGTACTTTCGCACATACCTCCTATACTTTCGCACATATTTCCTGTACTTTCGCACATACTTTCTTTACCTTCGCACTTACTTCCTGTACTTTCGCACATACTTTCTGTACTTTTGCACATACCTCCTGTACTTTAGCACATACCTCCTACACTTTCGCACATACCTCTTGTACTTTTGCACATACTTCCTGTACTTTCGCACAGACCTCCTGTACTTTTGCACACATTTCTTCTACCAGGCGACATGTTTTCCTGCACTCAAGCAGATCCAGCGGAAGTTAAAGCAAAGCTGATTTTATTTTTCTCCGTGAAATGCTAGACATTTTCCTGTAATTTTGACAACGTCGCTGAGGCTGAGGTGGTAAAGCCGCCGAGATGAAACGGAGATTAGCTACACCGTCACCGAATTAACCTCAGCGCACTTCTCTGAAAAAGAAAAAGAAAAAGAAAAAGCAGTACAAACATGTTTCCCGTCTGGGATTTTTTGGTTTCCCCGTCCTGGAGCGGGAACAATTAAAAGCGAGACCGCGGGCAAAAACAATTATCCTTAAAGAAGAGAGTTATCCTCTCGAGTGCAGCGTTTACAGGCTAAGGTCACGCATTGACGGCCTGCCTCACTTTGGGAGACGCATCTCGCGGTGTCCGGCGTGTTGCCGAGTGGATAGAGATTCAAGAATCAGAAATAAGCTATTAGATGCACAAACTAATAAAAAATCCTAAGAAACGTTTCAAGAATTATTCTGCACAAGGGAAAAACCATTTCCAATAATTTTGGCGAAAATGGGTCCGCGACTTCGCCACATGATTCAGTATTAAGTGGACCGAGTTCAGCAGAAAGGAACCAACCCACATTATGTTGAAACAGCGAAAAAGACGTTTGAAGATTTATTCCTGCATGAGGCTTAATGTAAAAAATAAACTTTAACCTCTCTTTTCACAACCTTTTGTTTTTAAACTTTCTGTTTTTGGCAGGAGAAAATGTACGGCTTGTGAACTCAAAAACATTCTCAACTCAATTTTTTCGAAAATAAGGGTTGGCTCCTTTCTGATAAACTCGGTCCAAATACGGAAGCTGGTGTTTTTAGTTTCTTCCCATTCCGCATGGGAGCCCTGTAAAGACGCTAAAATTTGTAGAAAAAAATTGCAAATCTAGTTTGAAAATTAGAAATATGGCGAAGTTTCTTCTTCGTCCTGCAAAACCGTAAGCTTGCAGTCAGGTGGTATCGTTTCTTAGCCATCGAATTGCCTTGAAGCACGCCGCCATAGGTTTTGGAAGAGGTTCGACCGCGCCAGGCATACGTCACTGCAGGAGTTGATGAAATAACAGCCATTGGTTATTTAATTCCTCATTTCGACGTCTTTCTAACAAAAAAACGTACCTAAGTTTCAAAGTTATTAACAATTCCACTCGCCAATGGTACCCCTCTTTGAAGATTGTCGGAAATGTTTACATGAAAGTTCCACCTATTTTACGCCCAATCAGACACGAAAATCAAGAAGTTCATTCTTGTGAGCAATTATTTTAAAACTTTGAAGTGGCCTTCATCTAGAAAACTTCGACTATGATAGAGGCAACATCAGAAGCATCAATTACTAAGGGGGCAAGTCAATTACCAAAACTCCCCCAATGACTAAAGGCACTGTTATAAAAAAAAAGATAAACAAATAGAATAAACATTGTTATGGGAAAAATTTGAGTTCAATTAAATTTCATAAGTTATTATATCGAAATTGTAAGCGTCTGCGCACAGCTGTACACGGGAATTTTTGATGAGCATCCCTTAATATTGACGTAGGAACACGGCGTTTGAACAGATTTTATTATGTTCTTCTGCTCCATAAGCTTTACCCATCTTCACGCTCTTGATTAGAACAACTAACCCAAATTCTACGTGAGATTTTAATTGGACAACATTTACTGCGATGGAAATCCATAACTATCCACGGATTTGCGGCTGCAGTCGTTTCTGTCCGAAATCGGCAGCGTTGTCTTGGGCTCATTCATCCAAAACGTCCGGGATCCTGATTCGTCGGTTCGTCAGAGTCGACGTCGCGTCGGATCGGGGATCGACCCTCTTGCTGTTCCGACCCAACAGCCGACGGAATCGTCGCGCATGACCAATTATTGCTCTTGTTCATGCATCGCTCACCTTCTCAAAATCATCGATATTTTAATTCTCGTTCATGAGCACTTTAAGCCATACGGTGAAAAAAAACATCAAATCACTGGGGAAAAAGGAATGAGAGAAGAAGATCTTAGTGTTTGTTGAATTTGCGATAGCAGGTCGCCAGGAAGGTCGAAGATGCAACAAAACTCGGATAAGGCATTGCATTGGATTGGCAAGGAGATTGGATGAGGGCGTAGGCGTATCTGTATATTTGGAAATGAGGGTGGAAGTTGGTCCAGAGGGCCTCCCATGGACAGTTTTCGAATTTTGAAAGCATCTAAAAATGCAGCCAGAGTGAATTTCGTCGTGGAACATTACCAAATATAACAATGGAAAAAAACACACATTGGATCTAGAGTGCAGACTCTTGAAAACATTGACCAGAAAAAATACTCTTGATTGAATCAGATTTTTGCTTAAATCAAACGGAATCCACTCAAATTAAGAGGCTTGCTTCTTGATTCAAGCAAAAATCCGATTGAATCAAGAGTATTTTTTCTTGTCGATGTTTTTAAGAGTCCGGAATCTAGATCCATTGATTCCTCCCATAGATCCACCTTTGGATGAGAATTGTCTGCAGGGCATCCGCAGTGCATTTCCCTTTCAACACAACACCTTCAACATAAACTACATACAAGCAGGTCCTGCCATCAAATTTAGAAAATAATTAAGTTGAAAAAATCTATACACTTCCTAGCAATTTTTTTTGTAAGAATTCTCGTTTCAGATGTGATGAAGATTGTCTGGGGACAAAACTTGTAAGAAATCGAGATTAATCATTTTTGTGAGCTCTTCAATCTATTAGGCGTTGCAACACCTCAAAGAAAAATGGTACAAGTCTAAAAAACAATATAAAATGGTGAAAATATGAAATGTGACTTTCATGTATTTTTCAGCGCTAAATTCGCAAATTATCTCGGTGGTTCCCCTTCGCGCAACAGTGTTTCGGGAGATCAGAAATCTTAAAAAGAAAAACAGGAGCTTTTCGAGGGGAAATTCCCTTTCAAACATACGTGATAGAGAAAAGCCGCGGTCATTTTTGGTTTCAGAAGCCAAAGATATTTTTAAATGCATCTATTTCTGCTAATGGGATTTTACTGGTCGAATGGCACAACCCGCCGAATATTTCGCGATATACTTAATTTCCTCGGATAAGTCCAGTTTTTCAGGAAAATTGATGGACAATGTAAAAAACCATAGGCCACTTATTCAGCACTAAATGATGACTCACTTATTGTAAGCCATACATTTTTTCTATTTAAATGCAGATCCATATAATTACGCTTCAAGAGCGGACACATAATATTAACGTGGCAACGTCAATTATTTAGCTTACCGTTTTCTGAAAGCTGTCGAAACCAGGAGCGGAAAAGATGGCCGACAAACAAGACGGCTTCCTCCGTTTCTTGCTCTCTTTTTTAGTGGTGCCGCCATAAAAAAGGTAGCGGCAGCTGATAAGGGGCCAGCCACGGCAGTAAACCATAATAATTGTAAACCGAGAAAAAGGTGAGTTAATGCCGGTCTGCAAGCCTTCTGTGTGTAGCGGTAATGTTTTCATTTAGTCCCTCTAACGAGACTTGAATGGTGGACCTGGTTAAACACTCATTGCCGAAATTCTCCGAGTCTTAGGCTGATGGTATAAAAGACCCTGTTGCTTGTAACCGCCGCTGTCAGATTGCAAATGATCCTCGGGCTTGTTTCCACAAATACGCGTAGAAGAAAGTTTGGTATATCAGAAATGAAGAACTTTCAATTTCATCAGAATATTTGAGGGGTTTGAAGGACAAGGCGCATATAAACAGTAAAAAATTGAGATATTATCGATTTCAAGTAAAACTACTCTTGATGCATATCCATCATGGAGGCATAGTTGAACTCTACTGCTATTCAGAGTGCCGATGAGGGATACAAATATTTGAACGCCTGTGTGAGCCGTGAGTATCGAGCAAGACTGAAGGCGTTTTCCGTTAGATGCACGGCCTGCTACTATGTTGGCAAAATACTTCTCTGCTATGAAGTTCATAGCAGCACGATAATACGTTGAAGTACGATATTTTGTATGCTTAAGATAGGGCTGTGACTCCTCTTTCCCTGTCGTGCCGACTTGGTCGCAATAATCGAGCCGCAGGCTAATTTCCTCAGATTAATAAGTCAGAAATTAAGTATTTTGTCAACGTAGTAGTAAGCCTTGTAGTCAGGTAAAATTTATCCTCCACCAGATACTTCACCGCTAACATCAGAATTACAATATCCTGAATTGGTACGTGCAGACTAGCCGTGTAATCAGGAAAAGCGCCTTCAATCTTGAGCGATACATACATCAAACTCACACCGGCGTTAAAATATTTGTACCCCACATTAGCACGCCGAGTAAATTGATTTTTGCCATTTGAAGTCCGTTCAAAAGGTTTTACGTTATACTGATGGCGGATCACGTCTTTTGGTGCTAATTATTCTATCCAGTAGTTCATTTCATAATTTTCCTATGAGCCAAAACACAAGAACATTTTAGGATGGATTCGATTCGATACCATCGATAGGTATGTAGCCGGCATAAGGAAAGAACAGGCATTTTGTCAGATGCCGAGCCAGAGAGCCAAATTTTGTTACTTTTTTTTTACTACTTCTAACAGCCCACAAGGGCTAATCCTGCGCTTCGGTCGCCTCCCACCTTCATCCCTACTGAACAACCAGTCCCAGGCAACCATTGTTTGGGTTCATCAAACTCGGGCCTGGCCGGGAATCGAACCCGACACCTCCCGATCCTAGGGCTACCGCTAAAACCATTAAACCATAGGAGACCGACCAATTATGCGGGTTTGGATGTTTTTAACGAAGCTTTTGACGAAGTTTTTGACGAAGTCTTAAGCTTCCAATAATTTGAAAATTAGAATTCATCAAATCTGGATACTTTTATTGTATTATGTTCTCCGAACACTCCTCGTGTATTTTAGCTAAGTTTTTTTTTTTTTTTTTTTTTTTTTTTTTTTTTTTTTTTTTAAATGATTTTATGACATGTTGCAGATTTGAGGCTAATGTTCTATTGAGGACTAGAAATAATTCATTTCCAGAAATATGATGCTAGTTTTTGCAGAAAAATCTTTCCTACACGAGCAAAAAAGGTTCTTGTCTTAAAATTGCAAAACAATCAGAATTCCAGTCTATAATACGTGCGGATATATTTGACTATTTGCCTGGGTATTTCATGAAATGCCTGATTTTACCTTTATTCGCGACGTTCTAATAGAAATTCTATATATTGATGTGTTTTTCATCACGAGAGACGGAGTGCTGCTAAGCCGCCAACCGGCAACAGAGACCGGATTTCCACGATTCGAAACGGATTTGAGGAGTCCGAACTCATCATCTTCGACTCCTACTCCCCCTCGCCCCCCTCCGTGGCGCTCTTTTCATCACCACTTGGTCTTCGTTATTTACTTTTCTCATTACTCCCGTTTTAATTCCCACTAATCGCACGCTTTAATTTTTCCTCCGACTCTCGAGACCACTCTCGAGCGAGCTATTATCTACATCTTCAGGGAAGACTCCGAGTCCTTAATTTCCTTCCTTCGTCCTGACCCCCTCTCCTCGCCCCTCCTTCCACCCCCTCCCTCGCTGCCCTTCTTGACCCCTCTCGTTCGTGCTCTTTGATCTGTCTCTTGGACCTAAGATACAGTCGTCATTACCATTGTTTTTTAGTTTCGCTTGCTTTACAGTGCCGCACTTGACAAAAACAAAGCGCAAAATTGGTTTTATATTATGTATTTTAATGACAGCATGAATATTCACTGTTGAATATAAGGGCAGAGGGGGAGAGGGGAGAGGGGAGGAGGGGGAGGGAAATTGGGAATGGAAAGGGGAGGAGGGGGAGAAAGTTAGCGTAAGGGTAGAAATTTCAAGTCATTCAATTTTTTTGACCTAGTCGCGGCATGGAATTTAGTAGTAACTGGATTGCATTTTGCATAGAGGAACCAAGAGCATTCCAATGTTACCAGGATTGTGCATCTTTTTTTACCTCGCAAATATATAAACTGATCATCTACATAAGCTTCATCTTTATTCCCGATAAAATATGAATTCAATACGAAAATTACCCTTATAAATTCAATTTTTTGCACGATTGCGGTACTATTTAGCAAGGAGTGTAAGTTCAAAGTTGCACAATCCTAGAACCATCGATAAGTGAGAGGAACGTTCGATTAAAATGAGCCACTAGATTTTTCCTCGATCATTTTACACATGAAAATTGAATGTAACAAAGAAAAGTTGTCAGCACTTTGATTTGATTGCGGTATTTCCTGCAATCAAAGTCATATATACTGGTGGAATGAAAACCGTCGTATAGGAAACAATCAAATGACAATTGAGTTTTTTTTTCGGATTCTCAAAGAGTGAAGAATGTAACTCATAAAAAGGAACTAGGCCCACATCATGATTTTATGCTTGCATTGCGTGGCTTGCATTGATTTTATGACAGGGGTCATTAACATTAACTCTTGCAATAAAAAAGTGATTCAGATGACTTTCGCAAAAAAAATTAAGAGCTCAAAATACCGCGCATCTCACGTGAGCTCCTTGCTCATAAAGCAGTGAATTCCTTCTTATTTATAACTCGATTTGATTTTGTGGACTGGACGTAAAAATTTGTTTTAAAAAAAGAGAGATTCCTCATTGTTTTCTCTGTTTTGTTCTCTCAGCCAAACATTTTACTCATACACTAAAGTTTTAGTTACCCTCATACAAATTTCAATGAAATTCGGTAGGTAAAAGGTGGTGGAGGGACCAGGTGCTCCGACAAGAATCGATTAATTAGCATTGGTTTAAATGGAGGAAATTCGGTGTTGCCGAATTGCTGGATCAGCCTCTGCTGTGATCTCGGAAGGCAAGTTCAGAGTCAGACCCCTCCGCCCTTCCGCTTTAAGTGGTTTACGTCATTGGCGAAGCGTGAATGATCGATTATCAATATTTCTACATTTAAAGCTATGGTAAAGAATCGATTATTACGGTGTTCGTTGCGATCACCCTGTTTATCGATCTTTTTCCACATGTTTAAATGGCAGATCAATCGACAAATCGCAAAGTATAACACGCCGCTGTGGCTTACGTAAAACGGTTCGTATAAGATGAGAGGGGTGAGTAGAGGAGAAAAAACAGTTTGCTGGGGGAAATTATATTTTATGAAAAAAGCGAACGGTTGGATTCGCTGCTAGTAATAAGTGCATCTATTTATGAAACTTGGAATCCTAGGCTTGCACTGAGCTGGCGCTTATTTCTACCGTGCTAAGGAAAAACACCGTATGAGCATTCGGGTGTCGCCAAATTACCTCTCTGAAATTATTTATCTTCGAAGAACTTCATGAATATCTTTCCTTGAGACTCTCGGACATTTCAAATCAAATTTCGGACAACATTGCCTAAAAAATCGGAAGAAAAATATTCCCAGATTTCTCCGAAATTTCGTGATTTGTCGAAGGAAATTTGGCAACGGCCGAAGGCTCATGCGGCGTGCTTCCTAAGCACGGCAGATCTCTGCACAGGACGTCGCGTCGCATCGCATTGCTCGGAGTTTTCTGAAAAGCCCCGGGGATATGAATATTATTTACCTTATTTTTATCCCTCGTTTTAATGAAACGTGAATTTAAACGAGGATTCGGGTGGGAATTACTGGCCGTGAAATCACTCAAAGGCCCGGAAACTGAAAATTGCTCGGGCGACGCTCCACGCCGTCACGTGGTGGCGCGGGTCCCGCGACGCACCCCCGACCTGGGTCAACTCTCCGCGCGGTTCGGCAACCCCAGACCTCTTTCAAAAGGGAAAATTCGTTAACGATCGGCAAATGGGCGCCCAACTCGCCATTTATCGGAGCAGCGTTGTCAGTTTTTACAAAATAGCTGGGAGCACGTAAAAATTGAGATGATGAATTGGACTACATTTTGCCATAATTAGAAGCTACAATTTCTGGCTCCTCAAAACACTTGTATCAAAGGCGAGGCGTGAACGATCGGTTATCGATATTTCCCCATTTGAAGTTGTGGTACAGAATCGATTATGAAGTTGCTCGTTGCGAACTTCCTGTTAATCGATTCTTTTCCATAGATTTAAAGGGCAGATCAATCTATGTATCCCAAAGCACTGATGTTCCAGAATTAGCCTAACTGCATTTCACCATTACCCATTTTCTGTCTGCTAAGTGGAAAAATTTAGGAAATTACTAATTTTTTTATTTATTACACTATTTAGTAAATAATACAATTGAGTAGAGGCTGATTTTTGGTAAATTTTATACAAAAAGTCCACCGCAATGAAAGATAATAATTAGAATAGTCCCTTGATTGGCATGGAACAGATATACAACATTATTCTTCCCATATTTTTGCAGATGTGACTGATTCGCACATCTAGCATTGCTCACCTAGATTCTATGAGTGACATCACTCGTAGAATCTAGGTAGAGCCAAGGCAAGCACCACAAACCAATTAACAAGCACCTGCACCATTACCACAATAGATGACATAGAATACCGAGCTTTTTTCTGCGATTTTGGGGTCGAATCTTTGAATGGAATATTTTTACCGTTATGAATGACGAAATTGAATCGGTCAATTTCCTGCAAAAGGTAGTAGTGATAATCACTGAAAAGCGAATACCGAGGTAACATAAAAGCGACAAGTAAATACAATTAATCCCCAATTCCAGTCAGCCAAGCTCAATGGAGCCCCAACGCAATTTTTACTCACCGAAAGTTGAGGGAAAGCAAGATAGAGAAGAGAGGTGGAGATTACAATGACGCAATGTTTCGAACTGAACTGAATCGAAACAGAGGAGAGTAAAAAAAGCGTTTTAGTTAAATGATGCAAAACATCAACCGATTAGCCCATGAAGAGATTTCAGCTCGCATTAAATACACTTTGCAAACTTTACGCTTTGTTTGTTAATTTAACAGAGTGTTCGTTGACTCCATCCGATTTTTATGTTGTATGTACTGTGATAATTACTTCGTGCGCTAGGGGATTCAAATTAATTGAGGAGTTAGAAAACATGTTTGAGAATATCCCTCACAGAGCCCACTCGACTCCTATTCTAGCAAACCTGAAAATCGAAAACGATATTCCGTAAAAAAACTTCCACCGCCGCGCTGCGCCGACCGCACCGTGTTTGACGCAATGCGTGAAGCATTCACGCAGTCTTGTAGGCGCTATGCGTTTCACGCTGACCGCTCTGTGTTTGGCGCAATGCGTGAAGTATTTATGCATTCTTGTAGGCGCTATCCGATTCACGCTGACCACAATAACCGCACTGTGTTTGATGCAATGCGTATAGTATTCGTGCAGTCTTGCAGGCGCTAATATGTGTTACATGCCGATTGCCGCGCCGAAGGCTTCTCCTTTTCATTTCAAGTCCTCGTCATAATTTCTCCCTGAGTCGCGCCTTTCCAGGCCAAATTGTGTGTTTGGTTTCTCGCTTAACTCGACTAATTAAAGGTGCTGTCTCTTGTATCACTGAAAGACGACAAAATTAGAAATTACTATACTCTCAGGAAATGAGAGATTTTGTAGCCTTTTCACGTCTGTAATTTTTTTTTTTCTAAATCCGATTTTGTTTTTATACCTACATTTAAAAAAAATTGCAAAATTTACCGCCTCCTAGATTTGCCGCCATGGGCCGCGGCCCATGTGGCCACCCCCTTTATCCGGCCCTGTTCATAGGAGAATCAGGAACTCGGTAATCCTAGTCGAACTGGTTTGAAAGAGAAATTGTTTTACTCCCCCTACTTGCCCTCACTTGCAAACAACCTCGCAAGTGGATTTGTCAAAACTTACCCACATCACTACTTAGCTTTCAAAATTACAAGTAGGTACAGGGTAGAAAAAGTTCTTCGATGTGCAACATGCAGCAGCCAATTCGGAAATTTTCGTATAATACCGTCTGCAGATTGTTCTTTAAAAATGTCACATTTCCACCGTGCGTTTTTGACGTTACTTTTCTCCTGAAGTCTCTATGCTTACGAACAAATTATATCCGATATTCACTCCCAAATTTCTTCTAGCAAGCAATGTTTTCCTAGCATATTTACAGGAAATGGGATTTTCATGCGGTGAGCAATCCGTCGTTTTCCTTACTAAAAAACGCAACCACATTTCAATGTTACCAAATTACCCCTCGTAGATTGCATTTCAAAAGGACAATCATGGGCATTTGTAACTGAACCTTTCATTGACATTTCTTCAGTTTCCGTGCAAAATCAGAACAATTTTGGACAAAATTCGCACAACAACATTCCTGTAAAAGTTGCATTATTTGAGTCAAGGGCCAAAGTTACGTTTCTTCGTCCGCACTGGAAAAAAAAAACACATTGTATCTAGAGTCCAGATTCTTAAAAACATTGACAAGAAAAAATATTCTTGATTCAATCAGATTTAAGCTTAAATCAAGAACCCAGCCTCTTAATCTGAGCTGATTTCTTTTTGATTTAAGCTTAATTCTGATGGAGTCAAGAGTCCTTTTTCTTGTCAATGTTTTCAAGAGTCTGGACTCTAGATCCAATGTGTTTTTTTTTTCCTAGTGAAAATGTGACGATAGAAATGTATTTCAAACTTTCCCGATGCGGCCATCGTGGTTTTTGAGCCATTTTCTAAAAGATATCACTCTTCTTTTGGCTCTTGCTAAAGTTTGCACCAGGCTCATAAAAAAATAGTGTTTTTCCTTCGAAAAATACACTAAAAAATTCACCCCTTTCATTTGGCCTCCGAACAACCCCGAGTGGAACAAGGCAACGTTTTGTCTGTGATCCTGATTGATTCTTCGAGTTCTTACCCGAGAGCCCTCCGCGACGAGGAAGTACGAATTAAAGGAATCCGGAGCCGATCAGCCTATCAATTTGAGCGGAATTCTTTTTGATTTAAGCTTAAATCTGATTGAATCAAGAGTCCTTTTTCTTGTTAATGTTTTCAAGAGTCTGGACTCCAGATCCAATGTGGTTTTTTTTTCCAGTGCGGGAAACGAGAAATTTATCATAAACGATTCAAAATCGCAAAACTTTGTTATACGCGGTACAAATTTGTAGACGAACCATAATTTTTCATCCACATTAATCATCAGGTATTCCGCGCTACTGGTGCCAAACATAATTACGTAGGTATGATTTTTAACTCTCTCCACTCGGTCAGCGCAGAGCAGTTATGAGTCAAGTTAAGCTGAGGTTGAAATATTCGCCGTCCAGATTAGGCCCTGTCCGAGCCTCTTATTCAAGATAAGACGTCGACATTTGGACATATTTCTGCCAAACGGAACTATGTGCATTAAGACATGAGTCCTGAGACCCGTAAGAATACATGCATAACAGGGTTCACGTCAGAATGCACATAGTTCCGTTTGGCAGAAATACGTCCATTTGTCTTCCCTAGCCGGAAAAACGAGACGAATCCCTCCCCCGTCCCGCTGAATTGCCAGATCGTGCAGGAAAATCTCCCTCGCAAGCAGGAAAAGAAAGGAGATCGCAGGCAATTTCGCGAAGCGGGACTGAAAGCTGAGGCGCTCTTGGCCGGAGCTTCAATCAGGCTACTTGCGGCGGTCGAAAATTAAAAGATGAGTAATAGAGACGAACAGACAAATCGTGGGGGCGTGCAAACCCATGGGAGCGGAAGAGAGGGAGGGGGCAAAGAGGATGGAAATAAAATAAACTTAGAAGTCGCAGCAATTTGTCTCGGTGCAGTGCCCATTGCCCCGCTTCGGGAGATTAATAGGGCTCCGGCCATTTCGCTGCGGAGCGGGGGGTGAGCGGGGTCGGGGGACAGTGGGACACTCTTTCAGCTTTATTGCCCCCGTGAAGGTGTCGTAGAGGCAGTGTCTCAAAATCCCCCCCCCCTCTGCTTCGCAACGATGGTGGTCATCGTTTGGCTTCAATTTCAGTGCGGCTTTTTTTCTCTGGTTGGAGTCGCGGTGATTTCTGCACTCTGGAAAGTGAACGGCTTATTTTGAGAACACTGAAAAAAAATTTACGGGCTATGTAGACTTACCGTCCATTCCGGGCATAGAGGCCGAAAGTTCCGGATGCTGGAGCCGTAGCTTCGACTTTTCCGGGTGCTACGCTCGGAACTTTCGGTCTCTGAGCCCGGAACGTACGTGGACGGTATGAATATATAGCCCGTAAGTACGGCTTCCACGGCCGGAGTTTTTTTCAGTGAAGTACCCAACTCCAGAGGAGACTAATTCCAAAAATAGAGGAGGAACTTATTCAGGCCGAAATTTTTTAGTGAATGGAATGTATTTTTGGCGAAATTGATTTAGTGCCCGATCGGAAACGGGTCACCAGATTTGCTGATGATTATGAATAATCGGGCACTTTGTAACGCCACGGACATTTTTTTTTTCATCCGTGCGTATTGAACGTAATTAGACAAATCTCATCCTTTTTTATATATTTATTTATCCTATACCTTATTTTTGGCAGTGAACAGGTTTTGACCATCAAAACAGATACGGAAACTGCACATTTTTTTTAATATTCATTTTTGGAAAGTATTTGCTATAAATAAAAATGCTTGCATTGTTCCTTTTTTAATTGAATGAAAGGAGATAGCGATTTGACTGACGTAGTACATCCTCTCATCATTTTCCCGCTATTCCGGCACGTTTGAAATTCCTTCGAGTCCTTGGACTTTTGAAAAGCGGGCCTGTCCAGGATTCTAGTTCCAAAAATACGCAATAGATCACCACGTAATTTACTCACCTGGTACTTTGAGGATATGAAATAAAAAAGACAAGGTTGTGTGACCCATTCCTTGCGGATATTCCCGTGATTGACGCGATGGAGATTCGATTGAATTAAATTGGTGAAGAAGAGGATTGAAGGTGGATGGTGGGTGAAGTACTTACACTTACATACGATCCGATCCGAAGCCCGGATGGTTCGGGAAGTTGAGCTCGGTGTGCACGCGGTCCGTTGCGTTGGCAAAGTGTCATGCTTTGTTAGTGCTCATACAAATGTCACTGCGTTGCCTCGTTTGTCTTCCAGATTATGTCGTGAAGTGCGTGTCACACTCCGGCTTGTCCGACCAAACCCCATCGTGCCAAGTTTCGCGAGGCCTCCGACGTTTTTCTGTCACCGGCTCTGCAGAAAGAAAACTGACCGCAGAGGTCTCTTTACTTTTGAGAGAAGACTTATGTGGAAAGGTCAACTTTAAATTGCCAACATTAGTTCATGCATATGAAATTGGTGGAAAAGGGGAGGAAGCTTGCAACGTTTAGAATCGGCAAAATCGAGAAGAACTTGATGTAAAAAATACACGTTTACCCGAACGAACAAATCCACCTACCAAACATCATCGCTCCTCTAACTAGAGGGCGTACCTCAATTTCCATGTGAGCCTTCTTTGCATACAAATCCATGCCTTTTGGGGCTCATGTGGAAATTGAGACACGCCCTCTAGTCAGAGGAGCGACGACTTTTCGTAGCGAGTAGCCAACGACACGGCCAATCAGCGCGATGAATTACGATACAAATATATGAACACCGGTGTGGGTGGTGAAGTGTCTAACGAAATTGAAGGCAGTTTCGGATAATTGTAAGGTCAGTCTGCACGTTGACGAAGTTGACAAGTCTCTGCAATGTTCCATTCTGGAAAATTGGCCTAATTCAGCGTTGGGGATAGAACTTAGGTGATCAAGAGGACCAATGTCATGATGAATTTGACAAATGCGAAAGCAAAAGGAAGATAAGCTAGTAGAGATTTCGAATCAAGACTGTGAAGTAGAACACTTTCAATGACATTCTAGACACATGCTCAAAAAATCCGAACTCAATCAACTGTAACACTTCATTCCTACGGTGACTACTAAGAGTGAAGATCCTCGTGCACACGAGTTGGATGGAAAGGCTCCTCTTACCAAATGTTCACCTGTGCCGTAGTATCGTTTTTAAAAAGGAAAGCTTAAAAAAGCACATTTTTCTGAGTGAAGTTAAGAGCGTATTTCGGACTTCCTCGATGCGCTCATTGTGATTTTCGAGCCATTTTTCAAAAGAGCTTTTCTTTTCGCTCTAGCTGCAGTTTGCAACAGTCCCATTTCAAGGAGGTTGCGCACTGAAAAAAACCCCCAGCCGTGGAGGCCGTACTTGAGGGCTATATAGGCATACTGTCCGTCTTCCGGGCTCATTGTCAGAAGCCGAAAGTTCCGGGCTCAGGGACCGAAAGTTCCGAGCGGAGCACTCGGAGCAATCGCAGCGACGGCTCCAGTAACCGGAAGTTTCGGTCTCTGAGCACGGAACGGACGATATGTTTATATAGCGCGTAATTTTTTTTTTTTCTCACGGAAAATTTTTAACCCAAAGAAAAACTGACTTTAAAATGCTAAGAAAAAAAAAAAACACACGCACACACACCCTTTTTTGTGTCATGCTTCGGGTCATATCCATGACAGCGTTTTAATGTCGTTTTGGATTTTGCGGCATGTTAAGTTGGGTTCACTGCCGAGTGTGATCTACTGATGAGGTCTAAAAAGGCCCAAACTGGTATAGATCTCTCGACGTGACTCCAACTTCATATTCCAATGCAAACTGCCTGAGCTGAACACTCCCCACCCTCAGTTCGTACTGGTGCGCATTAGAGTTCAAAATATTAATTTTGACTCTAATTTTAATTTTTGGAACTTCTTGGCTTTGTTTTCCCCGCGAAATGGTGTAAACCCAGCACTATTTCTCCACCTTGTTTAACATGTTAACCTCACGCTCAGGTTACTTCGGGTTCCACTCCTTATATCAAGGTGAATCCAGGGTTCGATTGGGGATAATTCAAGATCAGAGATAGCGCCACCAGTCACCACTGAGAATTTCACTTCCCTTCGACGATTACTAAAATAATATTGTTCAAATTACAAAAAGCGGATCCGCAAGATATATAATTTTTGCTTGATTTTTTTGACCCAAAACTATTGGCAATTAGAATTACAAGCGCAGAGAAAGTACGGCTGAAACTTTCAGCTCAGCGGCGGCGGCCGAGCGCGCAACCGAATCCTTCCATCCCTCATGTTCTGCCTCCCTCTCTCCCATTGCCGCAATGGGAAATTACTCCCCGCCGTAGTTACGACTTTATTTCTGGGAATTTTGAGAAGATTTTTTTACTGAGTGTTCCTCAAGTATGTTGCTATATCTTCTGGATCCCCAATCTTGAATAAGTATTACGGTTTTTATTATTTTGGCAAATATGAACGGGTATTCTGAGCAGCGGGACGCACTGGGAAAAAAACCACATTGGATCCAGAGTCCAGACTCTTGAAAACATTGACAAGAAAAAATACTCTTGATTCAATCGGATTTTTGCTTGAATCAAAAGGAAATCCGCTTAAATTAAGAGGCTTGGTGCTTGACTTAAGCTAGATTCTGATTGAATCAAGAGTACTTTTTCTTGTCGATATTTTTAAGAGTCTGGACTCTTGATCCAACGTATTTTTTTTCCAGTGCAGGAATGTAACTTCTGGGCTTTTTTCCCGTTAAACAACACAACAAAATTTCTTCTTCCTCTTTTTAAGTCGTTCCTGAGACTCCGCAATGACATTTAGTTGACTTTTCGGCCGAAGTTCGAAGCCTGGATTCACTTTAACGCAAAATGTCGCTTACTTTGTCTTACTGTGTACATGAATGGCGTTCCTCTTTGGCGTGCTTGCAATGATTCAGCGGGTTGCTCGGAGACGGAGAGACGGTCTTCCAGCGTTGAGGACGGGTGCCCACCGAGTGGCGTGCCATCGTCGCGAGGGCCCGAGTCCCGAGTTCTTGACAAAGCCTAAGTAATGAGCGTGGCCGGCGACAGAAATCCAAATCAATCAGTCGCTGAGCTTTCGCTCTTCGGGGACTGCCCGAGCCCGTCGCGAGGTCCTTCCTGCTCGACCCTCATTGTGCTGCCTCCCAGTCTCGGCGTCAAGGCCTGGCAGTGGCCGCTGCCGGCATCAACAGGCCAGCACTCCCAGGCCCATTTACATATTCCTAATCCCTCCACCCGCTCGCAGTTGCTCCCAGTTCACCCCTGCCTCAACCCAACCGAGCCGCTCCACTGCCGCTAAGGAAGAACGCCGTATGAACATTCAAAAGTTGCCAAATTTTTCTGGATAAAACATGTATTTATGAGAAAAGTTAGGCATATTTCTCCTTGAACTTTTTGGATATTTTAGATTAAATTGGGAACAAAATTGGCAGAGAAATTTGAAGAAAAATATCCGACAGTTTCCTTGTAAATTCGTATTTTATTGAGGGAAATTTGGCAACGGCTGACGGCTCATACGTTGTTTTTCCTTAGCACGGCTTGACGGCGCAGCCTAGGTCCTGACCTGGGTCGATAGACTCAGGCCAGTCCAGTAATGTAGCTCTTGCATGTGTCAGGAATTTGTGATTTAAGTACTGGATCCTGTGGCAAATTTCGCGAGAAACACGACGAAGCCACTAGTTTTCTCCGAAACGAACTCCAAAACTCAAAACTCTTAAAGGTAAGGCCAAAATGGAGGGAATATCTCACGCTATCCAGAGAGTCTACCTCTTCATGCAAAGATAGAGAGCGAATTCACTAGCTGGACTGCCACTTTCTTTGGGGACCCCAAAACTGAAAAACACGACAGCCGCAGCCCTGCTAATGTATCTGCGCCCTATTTTTGAATGGAGTGTCTGGTATATGGTTGGGGTAGCGTGAGTTATACGATCCATTATGGTCTCAACTTTGAGAGCTTTTTTCGAGCTTTGGAGTTCGTTTCGAGGAAAACCAGTGGCCCCATGGTGTTTCTCGCAAAATTTCACTCTGGAAAAAGTACAATCAACCCACTCCACTTTGATTAAAGAAGAATGTACGAGGGCTGTCCCAAAAGAAACCGGACTTTAGTCATAGAAGGCGAACCAAGCGTCGTAATGAAGTTTTCTTGGGCTTGTTTGAAAGCTGATAAGCTACTGGAGATGCTTGTTTTTACAGAATGCAAAAATTCGTCTTGGTAAGGAAACTACACGCTTTGGAGTAAAGGAAAGTCAAACTCGAGTTGCGATTTTTGTCTTTATTTCAAGAAAAATTTGGATACAACTTAAAAATAAACCCAGGTTTTAAGTTAAAAACTTCGTTGCTCTCTTATTCAAATGCTTAAAAATAAGGAAATTTACATTTTAAACAGCTTACCAAGTCATCACCTATCCCCTTCAAAATACTCGCCAGCTTTGTCGATGCATTTTTGCCACCGTTTCTTCAATTGGAAGAAAAACTGTTGGAAATCCTCAGGTTTGAATGATCGCAATTCCTTTAAGGTGTTCTCTTGAATTTCCGGAATGGTTTGAAAATGTCGACCTTTCAAGGTAGATTTAAGTCGTGGAAATAAGAAAAAATCACACGGAGCCAATTCCTGGTTTCTGCATCACGATAATGCACCTGCCCATGCATCCCTCCAAATTCGCGAATTTTGTGCAAAGAATGCCATGAGTGTCCTCCCTCACCCCCCTTATTCACCTGACCTGGCTTCGTGTAATTTTTTCTTATTTCCGCGACTTAAATCTACCTGGAAAGGTCGACGTTTTCAAACCGTTCCGGAAATTCAAGAGAACACCTTGAAGGAATTGCGATCATTCAAACTTGAGGATTTCCAATAGTTTTTCTTCCAATTGAAGAAACGGTGGCAAAAATGCATCAACAAAGCTGGCGAGTATTTTGAAGGGGATAGGTGATGACTTGGTAATCTGCTTAAAATGTTAATTTCCTTATTTTTAAGCATTTGAATAAGAGAGCAACGAAGTTTTTAACTTAAAACCTGGGTTTATTTTTAAGTTGTATCCAAATTTTTCTTGAAATAAAGACAAAAATCGCAACTCGAATTTGACTTTCCTTTACTCCAAAGCGTGTAGTTTCCTTATCAAGACGAATTTTTGCATTCTGTAAAAACAAGCATCTCCAATAGCTTATCAGCTTTCAGACAAGCCCAAGAAAACTTCATTACGACGCTCGGTTCGCCTTCTATGACAAAAGTCCGGTTTCTTTTGGGACAGCCCTCGTAGCATAGTCATCAACAGTCATCAAATGGTCTACTTTGATCGGAATTTGATTCGTGTATCGAGGCCTTAAGTTATGCACCAGAATGGTTTCCCTTTATGAACTTTTCATTAAATAATGCCCTTATATTTTATACTTAATTCAATAATTAACATGCTACAGCCACTGGATTCCCATAGAGTAAGAGAGACACCTGCATAATTTTCGCACCTGGCGTTGGGGATGCAATGATTTTCCGCTATATTTTCTCCCCTTTGAACGTATTTGTCCGTACTAAAACTAGTCAGTAAAATATTCAGATTATTTCCGACGTGGCAACTACACGTGCGTGTTACACGAGACGTCCAAAAATTCCGGCAGCCAATGGTAGCACACAGCTGCCCGATTTGGCGAGCAAGCTCTCCCTTTAAAATCGAAAATACCGGAAAATGGCAACAGCGCGACGGGTAGGCCGGTAGTTGATAAACGTCGGTTGTCGGCACTGCCGGGCAATACAGCCCGCAGCCCCGAAAACTGACCGGGCCGTTTCCCCCGGGGAGGTGGGGGGTGGGGGGACTTTTCGTGAAATTTTTATGGCCGGTAGAGAGAGTAATTAATCTACCATTCCTCGGCGAGGACCAGTTCTCGGTAGCCAGGACGCGCCGCGCAGGGCCGGGGTTGTGACTAAATTAAAAGGCGGAGTTGCCGCCCTCAATTTTCGGGTCCACAGAAAATTTAGGTGTCAAGGACGTGCACTGAAAAAAAAATCTCGGTGTATTTACTAAGAAAAGGGTAAAATTACCATGAATTCAGGGTTCTATTTGATCCCAGCTTTTTCTTGGTAAAATTACCATTTATGGAAATGGTAATTTTACCGAGAAATCTCGGTAAAATTATCGGCTTTCTCGGTAATTTTACTGGAACCCGGTAAAAACGCCAATATTTTTTATCGACTGTGGTAGAATTACCGAGATAAAATGGCAAAGTTACCGGGAATTGATTACCAATAAAAGTGGTACTCTTACCTGAAATAAAAAAAAGAAAAAATACCGGTTTTTAGGTAAGCTTACCAGTCTGTCTTGGTAAAATTACCAGTAATTGGTGAAAAGAAGTGAGATGGTAAAGGTACCAACGGACCTTGGTAAAAACGCCGAGATTTTTTTTCAGTGTAGGTATCCAATATCAGTGCCCCAGAGCCAAAAGGTACCAAACTCACATTTTTCAAAAAAGATCGAGTCAGTGTCGTTTTAGAAATCTCCAATGACGGTTTCGTGGGTGTGAAAACCCTTATTTTGCGGTGGTTGTGAGATGAAAAATTGCAATTTACATTGGAATCAATAGAGCCGACGCATACGGGTTTTCCCTGATATCTCGGAATGACTAAAAAAAAGTTAGGTAATTTTGACTCTGGGGTACTGATATGATATACACGGAGAAAAAAACTTCGTGCGTGGGACCCAAAGTTTAGGTCATATGGATCTCTGAAGTTTTCGGATTGAGCATCTGAACTCTTTAGGTCTAGCTGTCGAGGTTCGGATCACACATCTGAAACTTCAGTTCTTACATCTGAAGTACTTCAGAACTGAACTGAAGTTTCAGACGTGTGATCCAAACCTCGACAACTAGATCTAAAGTATATTCAGATGCTCAATCTGAAAACTTCAGAGATCCATACGACCTAAACTGCGGGTCCCACGCACGAGGTTTTAATCTCCGTGTAGGTAGAGAAATAAATAAAGGAAGATAATATTGTAGTCATGATAACTTAACTTTAAGTGTTTGGATGCTGCGAGCACGCATGACCACAGCATGTCTTAAGCACCCAAAGTTAAGGTATCATGGCTACAGTATTCTCTTCCTTTGTCTATTTCACTATTTTGTATATTTCGTACGGTGCAACTAATGCTGGTTCTTGGTTGGGTTACCCAAGAGGTACTCCGAGAGATATATTTTTGTTCTCTTGTATGAATTTCAGCCGATTATGTAGGAATTGGTACATGAATCAAATCAAATAGTGTGTTGATTTCGGTATAGTTTGTAGTTTGCATTTATCACAGAGACTAATTAGAAAATCTGGAAACTTTAGAATCACCACCCATTCTCCGGATTGGCGGAGAATTTGTTTTATTTTTTCTCTCAGTGAAGGCATCGACCGAGAAACACGAATTGATCACGAAAATGATCGATTTCAACTGATGAGAGTAAAATCAGCGATTTTAATTGTTTAAAATTCGAGTTTTCCGCCCGTCAAAACTCATAATCATAAGTGAGCACTAAATTCACTTCAGCGAGCTTTGCTATAAAATATTTTTTTCTGTGTGCTGGTTTTTTTTTTTTTTAAACTTTAAGAGTACCGCGTATTGAAAGTCATATGGTGATTTTTGTGAACCAAATTCCGAATAAACAGGTTAGTTTCCAATGACCAGTTTGACCCAAATTTTTTTCACGAGCGGTAAATTTAAATGTAAAGATACCGATTTTTGAGTGAGTTTCTCATTTTAAAGTTGATTGTGAACTTTTTCAACGAGTCTAGCAATTCTAGCGTAAACTTTTGATCAAGAAACGTACTTTATGGTGCTTCAATTCTCTCGATGTGTGTCAAAATACATTCAAACGGTTTGCCATGGATTAGTTAAAACAAGACTGAGCCCTCTGAGATGTACTGGTGTGATTACTTCAATTGTTCATCCTCAAGGTGCAACAAGGGTTCTCGCCTTTTTTTTATTTTATGTATAGATTTTACGATATGGAAATTATATTTCGGGGAGGCATTATTTCGAGGAGAAACACCCACAACAAGGGCTCAGAGTCGATCTTTAAGGATTATTCATAATTTATTCATAGTTGGGTAAACGGGTGAAACGGTGACCGACAAAAATGACAGGTTCGGTGGGAATTTCAAGAATTATTGTTGGCCGGGGTGCTTATTTGTCGAATTATGTAATTCCGTAATAGCAGCGCGGTCGCAATTATCGGCCGACAAGTTGAACATTGAGCAATCAATAAAACTGACGCACGGGCTAGTGTTGGACGGTCATTAAAACGCATCGACAAAACGCAAAATATGGGTCTCATCTATGAAAGGAAAAGGCGGGAAAGCACCGCCGAGTTGCCAGTTTTATGCAAAATAATGAATTGAGGAATTCATTCTTTAAGATGAAGGCTGCTGGCTGCAGCTATTTTAAAGGAATACTAGATAGAGTGCGAAATTAAGTACTACGATACTTGTTTCCGTATCCAAGTTTTACGTCGATGACTATGGATCAAATTACCTTTAAATTTACATTATAAATGAAAGAATTGCGCTTTTGAGTATGTCAAATACACATTTCCCACTATCATAAAAACCAAAGCCTACTCGAGTCAAGACGAATAATGAAGTAATTTTAGTTCACTTTTTAATGCACAAACCCTGTGTGCCGATTTTTGTTTTTTTAAGTTCCAGAAGTTGCCTGTATTAAAAGTGGAAGATATTGTGTGTAAAACAGTACTTTAGTTACTTACCTAGCGTATGGATTGTTTTTTAATGACTGAGTCGACTTCCGTTGACTATGGTTGTTTGATGAGTGGATAGTTTGAATTCGTTAATTATAGTGTAAACTAGAAGGGTTGATTTTTCAAGAAAAAAAAAACACTAAGAATGTAGCCCGAACTGAGGGTAACAGAACGATAAAATTTTACTAGGTCCACACAATTCTGCAGTGAAACCAATGCCATAAAATTCCGAAAATTTCCATAGATTAAAAATTTTCTACCCTTACTTCTTGATCCCTCGATCTTGCACTGATACTCATAAGAGTTCAAATTTTTGAATCCACTGAAATTTTTGGATTTTTTTGGGCCTGATTTTCTTGCAGAAAAGTGGGAGCCCAGAACTATTCTACCACCCTGTTCATTTTTCAATTTTCAAATTTGAGACTAAATTTTGGAAGTTCTCGATATGTTAGACATATTTTGCACGATATTTTGATAGAGGCACATGCCTCCCAGACCAGTGCCGAGACGTGAATGATCGATTATTGATATTTTCCCATTTGAGGCTATGGTGAAGAGTCAACTATCAAGGTGTTCGTTGCCAACACCCAGTATATCGATCCTTTACCATAAGTTTAAATGGCATATAAATCGATACATCGCGATGTTTGCCACGTGCTGTCCTTGACATCTATAACTTCTCCGCTTCGTGATCCAATAGAGCTGAAGTACGGGTGTGGGAAATACTCGTTGAACATTCCGATGGAGCAAATGAAGCTCTTCTCTGAGGTTTTGTCTCCACGGGTCGTTTCATGGGATGTGTCCCAGGGAAAAATCTCACTTGCGAAGTCCGAAAAAATATTGAGTTAGTCAATACTAATCACAAAGTCAACTAAATGTCATTGCGGAGTCTCAGGAAACGACTTGAAAAGAGGAAGAAGACATTTTTTTGTGTTGTTTAACGGGGAAAAAGGCCAGAAGTTTCATTACTGCGATTCAAACTTGGAAAAAATACACTGGAAAAAAAACACATTGGATCTAGAATCGAGACTCTTAAAAACATCGACGAGAAAAAATGCTTTTGATTCAATCGGATTTTTGTTTAAATCAAGAACCAAGCCTCTTAATTTGAGCGGATTTCCTTTGGATTTAAGCTCAAATCTGATTGAATCAACAGTATTTTTACTTATCGATGTTTTCAAGAGTCTGGACTCTAGATCCAATGTGTTTTTTTCCAGTGTCCCATGAAACGTCCCATGGAGACAAAGCGTGAGAAGGACTCCCCGAGCTAGTTCAGCCGCGAGTCGGCAACAAGGTGGCTAGCCGCGGAATCCTAGAATTATCCGTAATCGATAAATCCTGAGCCTATGCTTAAAGCGAAGAAGATATATTGGAAGAAGTATGGCACCTGCTCCAAATACGAGCCACGGTTAATATTCACTTAGTTAAAGACCCGCGACTCGACTACCCGAGCTGATATATTTAGGTCGATCATGGCCAGGATTTTTATCCCGGCCCCAGCGAAGTGCAATCGCTCAGCGTTCGCTGTAATTTTAATGGCGCGGCCCAAGCTCCGACCATCCATGGTGCGGCTGCGGCGAGCCGCGCTGCCCGCCCCGATGCAAAAGTCCCAGTCGTGTGCCTTGCATACTGAGTGCCTGTCTTTTCGGGCACAATAATTGTCTGCTACCGATATTAGATCCCTCGACCACGATTATCGTCCGCGTTTTAACTCGTCGATTTGATCCGAGACGCGTCCACGACGCCGCAGTTTTCCTTTTTCAACTTTCGTTTAAACGGGATGCAGGATGCACCCGGTGGCGCACGGTGGATCGAACTAATAGAAAAAGTCGGATACGAGATTTGTGTTCAGAATTCCAAATTTTGATGTTCATTTCATCACAAATTCAATTTCAAGGGGAGTTTCGGAGATAAAATTTCACGAAAAAACCAATGGAGCCACTCTTAAACATTTTGGCTCCATATTTTCAAAAATATAAGTTTTCAAAGTTTCCAGACTTTGTCCGACTTTTCCTAATGACTCGGTCTAGCGTGTGAAGTGGCGTGCTTTGGGATATATCGATTGATCTGCCTTTTAAACCTACGGAGAATAATCGATTAACGAGCGATGAGATCGATAACTCCCTTATCTTCACAATTCTATATATCGATAAAGGCCATTCGATAGCGGTTCTACAATCGACTCGTTGGCTTTTTATAAAGGAAAAATTCAAAAAACACTCGAAATGAAGTAAACAGATGTAGTAGCTTACCCTCGATCACCACTCATCACTTGGTAGTCGGCTTACTTCAAATTACGAATTTTCCACGGTGGCCATTTCGGAGGAATCCTCCATCATTAGGTGTGTTGTTTTTACTCCAGACTTATGGATGTAATGCCCCGGGTTGGTCACATGGTGACAAGTCACAAATTGAAACCACGAAAAAAACTAAAAAAACTAAAACCGAAAAACTAGCAGAAGCGAACTAAAACAAACAACTGAACGTATTTATGCTAAAAGGAACTATGTGCATAGGGATTTGCGTGAGACATAGTTCCTTTTAGCATAAATACGTCCAGTCGTCCAACTGAGGAGAATAAACGGAAAAACGACGGTTTTTTCGTTATTACGGATGAACTGCATTAGCGTCCAAGAGAATGGGATTTCGAAAAAACTGTAAAGATTGCATTTACTTTATAAATTGGAAGTAATAATAAATGCAACCAGTTTGTTTGAAAAAAAAGTAATTTTACGAGAATTTAGTCTTCCATTCAAATTTTCCCCCATTTTCTTGACGAGAACCTCCGCCTCAATCTCTGATAAATGCACAGTTTAGATAGTCCGGAGGAGTGGAAAGAGTAATAAGGAGGTTAAGAGCGTCGCAGTATAATCTAATCTAATCACGGGGTGATTCCAAGCGTAAAATTAGGAAAAAGGAAGCACACAGTAGACGCCGAGGCCAAGGATAGTCTGCATTGAGCTTTAATACCAATTGCGGAGAATAAACGCAAGCAAACGGAAAAGAAAGGTCGACTAATGGGGATGGTGGAGGAGAAAGTGAGATGGGAACACCGCTGCTATGCCGCAGAATTTAATCTGATTCTCTATCACAAAACGCACGCATCGTAGGCCTAAGTGAAACAATACATTAAGACTATAATTTCAGGAGGGAAAGAATAGAGCTCAATATAATTTTCACGAATATATTTTCCAGACTACATTAATATTTTCACCATTGCACCTCTGCTGATGTTATGCCTAACGGTGATTCCGGCAGCCACCCAATAATTGATTAACCATTTTGTATTTATATTTATTTTTTCTCTAGTGATAGTTCTATTTTCTTTTGATGTAAATTTTTAATTCTGTAATAACCTTATTGGATGGCGAATAAAAAACAACAACAACAAAAAAACCATTGCAACTAGAAGAGCATAACGACGGCGTCAGTCCGCAACCATGTATCTCGTTTGCGGTGTTTGAAAATCTCCACTCTTACTTTAATTATTTATAGAAAAACAAATCGATATCATTCCTTGAAATTTTTGCAGAATTCTTTTGCACACTTTGGCACTTAGAAGAAAAATCACGGCAATTCATATGAATTGTCTTTGAGTGGTTTTTCATTTAAAAAATATAATATGACAGAAAGTCTCCGATGTCGCAAAGCGAGATATGTAGTTGCAGACTTACACCGTCCATAAACCTTTAGGCTTGTGATGTTACAGATTTCCTGTCTCGCATATCAATTTTTCTAGAAACGGGTGGTCATCTTTTTTGTTCCAAATTCCGTGCGATTCATTAGTATTAATCTTTGAAAACTATCGCTCTGAAGCGCCAAAATTAGTTTTCTGGAAAGGTACAAAAAAACACAAAAATCCAAACAGAAGACGACTCATTACAGCAGGTTGAAAGAAACTCTGCAACGTCATGCTGTAATGTCTCATTTTTTGCAATTTTGAGGAACGACAATGTTGTAGCTCATTTTAATGATGCATCCCTCGAAAAATCGACACCGTCGCAACAGAAGTCAGCAATGGTTTACTTCATCGGCACAATAGGTAACGTTGGCGATAAGCTAAGGTGTAAAAAAACAATCAAAGCTTCAGTTGGTCAGGCGGATACTAAACGAATTTCATTATAACGCCTAAATGCAACTATTCGAGCTCCAAGGATGTTCATGTTGCATACGCGCGAAATTGAAGGCGTTTTGAATTCAGATAGTACCGTCTCACCAGCGCGTTTAGTTCAGCTTCAGTGAATCGATGAAAAGAGACAGGCGAGATGTGGAAACATTAAAAATCCATATCGCTGTTAGGACAGAACATAGAGGTTGCACAGGGGGTTTCATTAATTTTCCCGTAAAATTCCCTTCGAGGAATACCTTAAACAATTAATAATGTGAAGAAATTAATACCAATATTTGCAGTTTCAGTCGAACATTTCATGCCCAACCTTTCTGAAAGACTAATTTCCACGTCAAATTCGATGCATAATCGATATTTATTGTTCCTCTACGCAATCCTTAAGATTTTTAAAATCTAACAAAATACTGATGCTATTTTTTTAGACAACTTATTTTAACGAAAATTTTGCATGGATTCAACTTCAAAAAAGGACAAACAGGGTTGCCTACTTTGTTTACCTTATCAGTTTCCTTCACGTCTACCAAAAGTAGTAAACTAACGACCAAACTTTACAGCATCAAGATCATTTCTGAAAAAACAGAGCTGGTGCTATCCCGCAAGAGAGCAGTGTCCTCAGCTGCCTTGTGCGAATTGACACCTTTATCTGCCGACTTCTCACCTTTCATTTTTTTTTTCATTCCTAAAAAAACGAAATCACAAAAATATGTGGAGGACTTGCCTAACTCAGAACAATAATTCCTCTCCTTATAATTCCATGTTAAAGAAGAACACCGTATGAACATTCAAAAGTTGCCAAATTTCTCTGAAGAAAATGTATTTTTCAGGAAAGTTATGCATATTTTTCCTTGAAATGTTTGGATATTTTAGATTAAATTGGGAACAAAATTGGCTGAAAATTTTGAAGGAAAAAATCCGACAGTTTCTTTGGAAATTCGTATTTTATTTATGGAAATTTGGCAACGGCTGACGGCTCATACAGCGTTTTCCCTTAACACGGCTGTATAGTTGAAGTAAATTTTATCAACGCTTAAGCATTCGATCGAACAACTACTAAGCTTATGGATTATGGAGAATTTTGCGGAAACAGTACCTACATAAAGCAAGAAATTCTAGGTCCATTTTTCCGAACTTCATTTCTGGAGTAACTATTCACTTCCTATGTAACACGGCAGAGCAAACGTACGGATTTTCATTCATCTTCGGCCATGCGCGAGGCAACGTAGTCAGTGGCGCTCCACTCGCTCCGCGGCGACCACCGGAACAACTCGGGACCCCCGTCTCGACTCAACAACATCAACAATCAGTTTTCGCCGGGCGCTTGCACGAGAGGGCTGCGTTCGTACGCTCTCTGTATCTCCCGCGTTTTATTCCCTCACATTTCTAGTTTTTCGATTGTGATCGACTCCCTACCAATTCCTTAAAACATCGTTTAATGCAAACAACTTTATCAACGCGTGATTAATATAACCTCCTTGAAAGTGTTCGAATTTTCAAATCCAGCCGCAGTCTTGCAGCTTGTGTTCGTTCGAGGAAGGAAATAGTGATAACTTGTGCGAACCTGGATACCTACTAAACGGGAATTTCGTTTCGCCGAAAGTGTCGACACGTGATTGGATAACATACGTGCTGTAGCTAACCACACAGTGAAGCAATATTTGTCCTTTAACAAATCTTGATAAAGTGATCTTAAATTCAAAATAAACCGAAGCCAGTGTTATCATTTTAAAATCGTCAAAGTAAACAACTGCGATAAGTGCGTTCAGTGATTCGTATCGCATTTTAGTGGAAGATATTTTTCACGGGAGAGTATCAGGTGTTTCCGTTCTGAATTGCAGTGTTTTTCGAGTACTTGGGGCGCCGCGTGCTAAATTAATTAAAAGCGGGCAACATGCATCGATTGCATTGACATCCCGATGGTGGTGATCGGGAATCAATTAGAGGGATCGAGAGAACAGGTTCTCGGGCTAAATTAATTCGGTTTTAATTCCCAGTCGATGAGCCGGTTCCGAAATGGCGGCCGCGGCGTGTGATTTATCGCGGGGCAATTTTTTCCTGTGCGTTTTTATCTCGGTGTGTTTTTCTGCCGGACTCACCGTCAGCGAGGAAGATCTCGGATCCCCGTTGCGCACCGCGCAGTGCCGGGCTGGATGCGTTAATAAGGTAGCCGTGCTTTATAAATACTTTTTCAGCCTGGTTTCCTTTTTTTCCCGCTTCCCTTTCAGCCGTTTTTGTACTTTATCTCTTACTTGTGACTCGCTCATTCGCGGGTTCTTGACTAGTTTTTTTTTGCGGGGATAACGAACGGCGAACGGCTCTGACCTATGGATGAATTACGAGCTTGGGTTTGAGCCGTATTTGCTTACGTTCGGCTAAACCGCGTATCCGGCGCGGCGTATCTTGATTGCAACATTTCTAAATTTCCCAGCGTATGCATATGTTTTTAGAATTCAAAAAAATCAACACTTAGTTTTCATTAAAATTGTCACTGCTTTTTCTCTGTCGTTTCATGAGTATTTTGTTCGTAAATAATTTGAGTCGGAATGTTAATTTGTTCTATCTATGATTCACAACCCAAGATTTGGACTCAAAATTTTAAAGGAATTTCAGCTCGGAAGTATCGTATGAGTCTCAGATATTTCTATTCTGTCGTTACTAATTGTTGTTGTTTTTTTTTAAATATCTGCGCTTAGTGCACGGAAAAAAATGAGGGAAAATGACGTTCGCGCTGAAATTTTGATACGTTGCAGTTGACTTACGCGATTTTAGAATTTTGATTTTCCCTTTCTTGCCAGAATTCTGAAAATCCGAGAAAATGATCCTGCAGCTTTCGACTCTCTCCAAGAATTTCAGAAACTATTCCTAATGGATTGGCCAGTAAATCCAACGTGCCAAAATTAAGCCAGGACTCTTTTCTTCTTCTTTTCAAGAATTAAGCTAAAAATTCAGTCCGGATTAGTACTAAGTCAAAAAGTCGTGTGTACAAGTTTGAATGGTTATAGTTCAAAAATGATAATTATGGAAATTATTTATGCCTTATTCGGATTGCAATAATTTGTCGCCGCCAAAAATAGGTGCGAATCATGAAAGAGTAAAAATTCCAGGTCTGACAAATTTTAAGATAGGTCCGTATTTACCGTAAAGTTTTCTACATCAATGAAATTTTTTCCTCTTTTCCTAAATTCACTTTTTGTTCCAAGGCCCACGGACAGATCATTGATATCCCGTAAATAGGTAGGTCTGTATTCCCGTGGTTAAACTTTCATTGATATTGCCAAAGTAGCCATTTCCGTGACTCTTCTGAATTTTGGCCAATGCTTGTGAATTTTGGACGTGAGTATTTATGCTAAAAGGAACTGTGTGCCTAGGGTTTGCATGAAATATAGTTTCTTTTAGCACAAATGTTTTCAATTGTCCCTCTTAACTATTATCAACTAATTTCGAGTGTAACTGGATAGAATAGCGACGGAAATAGATCATTTCAAAAATAGTATTGATTTCTCAACGAAAAAAGAATGAGTACCAAATACCTAAAACATTTTGCAGGCTTTGACAATTCTAAGGTGTGTGCCTATCTTTTGGTCAAAATCAGTCGAATTTTTCGTCCGTATTTCTGTTTATCAAAATGTTGTGTTAGGAATTGATTGGTATTTTCTGAATTGATCCATTACCGAAGTTATTCTGTTGAATTTAAAATGAGATTAATTAAAATCGTCCTATTTATGGTCCTGTAATCTGCCGTAGTGAGAAAAAACGTCGTGTAAGCATTCAATTGTTGAACAATTTCGTCTCGGAAAATATTTGTAAAGACAGTCATAGCTAAATATTTTTTATTGACATTCTCAAAAACTTAGGATCAAATTACGAACAAAATTCTCTGAAAAATCAGAAGAAAAATATTCACAAATTTGTCAAAAACCCGTAAGTCCAAGGAAATTTGGCAACGTCTGAAGGCTCATATGACATTTTCCCTAGTTTGGTAGTACTAAGGATCGCCTTAAATTACCTTTATCATAATGTAAACCTCACGACTTCATGAGGCCTCCAAAGAGCTGTTTTAGGAACAACCTGGGAACATTTATAAATCAAACATTTTGAAATTCCATATTAAAATTATTTATTTCTGAGCCGAGCAGAAGGCTTAATGAAATTGATGGACAAAGCATTTGACAAGGAAGACAAAAGGCATATGGGGGGATCCTTTTTGTGAAAGCGGGTAGTTGCAATGGACAAAGACGGAAGGCAATGAGCTAACTAACGGCAACGCACAAGAGACCATATTGTGAGTCCATCATTTTCTCCTTCAGTCTACGGAGCCACCCATTTTAACTAATAGTACCGCTCAATACTCCTTGTGTCTTCTTTGTCTATGGCTTTGTCTATCAATTTCAACAATCAGTCCGCAGTACACGGTGGTGAGAGGAAGGAAAGGCCGTAAAAAAAAGTCAGAGCCTAGATATTCACACTCCGTGCCGGACTGCGTACATACGTCACGCACCGCGCTATGGATTCCGCATCGATCTTGCTGCAACGCGAGCTACGCAGAAATACCGCGCTCTATATTTTACGTCACGTCATAACTGACAAACGGGCTAGAAACGGAGTTACCAGATGCAACTTAAAACTCACCGGCTACAGCTCCACTTGCAAAAACCCGGCACCGACGCACATCGGAGGGAATCACTGGAGGAATCGGACAGGCTGCGGAAATTTGAAAAGCCCGTATCCTTGTCAATGCAGAACGTTTAAATGTTTCCATTAGCAGGTTGTCTACAAGTCCAGAATTTCCGGAAAGTCCGAAAATAAGTAGTACTGATTTTTAAAGGGCGGTCCGGAAGTACCGGAAAAGTGCGGAAATTCTGCAAAAAGGTCCGGAATTTTTTGAATTTTGTCATTTTTGTCGCAATTTCAAATTTTTGAAATGTATAGAATTTCGTCAAATGGGGGTACTAAAAAAGTACGGAATTTTTCTGTTGGGGGAGGTACTGAATCTCTCGAGAATGTACTAAAAAAGTATACTGCATAAGTAGTTATTTTTGACCAGCCTGTTTTAGTAGACACCCTGATTAGTTTTTGGGTGGAATCTCCTTCAGGAAGAACGCCTTAAAATTAAAAATGTGACGGGAAAAACGTATAATTTGTAATTTTAGTCGAAAATGTCATGATCGACTTCTATTGACGACTAGTTCCACTGAGCGACGGCTAGAAATCGATCTCGGCTAGACGCGCAATTTTTTTCCGCACTTCCCATACGCTGCCACACGCACTAAGGAAAAACGCCGTATGATCATTTAAGAGATGCCAAATTTCCTCCGATAAAATTTCCTTTTTTAAAAGAGAATTATGGATGTTCTCTCTTGAAACTTTCAGTTTATTTAGATCTGATTGCGAATAAAACCCCGTATAAAATTGGAGGGAAAATAATTACTTATAGATCTCTTTGAAAATTCGTAATTCATCAGAATAAATTTGGCAACATCTGAAGACTCATACGGCGTTCTTCCTCAGCACAGCTGTACCGTCGACGCATTCTAATTTTTCGCACTTTTTTCGCCGCGACCAACGCAGGGGTCTGATTCCTGAGATCGCTGCCCGTTGCTGCCTCTGCACCGGGACTATTTATAAAGTGCGCGCGGTTGGAGCTGCGCAGAATTTCCTACATTAAATATATCTACTCAAATGCTGACATTAAAAAAATCCACCCCTGAGATTCATACTTACAAGATGTTTCAGTGAGTAAAGACTGAAAAATTATCAGGATTTTTTATTTCATCAAGAAAATAGGTCATGGATCAGGAAATTTCGAGTGGGTCAAGCATTTTTGAACTACGTTGAGTTTATGATGTGTAAAGGTGAAGCATTTGATTACATGAAATGAGTAGGTGTGTTGGTTTGTAAAACCAACGTAGGTAGTATCGATTAATTCACGAAAAAAATGGGATTTTTTTTAAATATCAGGAAAATTCAAAATGAAAGTTTTGTAAACACCCTAGTCTTGGCAATAGGGCTGTTGCACATTCCACGGAATGTGTTGAAAACTGTATACCATGGCTGAACAGTGGTATCATTTTCAGAAGTCACGATTGCTCAAGAAAAATAGCATGAATCATTCTCCGAACGTGTTGTGCGAGGCGGTGACTTTACCTGACTGTCGGTTTGCCTTCAATTTTGAGTGTAGGCAACCCTAGCTCCCACGTGGCCGAATAGTGGTATCACTCTCAGATATCACGAATGCAGGATGAAGAAAGCAGGAAAATTCACCGAACGCTCAACTTGGACGTTTGGCGTGGTGCAGTGACTTTACCTTGTATTTTTCATTTTTTGCGAGATATTTTGCTGTTTAGCATTATGAAATCGCTGCGTGGGAAGATTTATTTTCCTAAATTGCTGTATTCGCGTGTCGAGGTATTTCTATTATTAAGAAATAATGAATACTATTTACCTAAATAAAATTGTTCGATTGAAAATGTCTGAGAATTTAGGCCAAAATGTCTCGATTTGCTCTGGTTCAATTTTAGCCTTTTTTTCCTTAGGCCGTATGTTCACTGTCACATTGATAAATAAAGAAAAATAATAAATCTAAAAATTTAATTAAAATTAATTCGCGTAAAAGTAGTTTTTTTTTTTTTGTTTAAACTGGGCCGGGCCCGTAATTTTCTCTTTGTTGGGCCTGGGCCCTCCATGCAGGTATTATTTTTTGCTCAATATGAGTAACACAGAGATCCCGGTGTTTTCGTGTGTCACTCTATTTGGGGCCTCTCGGAGAAGTATAACTGTTGAAGGAACGACTTTGGAAACGATCCTTATTGTAAGAAGTAGATTCATTTTATCGCATATGCTCGTAACTTATGTTCAAAATCTTCATTTGCGCAACACGATCGTTTTGAAGACTACCTATGTGCTGTGTGTGTACAATGAGAGCGCGTAGGTGTAAGGGTCTTGAAACAATGGAGGCACAGACAAAGCGAACTTTCAGAAGCAATATCTAATATGAAAGTTCAATATCTCATTGTACATATCAAACTCCATCTAATATACGAGTTTTAAACAAGCTCATCGCCTGTAACAAGCAGTCAAAATCTTTCCAAGTTAAAATCATTTTCACAGAAATATATCTCTGCAAATTAAAACTTTTCAAGGAAAATTGAAACTCCGATTTATTGAGATCCCTGTTTTATTTGTACTAAAGTTGATGCGTATATGTGTCGCAAACAATGAGTTGAATCTGGCATTTTGATAAATAATCATACTCAAATTGAAATCCTGATTCGTATGTCTGTCTAGGACAAAATAATTATTTGTTCTTATAAATTGGAATTACTTTTAAACAATTGCATAATTTTATAGTTGCTGTATTGATTTTTAGCCCTGAAAATATCTCAAAAGACGTACGTGCATAATTTTATAGTTGCTGTATTGATTTTTAGCCCTGAAAATATCCCAAAAGACGTGATTATTTTTCATCAATTTATTTCTATTTAATTATTTTTTCCCGCATGGTACTACCAGGGGTGCAGAATCATCCAAACTTCCAGGTTTTCACGCACCCGCCGCGCCGTCCAGCTTTCCAAATTTTTCTCATCGGTTTCCCACAAGATTTCCCTCCAGTGTCAACAGTGAAGACCTATTTCCTCTTTTTTCCTTTGATTTTCGACCCTTGATCCCCTAAAATTTTCCCTCCTTCCAAATTAGTAAGGGCCCCTCCACATTTTCACGCAGACGTGTGATCCAGCATTTTCTCCATCATTGGGAACTCTAACTCTCTTTTTTTCCTTCCAATTTACTTATCCCTAAAAAAATTTATCGATGGTATTCTTGAGAGAACAACGGTATAACGCACACCCTCTTTCGAATATGCTGACTTCCTTCATTACGTTGCGGAAACACTCACACCTCCTTTCCAAAACATTAAATACGGACACTGAGTATCTTTTCGGATATGACTATTTATCGGAACATTTGGGCTCTTTTTTAGAGGTATTCTTCGACACTTTCGAACGTCGGGCGGAACATTGTGTCGCAACGGAGGGTTTTATAACTCCTCCGAGAAACGGATCCTAATATTGGGTAAATATTAAGTCACTCCCCGAGACGCGACGGTCCATTCCTTTTATACCCCTTTTATTTTTAAACTAGTTTTTTATGACCCGTGGAACGCCCCGCGACCTTCTGACTAATAAAAATTATGAGTTCGAAAAAGTATTTGAACTCATAAAAAAGTTTTTAGTGTTTTCGAATAGTTTTCTGTGGCTTCGCCCGACACTGCGACGGCCCACAGGAAGCCGACGTTTCAGCTCAGGTGGCCGAAGAGAAAGACTCTAAAGGCTGAATAACTCGCATGGTTATCATGTTGATAATTATCTGAATTTCCTAAGCTTAATCATTCATAACAAATCAGTCTCAGATATTAATGAGTAAGAACTGCGAGGATTATTATTTATTTAGTTATTTTTTACCTGTAAGAATAGGTAGATATACCTATTTTTCTTTTTATTTAACCCGTTGCTCAAACTTATAAAATAAAATTTTAATATCATAATGACTCATCCTTGCAACGTTCAAGTAATAAGAAAGGAAGGAGCAACATCAGAAGCATCAACGGCTGATGTTTTTCTTGAAACTGGTACATTTCTCGTTAGTTCTTCTTCTTTTGTGTGTTGCAGTTTATTTTCCTATTCATTTTCTTTTTTTCTCGTCCCCTTTTTGAGAGGAAATTTTCCAACAAATAATCAATTACCATATCAAATTGAAAGCTAGTCTTTTACCACGTATACGGAGAAACACAACTCCATTCTAAGGCAGCAAAATTAACCCAAACAATTTGATTTTGTACCTACGAGAATATTTTTGCAATTTTGGTCAAACATTTTACTTATTTTCAAGCGCAATCAGGAGAAAAACTAATGAAATTTTCACCTAGAAACGCTCAACATTTTCTAGTAAAAAATGAAATTTTTCAGTGGAAATTTTTAATTATAAAAATGTAATTACGTTCTTTCGCGCGTGAAACGACGCCTTCTTTCCCTACTGTGATAAAAAAAAAATTAAATAGGTATACGGTCATGAATATTAAACGTAAATTACAAGAGTGAAATTGTACAGAAATGATTAATTATCGATATTTCCCTATGTGAAGCTTTGGCAAAGAATCAATTATTAAAGAGTTCCATGTTTGTTAATCCTTTTCCATGGGTTTAAACGACAGATCAATCTATTTATCGCAAAATACGCCTCGCTACTAGTAGGAAATCATCCTCATCCATGCATGTGTGTTTTCCTAAGTACCCGCCTCTTTCAGTTCCATGCTCTTCATGGCTACATAAGTGCAGGCTTTCATTTGGGTATTGTTCCCAATTTTCATTTTCCCAACTTGTCCCAGTTTGCGACCACAGTGCGAGCCGGAGAACAAGAGAACAACTCGTTTCACCTTAAAAGAAGCGGATTGGAAAATAATATGTTCAGTTAATGTATAGAAAATGAGGGTCCGGGAAGCAGCCCACCTTGGCAAACACGCCGCTTCGACTAGGTAGCACCGAAGGGGGGGGGGGGGGGGGAGTCCCATGACTATTAGTGTCGTGGATTGAATTTTGGGATTGCATTCGGCCGCGGAACCGGACGGGGTCGTCAGGTTATTAAAGTTTTTATACTGCCGAAAATGCAATTTTGGTCGTATTCAAGAATACTACTCCAGGCCTGGAGTTCCTCTTATCTAAGTGTTTCAGAATAGGAGGATGTTCAAGTAATCTTCAAGTTTATGAGTGCCGGTTTTTTCAGCTTTTTCGATTAACTTGCGATTGTGGGCTCGTAAAATGTTTGTCTGTTTAAAAGGAACCAGGTGGGCGCTCAAATGCGTTTTAAAGACTGCGAAATGTGGTTCATGGGGTGCAACATATCGACAGCCGACCGACGGGAATACGCATCCTCATTTCGGTGTCTCGGAGTTTTTACGTCTATTTCATCGCAGCTTTAAATTACGTATCTAGATTGTTGTGCCTATTTTTCCGAGGGAAATGAACAAGCTCTGTTGTTTGACATTTTTACCGAACATTTTTCAATCATAGGTAGATGAAAGTCACAGAAAGTTCAGAATCGTTATAAAATCTCCCATTCTGTCAGGCTAAAGAAGAACGCCGTATTAACCTTCAGGCGTTGCCAACTCTCCTTGTCAAAGCACGATTTTTCAGAAAAAGTTGTGAATATTTTTCTCCCGATTTTTCAGGGAATTTTGTTCTTAACTTGGTGCAAAGCGTCTGAAATATTCGCGGCAAAATATTCATAATTATTTTCTTAAATAATATTATTTTGAAGAAAATTTGGCAACCTTCGAATGCTCGTACGACATTTTCCCTTAGCACGGCAGTATCGTGTATAATTTTATTCAATGAGAACTAATCAAATCGTTTTCTCGCAATTTCTTGTAATTTTTTTCAAAATGACCGGAAAAAAATTCTCGGAGCATTTCAATTTTGTTGGATAGTTGTAGTTTTCCCCTTCTCTTTTCCAAAACTAACACATGAGCGGAGACATGCAACGTTCTGATCGAGACACGCATTTTTCGCCTTTAGCCACCAAAATTCCCTTAATTTTGCTGTTTTTTGTTGAAAAGTACACATTTTCGCGGACTGCGAATCGGGCACGCGGATCGCTGCCCTCAGTTGGACGAACTTGTGATGGATTTTCGCTTTTTGCGGGGCGCGAGGGGCGAGGAAGTGGGAGGCGAGACGGTAAGATCCGGGAAATGTATTCGAGCTTCAAGCAGAAGTTCCGTTAAATTAGATCGATCGGGATTTGATTAAACTCAGTCCTGAGTCGTTCGGACTTGGAGTCGGCGACCAGCCGCGTCAACTTGGTTCCGATCGAAGCGGATAATTTTTCAGATCCAGTGCCGCACCTCCACAGTGGACTCGAGATTCTGGAAATTGGATTCGCTAGCTCGCGTTCAAAAGTTGTCGATTTCGACTGACGTGTTTCACAATTTCTTCTCCTATTTTTTCATGTTTCGGAAGGAAACTAGCTAGAATCCCCACTTGAAAATAATTGCAATCTTTTTCCCCCCACGTAGATTTTCCCAACAAAATTATACGCTAAAATCAGGGTTGCAGTTTTCTTTAGGCCGACCGGCCGCGCCGCTGCAATAGATTATCCGCAACGCGCTGGATTTTCGCAGAATGGTCAACACAACTCGTTGATCACAGTTTTATTTATTTAGGAAAGTTGTCAAGAAAAATCGATGTAAAAATACCAGCGAAAATTGAACTGAAGAAAATCTGAAACATTCGAACATACTTACCAACTTACACACACCCCAAGAAAAGGATCAGCCTCAACAATTTGGCCCTGATACCGCAAGGTCGAGAACGATTCGTACCCCTGGCCGATATTTTCGGTCAGTTTCCTTCCAAAAAATTAAAGATGAACCTAGGAGATGAGATTTTTAAACACTGCAATGTAGATTTATATCTACCTTAATTCTATCCATTTATGAGTTCTGAGTGCAAATTTTCAATGTGTTTACCATATTTTGATGAAGAAGCGTGTACTTACTGTACCTATACAGGATATCTACAAGCGCGGAATTTCCGGAAAGTCCGGAAATAGTACTGATTTTTTAAGGGCGGTCCGAAAATACTGTAAAAGTGCGGAAAGTCCCTAAGAAGGTCCGGAATTTGCCATTTTTTTGTCATTTTTGTCGCAATTTGAGCGAGAAATTCAAATTTGTGCAATTTTTCGATTTTCGTCAATTGGAGGCACTAAAAAAGTACTGAATTTTTCTGTTGAGTTGGTACTGAATTTCCTGGGAAAGTACTGAAAAAGTATCGGAAAGCACTGATTTTTGGCCAGCCTGTTTTAGTAGACACCCTGCTATATAGCGTTTGATTTTTTATTCTGTTCATTGGTCTATCGACCACTTTGGTCGGAATATGAGAGAGATGCGATCACTGTGCGTCTTGAATACTTGATAGATGCATTTAAGTTAATACGCGTCGCGGAATCGTGTGGATCTAGTTTTGAAGGCGAGCGATCAGTCTCTCGACCGCGCGTCTCGTCGCTCGCACTCTCACCGAATTCAAGTCTCATTTCTCACCTCTCACCAGAAAAAAGTGCCCCTTCGCAGCTGACAGACATCTCTATAATTCGTCCAAATTGCGGGATTTCGGAAATTCGACTCCTTTCCTCATGGCTCAATCTCAAGCTCGCCTTCAGATCGCATCAGTTGCATGGAAATAAACAAATGAGATGCATCGACGTCGATAGTCTGAAAAAATATGCGTGTTCAATGTTTTGGACTGGTATCATGTTTTAAGTAAGGACGTAGACGGAATACCCAATTGTTTCAATTTTATTTTTTTTTTACTTCTAGGTCTTTTATTTTATTTTATTTTTTAGATTTTACTCGTTTGCAATGTCCTAAAGATGGTGCGTCTAACCAAAGTGTACTGGTACTTGTAAATACTTAATTAAGAAAATTGTCATGAATTTTACTTAGCTCATTTACATTAGAATCATTCAATACCTATTTACAGTGTCACGGTACATACTTACAGTAAAATTTCCAAAATCCTTTTTTAGTGTACAAGGTATATACCTACTACCTTAAACTAGACGGTTTTTTTTTTTTTTTTTTTTTTTTTTTTTTTTTTTTTTTTTAAAGCCCCTGAAAATATATTTTTCCTTTTAAACGTCATTCGTTTAGAAAAAAAGAGAGGAAAAAATACATACATCTAAAATCTGTCCTCTGAAACCTACACGAACGACACAATTAATTCCAGAACAGACCATGAGTTTATGGAAGAGAATCGGTCAGATTTTGAGAGGTTGGTACCTATCCAAAATAAAGGTACGTCATTTGACTTTTCTCTCAAGGTATAAGCCCTAAACTATCCTTTCCGTGTTTCTTTTTAAGCCCGCAATTTCGGATCCCACGACCTCCAGATCCCTGAGGGTGCCCCCACTTCGAAAATATTCAACTTGCGTGTGTTAACGCGTGCTCGTCGATCTCAAGGATAACGATGGTCGATATACCCGAATTTCGTTAAAAAATAAAGGCGGACCGTTATTTTAGCGCATAGCCGGGCGTACAATTAGGCGTAATAATGGAGATGCATCGGCGATATTCAAATCGCACGCTATCGGCCGGAGGCGCGGGAACCCCCATCAACTCTCCGCCGTAAAAGCGTAATTGCTCCTCGAGTTGAGCCCTGTTCCTCCTATAGTTCCATGCATTTCAGGGGTCACGCGGGAATAGAGATACGCCCTCACGTCATAGGGACGACGAAGTGTCAAACGGAGCCGGGGAGCTGAGGCGTCGCGGTCGGAGCGTGGATAATCGGTCACCGCTCAGCGCTCCCAATTTGTCAAGTTTGAAAGGGCCCCGATCAAAAATCGGAACCTAACGGGCCCTCGTTTTCGACCAAAACTATCGTGAGCCCACCAAACCCGGAAAGTTCCAGGTGGGCCCTCCGTCCCGAGGCCCTGTCCATAACGTCGACCCGTTGTCAGCTAGCTCTGGAAATTCAACAATTTGTCCGTCTCGCACTGGAAAAAAAAAACACATTGGATCTAGAGTCCAAACTCTTGAAAACATTGACAAGAAAAATACCTTTGACTCAATCGGATTTTTGCTTGAATCGAAACGAAATCCGCTTAAATTAAGAGGCTTGGTTCTTAATTTAAGCTAGATTCTGATTGAATCAAGAGGACTTTTTCTTGTCGATGTTTTTCAGAGTCTGGACTCTAGATCCAATGTGTTTTTTTCCAGTGAGTTTGTAAATTGGGCGCCTTTCAAATCGTAAGAAGAATAATTTTTAAAAACGTATCGAGGACTAAGTAAGTATAACGCCTAGATAATTTTGGCAAAAATGAGCTAGAGACTTTGCCGTACCCTTCAGTATTAAATTCAAAGGCTGATTTTATAGTTTTTTCCCCTTCAAATTCCGCATGGGAGCACTTTAAAGACACCTTAATGCATAAAAAATTGTAAATCCAGCCACAAAATTATAAAAATGACGAAGTTTCTTCTATGTCCTGGATAATCGTCAGTTTGCAAACAAGCGCTACTGTTCCCTTGTCGTCGATATGGTGTCTAAACTGGAACTTATTTTGAGAAAGAAAAATCCTTGAGAAAATATGGGAATGCATCTGGGAATCGGTCTTCAAAACAATAATGTCTTCTTTCTTTCCACTCTGAAATCAAATTTACCCCTTAAAAATTGATTAATCGACTAAGGAATTCTTTGGCCATTACATTTCGAATGCATCGCTAGTAGCAGGGTGAGCTTAAGTTGGGTTAAGCAACTAAACTAACTCCACGGCGAAGCATTGAGTATCATCAGATTTGAAAACGCACCAAAGTGAAACCGATCTCCGCACACAGCGGCAGTTTCATTTCAATCAAATCCATCTCTAGTAGAAGGGTTAGGTTAAGTTGGGTTAAGCAACTAAACTAACTCCACGGCGAAGCATGGAGTATCACCAGATTTGAAGGCGCGCACCAAAGTGAAACCGATCTCCGCATACAGCGGCAGTTTCATTTCAAATCCATCTCCAGTAGAGGTGTTAGGTTAAGTTGGGTTAAGCAACTAAACTAACTCCACGGCGAAGCATGGGGTATCACCAGATTTGAAGGCGCGCACCAAAGTGAAACCGAGCTCCTCATACAGCGGCAGTTTCATTTCAAATCCATCTCCAGTAGAGGGGTTAGGTTAAGTTGGGTTAAGCAACTAAACTAACTCCACGGCGAAGCATGGAGTATCACCAGATTTGAAGGCGTGCACCAATGTGAAACCGAGCTTCGCATATAGCGGCAGTTTCATTTCAAATCCATCTCCAGTAGAGGGGTTAGGTTAAGTTGGGTTAAGCAACTAAACTAACTCCACGGCGAAGCATGGAGTATCGCCAGATTTGAAGGCGCACCAAAGTGAAACCAAACTCCGCTTGTAGCCGCAGTTTCATTTCAAATCCATCGCTAGAGCGGGGTGAGTTCAAGTTGAGCTACGTATAAAGTAACACCACGGTGAAACCTCAGAACTACGTTCTTATTTCAATCCAAGATGTAGAACTATCTTTTTTTCGCGGTTCCTGTGTAAGTGACGTGTGGACTCTGATTTTTTCCGGAGTCCGGTCTCGTGGCGAGCTCGCCGGGCCGGTGATAATTCGTCGGAAGACAAATATTTCACAGTGCTCGAGCGAGCGAGCGCATCGGATGGACGGGCCGACGGCTGGAGGGTGCAGGCCCGGCCATTTGAATAAAAATGCGCGCGTGCGCTCGCGCTTGGCCGTCGCCGCCACACAAGGCAGACCCACACAACATAAATTATCCCAAAACTGAAAATTGAAACCGATCCCCATCGTTGCCACGACGGCAATTCAAAGAAGAGCCCGTCGACGCATCGAAGTTTTTTTTCGAAATTTCAAGTCCGTGGATTCTCTCGAGTTCGGAGAAATCGCGAAAATGTAATTGAACCGATTATTTTCCAAATCACTCCCAGGGTGTGTACAAGTCCGGAAATAGTGCTGATTGTTTAAGGGCGGTTCGGAAGTACTGAAAAAGTGCGGAAAATCTGCAAGAAGGTCCGGAATTTTTGTCGTTTTTGTCGCAATTTAAGCGAGAAATTCAAAGTTTTGAAATTTTTCGAATTCCGTCAAATGAATGTACTGAAAAAGTACGGAATTTTTCTGTTAAGGAGGTCCTGAATTTTTGGGAATATACTGAAAAAGTACTGTAAAAGTACTCATTTTTGGCCAGCCTGTTTCAGTAGACACCCGGTTTAAGCTTTAATCTCTATTTTGGTGGTAGAGGGGTTGTTTTTCTTTGTTTTCTCTGGTACAATCAATCATGTCTGATTTAAAAATAGCCTCCGAAAGAATATACCTTTTTTAGAATTCGAAGATGTTAACAAACCGAATAAGACGGGTTTCTTGTTTTTCTTGCATTTGCAATTTTGACGCTTACGTGTTTTGGAAAATAATCGGTTCAATCAATACCGAAGGGGGAACAGCTGAAGTAAGGCATGGTGCCCAGGACTCGGAATAAAAGACGCGGGATTAGAGATCAGTGGTGAGACGTAAATAATAGATTATCCATATTTTTCCGTTTGAAGCTATGGCAAAGAATCGATTGTTAAGGTGTTCGTTGCGAACACCCTATATATCGATCCTTTTCCATAGGTTTAAATGGCAGATCAATCGATCTATTGCAAAGCATGCCACGCTATACCGGCAGAGATGATACATTTTAGAGACATTTGTCTTCCTTCAAGTGTAAAAGTTACTTTCGAAAGTCAACGCTGACATTCGCCTAATGAAGACTCATGGCCGAGGAGTTGAGCCGAAATCCTAATCTAATTTACAAAACTTGCCTTGCAAAGTTTTCACCCCGATATTCATCAGTCACCACCCATTTCTTAAAATAAGAGACAGAAAATTCCAAAATTCCTGCTCTTTGAGATAATCTGTATTATCTAACGTTACTTTGTCTCTCAATACCTCTGTAAATTCGATCTAATTTAATTATTGTAGATAGATACGGAACATATACTTCTTGCAGTACCTAGCTACGATATTTTTAAATAAAATGTGTTTTTAAATGTGTTTATCGAAAAAAAAGTCGTCATCAGGCGAATTTTATTTGATTTTTTGTTCCGCAAGTTATTCATGAACCATCATTAGGCGAAAATTAGAGTTGATCTTTTCCTCCGTCCGATTCACAGTGCTTGGATTGTCAGTGCGAGGTCTCTAAAATATTTCGTCTCCAAGCGTGTAGCCACAATGGAAGTATTTGAATATCTTAGGTTTGACAACGCTGTCAAATTCCCGAAAAGGGCCAAACCGCGGCCGTAACTTACGGGCCGTTTGAGCGCGGACACGGTCGATTTTTCATCGATTTCCGCGGCGAAGACTCCAAAACGTCTCGCGCTCGCGGCGTGTCGTAAAACAATGGGGCGCATTTGAATCAAAAGGAACTATATCCACCGTGACATGAGCTCTGGGATGCATTTACTATTATGGATTTCAGGGGTCATGTTAGAATGGATAAGGTTCTTTTGATTTAAATACGGTCTTCGTTGCCTTACCAGTTACCTGATGACCAATGGACAACCGGACCAGCGCGCGAACATGTGTAGGCATCCAAACTCCGGATGTTCCGATCGCTAATCGGCTTGTCTTTTTACAATTTGACTTATGACGAGACGAAGGCGTGGAAAATTATAGGTTCAGCGTAAAAGTAGGAGGTTGTCCGTCTTAGGAGAGGGAGAAAAGGGGGTGATTTTCCTCAAATTCATGAGGGCAAACCCTATCCCGCCAGAGGCAGGATTTGTCCAACGGAATTCTGTAAATATTATTATTGTATAACAAATTAGCCACGCAGTCTCCCGTTATATTATATCTCATGAACGATCCAAGAAACTTTAAATTTCGGTTCCATATTTTAAAACTTGTCTTTTTATTAATTTAAACTGCGATATTCCGTCGTTCCTCGGACAGGAGGTCGCAATTTGACGTATTTCTATCAAACGGAACTATCCGCATTATGACGTGGGCCCTGTTATGCACATATTCTTATGGGTCTCAGGGCTCATTTCTTAATGCACATATAGTGGTGTTTGACAGAAATACGTCCAATTATCGCACACTGTCATTGCGAAATTTCTACTTGAAGTTTATATTTTTTAACCTCATCGTCCCACCACAGTCGATGAAACCGCTCAGATACCGTTCATAAAACCCAATGCTCTTTCAAAGTTTAAACTCGTTTTTCTCGAAATCACAAAATTTGTATCATTTTATGCAGTGATCGAAACTCACAGGCGCCATCGCGCCAAATGCGCCTAAGAAATCAATCATGGTGCCTAAAAAATTAGCTTTCATTTAGTGAGGCAATTCTGTGGTTCTCTTCGTGTGAGGAGTGTCCAGGAAGGGGAATAGAAATGTTTCAATGAATGGGTGCTCGATTGGTGAAATAATTTCTGAAAGAATGAACTCTGATTTTGTTCCTCCGACGTTTTGTTCGGTTGGGTCGGCAACAGAGTGCCGACCTTTCTGGCTGGCCGCATACCGGGACCGTCCGCTCCGGATAAATAAAACAATCAAAGTACCCGAATATTTTCCGCGGGTCCATCCGAAAATTCCGCGGACCGTGGAATCCCGCGCGGGTGATCAAACCCGCTGCACCGCCGACGCACAATCGGTCGATTTTATACGTTTAACGTCTTGACAAGGGCGTAACATTTTTCAAAACCTAAGATATCATTTGGATCGCATTGGATCGCGCAAAAAAGAACTAGCGCAATTGGACTGAGTTAAGCAGAAAGGAACCAACCCACATTTTGGAAAAAATTGAGTTATGAGTGGTTTTGAACTCAACCACTGCTCTACTATCTACCAGCCAAAAATTCAAAGTTTTTGTTGGAGCAAATTTTGCAGAAATTGAACTTGAAGTTTATCTTTTACATTGAGTCTTATGCAGGAGCCAAACTTTAAACCTCTTTTTCTCGGTTCGATCCCGATGTGGCTTGGTTCCTTTCTGTTTAACTCCCTCCAATTATAGGTTTGTAAAAATGTCGCCTATTCATGTATGTGTGTTTAAGCCGCTTTTACGGCGCGCTACACTGGAAAAAAACACTTTGGATCTAGAGTCCAGACCCTTGAAAACATCGACAAGAAAAAATACTCTTGATTTTATCAGATTTAAGCTTAAATCAAAATGAAATCCGCTCAAATTAAGAGGCTTGGTTCTTGATTTAAGCAAAAATCCGATTGAATCCAGAGTACTTTTTCTTGTCGATGTTTTTAAGAGTCTGGACTCTAGATCCAATGTGTTTTTTTTCCAGTGAATATCGATGTTCGTTCTCACGTTTTCGGTGCCGAGCCTCGAACCGAAGTTAGACCGTTCGAGGACCGGCGTTTCGGTCATCGCCGCTGAATTTCCGCCAACTGCGCGGCGCGGTTCCATCGCAATATCGGGAGCACTCTAATTAATCGATCCGAGAGAAGCATTTTACGATTGTTTAAATTAAAAGGACTTCCCCTCGAACGGAGGGAGGGGGGCTCTTTTTACCGGCGGGAGCACCGAGGGTCGGCTTGTTGGTAAACGAATCGAAACAACCAATAATCAAATTAAAAGCAGCCTATAAATGAAGCCAATAAAACATTTAATTATCACAGATCGACAGCACCTTGCGCCCCTCCTTCCTCCTCCGAGGGGGGGTCAGCCTCCGGAGCAATTAATGCAGATTTGCGTCGTATTTACAGCCCGTGTTCCCGGGCTCGTAAAATTGGTCGGAACTCATTTGAAGCCGTATGTGTGAAAACGGCATAAGTCCTCCTTGACACGCATCGCGAGTCCGTCGTTTTCACCTGTAAAGCTTCATTTGTGAGTGAAGCCATTTGTACAACAAAAGAGGCGGGATTACAGTATCGACAGCGGCGGCCGGTTTCAAATGAAGCCGTTTTTGCACAAACGACGGCTTTCCCTATTCAATGTGAATCGCGGATCCGACGTTTTTGCTTACGGGGCTTCGAATGCGCTCGTATGATGACCGAATTTTGAATCTGTGTTTCAGCCGAGTCGTGGACACGAGCCTCTGTTGCTGCTTCCTTTCAAATTTTGAAATATTTTCGCATTAATTTCATTTCGTATCAAAATGAGGTGAAATTGTATCCAGGATTACATTTTCACGTGATATACAAACAAGGGCAATGGCCATTTAAAATGCTCCTACCTGATATTTTAATATCAATTTGGAGTGCATGGAGTTCCATGCGTGTGCATGGAAATGACTCCTTTTACCCTGCTCGGTGCAATCTTATACAATTATCCAGATCATAACCAAATGAAGTCCTGATCTACAGGAACCGTGTTTACACTGAAAGGAAGTGTGTGCAAACAACTTCAATCAAAAGAAATTATTTAGGACGCAAACCCCATGCACACACTTTCTCTTGATTTCGTCCATTTTCATATAGTTCCTTCCAGCGCACAAATACATCAAATTTCTTGTTATTTTCGTTGTTGTATTGTTTAAAAATTATCAGGCCAGGACGCCGGATAACGGAATCGGGCCGTAATTCGAAGCAAATGCTGAACCACTTCATTGAAATTTTTATTACAGTCTTCGAAAATATCTCTCGCTCTGAGGTAGGTATACAAGGCAGAAGCCTCTATGTCCTTTTAAAAAAGAGAAACACCCCTAAAATAATTGAATCGTAAACGCGAGAATAGGTATATAATTTTTTCCAGATGAAAATCATTTTTTTTTAAGTGGCTCGTAAATGAGGAGCCCTTTCATTTAAGTCTCGTTATTTCTGCATGAAATGGAGGTTTTACTGGTTCGGTGTGTTCCTTCAGCGGCTTAATTAGTGTAGGGGTGTACCCTCGCGCACTTCTATAAAATCTATGCCAACCATTAGTGTAACGTCGCGCATTGAGCATAGTCAAATTTAAATTAATGGTTTCTCATATAAACGCGCGGGAACAACATTGTAAAATTGTAGTCGTGATTGTCAGATTTCAACATTACTCCATCTGTAATTCAAGAGAAGTGAATCCATTCATCAATTCCTGTAGGTGCAGAATATAACTCGTCATCATTAAGAGGCGAATATCTTCTCCCAATTAAAAACGAAAGTCCTTCGCAGCTCTTCCGACGTTCCCTTTCAGGATTTTCTTTTCCTGGAAAATTGGCAACAGCGCGGTGGGTAGAGCTTGGCACTTTCATTCCTCCTCATTGTTCTCAATACGCTAAAAGCTCACGTGAACGGGTTGACGATTGTTTGCCCGCTCCGAGCACAATGGAGGAGTATAGCACTATCTTCCATCCATTTATTAGAGCGTCCCGGCGGGAAAAAAAATTGACGTCATATTCCCGCAAATCGAGTGGATATTGCAAAGGCAAGAGAGGATTCCGCGCCATTATACTCCGAAATTCTCGCATTAAAAGCTCTGTGAACGGAGATGAATATATCATCTACAAAGGGTTGTGCGAAGACTGGACACGGGAATAGGATCGTTGCCTGTGAACATTTTTGGCTATCGAATCCTCGTCCTGTGTAATAAAAATATCCCACTGCTCAGAGAATCGCTGTTATATCAATTACTCTACGAGCACTTTCTCAAACAATAAATGCCTCTTAAGGCATGGGGATTCATTTCTAAAGTCCAAAGCCGCACGTACTCCCAAAAAACTTTCAATTCGTTCGCGGTGCTGCAATTTGCCCCCAATTCTGCCACCCCTCGTGGAATTCTATGACAAAATTAACCTGCTCTGTGAAAAAAACAAGTTCGATCCATGTTCCATTGCTCCATGCAAAGTCTGCCACTCAAAACATCCCCTGCACGATTCAATTCGTCAAAGTGAAGTGCCGATTCGTTACGAAACTTGATTCCTGAACTTTTGATCCGCAGGCTTGAACGAAACGAACTTCCAACAAAACACGTCCCATTTAGTGAACAACCCAAAACGGTCGGTTGAGTGAACCAATATATTTATTGTTGGTTTGGCGAATTGTAGCTTCCACCTAGTATATCTACAAAACGCCGGATGGAACAAACCTTTTTCTCATTTTTTTTCTCTCTTTTTTTTCTTTCTTTTTTTAATTTTCGGTGAAATCCGCGTGGACTTGATCCGAAGAGAAATCCGACTGTGCCCCGCACAGACTGGGGTCCGGGCGAGTGATTACGCATTTTTGCAATTGGCACAGCTACTTTTCCACTTTCCTCTTTCTTGTGAAGCACGCTGTCAGTCCGTTTGATTCCCGACTCGGAGCCCGCGACGCGAATCATTTTCCCTCGATCCTCCGGAAAAAAGAAACGAGAGCAAAAAAAAAAATAAGAGAAAAAACCGCCCTTGATGTTTCAAGCTTTGGCTTGGGCGCGTTTCAAAGCCCCTCTCCACCTCCCTCCAACCCCCCGCGCACCGAGTGTGAGTCAGTTTTTAATCTTTTGTGTCGCGTCGTTTTTGAAAACCGTTCGCTCAGTCGCAGTGACAACATTTCTCCGGCGCTATTCTCTTCGACAGCCATTCACCGGCTCAAATTAGCTCCCAAGCGAACGATATCCTCCCCCACCCCAACCCCAAACCCCCTCCCCCCGT
>NW_017547115.1:4508776-4539318 GCF_001854935.1 Bemisia tabaci
CAAAAAAGGGGGGGGGGGGGGGACGAAAAAAACTGCAGCTCAAAGATAAAGCAACTGAGCACTGGATGATGGTGGCTTGGAAAAATATAGTTGGGAGGAAAAAAAAATCTAGTTTATGAGTACAATTGAGTTCCCCTTGTTTTCTGAACCTATCAATATGTGAGCACACGATTCCGCCGCGCCGTTGCCACACAACATAATTTTCTCTCCATCCGAACGTTACAAAAATGTGGATTTTCACGGAAATCTGGCAACACAGCCCGCGGCCGATTACACTCGCGTAACAATGCGTAGCGAGGAAAAATCGCACCTGCTCTCAGCGGATCGCGCACGATTCGATCTATTGAAGCCTGTTGCTTACCGTGCATGTGATATATCGCAGTTCGATGGATCGAACTTGTCGCCGCGATCGATTCCGACCGGAGATAAGGAGGAAAGTAATTTTTCACGCTCTGAATTAAGCTGTTATTCTCCGATTTTACACCTTTCCCCCTGTAATCCGTTTAGCTCTCGTTGCGTTTGTGCTTGGGAGCTTTGAAAGTTCCGCGGCCGCCACAAAGGAGCGCTCGCTTTGCGTATTTTGTCGCGCTTAGCCGACGCTGGTGAATCCAATGATGGGGTAACGGGGAAGCGGGTAATTAAACAACTTAAAATGACTTAACAGTGGCATCAATTAGTTCAATGCGTCGGGGATCTTTTTGCGCGGCAGCACGCAGCGCCCTCTCATTTCTTTCAGTTTCCAACTAATGTGGCAAAGTTATCACCAGAAAACTTGCTCGGAAAAACATGATGTTTGAACTTGATGACTGGTTACTCTATGTGCAGAGTCGCGTTTTATTTGTTTTGTTTTTTTAATTGTTAAGGCTCAGACTCGAATGTGTCACCCCTTGTTGAATTTTATCCCATAGTTCGGTTCAACCTGAACAAATGTTACAATGCGGGGAGAATAGCACCTCCACGCATGGAAAGCTTACATATGTTTTCTGTCCGGGCAACCAAAACTTTCGGTCCAACGCTCCAACTCAAAAAGTCCTCTCCCGTATACTTATCATTGATCCAGATGGAACTTCTGTCATGTTCTAAAACGGTGACGGTTCAACATTCCTTTAGATTTTAAAAGTTTCAAATTCTTGAGGGGCTTAGAGGACATAACGCATACTTAAGTGCAGTTTTTGACAAAATTGTTTTTATGTTTTCAACTTAAACTAGTTACAATATACTCTGCTATAAATTCAGAACTACAATCTAATTTTTCAGCATCAAAAAGTGAGTTTGACCTTTCCTCCCGCCGTAAGGCTCCATGCATCTATGAAACTTTATAAACGCGTATCTCTTAAAATAGCTAATACTGCACTTGACTCATCCTCCAAGCCCCTCAATTACAGATTAAGACCAGGGACGAGAGAGAGAGGAACACCGGTAATTATTTTAATCCAGTCGATGGGTTTAATTTCTAGCTCAGAACTGTAACTCCAGCGGTATCTTCTTCCCACTGACAGAAGCACGAAAAAACTTCGAATTCCCCGTTTCATTCGTGATGGAGATGCCCATAAAAGAGCACCGCAAATTTTTCCCTGCGTCCGTTCCTTTCGGGCAGGGCCAAGGAGAAGTTAAGACTCGTCCCGGCCCCGGCTGGCGAGGAAGTTTGATGAAGTTGCGAAGTTACGCGGGGCGGAAACTTCTTCATCCGGAGATTCCCTTTGGGAACACCCTGTGCACGCGTGAATTACAACGCGCGAAAAGAAGCGTGGCCTGGATGTCAGATTTGGCAGGAATTACTGAATTTTCGAACGCGTGATGATGAGACTGCCGTGCTTAGTAAATCGCTGTATAAGCATTCGAATGTTGCCTAATTTCCTCTCAGAAAATATTTAGTTCTGAGGAAAGTTATGAATATTTTCTCTTTAAATTTTCAGACTTTTTAAATCAAATTACGAACGAAATCCTATGAAACATCAGAAGACAAATATTCACAAATTTCCCTGAAAATTCGTGATTTGTCGGAGGAAACCTGACAACGCTTGAGGGTTTACACGGTGTTCTTCCATAGTAAGGCAGAAGGAAGGCAGGGATTTTGTCACCGGATTTCTCAACGCGGCGCGGGTTCGGGGAGAAAAAAACGGCGACTGAATATGCATGAACGCGGGGCGTGTAAGCTCAGGAGCTGGGCGGGAGGGGGCGGGGAAAGTGTGGAAAATACGACTTTAATTATTTCCGAAGTTACGCATTTCGCACGGGGCCCGAACCGAGGCGCGACAGGAACAAGTTGTCGCCGAATCAACAAATTTAAATATTTTGATTAGATTCGGGGTTAAGTTTCGGCGGCGGCGGCGGCGGCGGCGGCGGAGGAGGACCAGATGCTCCTGCCCCTCGTGTAACGCACGCCGCTCCGCACAGTGGATTAAGCTAACGGAAGAGTTCGGACAGGATATGGAAGTTTTGATCGCTTATATACTAATCAATTCGAAATTTGTGTGATACAATTATTGATTCTCCTAAAAGTTACTTAAGAAACACCCCTTCAAATTTATATTATGACACAATAAACATCAAGTGGTACATTTTCTTACTCGGCCTCTCCGTCGATCGGCTCCACTGAACGCCGCCGAATTTCCTTCCGACTCCGCAGTTACGGATCATTCATGAAATACGTAACGCTGTAGGAGAGGGGGGGGGGCTGAAACTGCGTTGTGTTTGCATTGCGAGGGGATGGAAGACGTTTGTGGATACGTTCTTTAACGCTAGAATGGACGCGTAAGAAAATTGCTCCTGCATGCGAAAATTTTTTCGTGTCTTTTTCTGTACGTCTTGTCCTAATCCAATTGAAAAATCTTGATAGGTACTTTTTTTATTTTTTAAAAAAAAAAAATCCTCTGTTTTCTAGAGAAAGGACGCGATTTTCTCAGCATCAGGCTAAATTAGGGCTCGACACTGAAAAAGTCAAGAAATTTCAATTTTAAAATTGAGTGACTACCCTGTGAAATGACGCCAGTATTTAAAGTGTCCAATCGCTACTTTACTCAGCATTGAACAAATTACACCGATGATGGCGCATTCGGTTCAGCGTTCGATGCTCGTTGCCGCTGAGTATACGTCAGTGCGAACGGACCTCTAAGGTTGATGCCTGGAACATGGAAATGGAGCACGGGCGCGATAAACCCCGTGTTTTTAGCCGTTTCGCCTTCGAATCCGCTCGATTGGCCGGCGACACCGGGGATAAAGCGCGTGACCCATCGCGTCGGCCAATTGACAGGTGGACTCACGAAAGGAAAAGTGGTCGCGCCCCCGAGGCCGAAGGGAGGAGGGGGCTCCGTCTTGTTATCCCTGGGAAGCGCGGGTACTTAATCGGATTTACGACGGACGAAGTGTGCGGGGCCGGGCCAGGCAGGGCCAGGGTGCGACCGGGCTCGGTTCCGCCTGGGACGCCGCACGGTGGATCGAGTCAATTGGAGAGGTCGGACAAAATTTGGAAACTTTAATTACAGGGTGTCTAGAATCAGGAAAAACCGGAAAATATCCGGAATTTTGGCCGATCAGGAAAATATCAGGAAAATCGGAAAAATCGTTTTATCAAGAATTTTTCATATACGAATCTCCTCAGCATGAGAAGTCTTACTGCTTTTTGCATACCGTGCCAGGAGTCGTCGCGCTGTCTTTGTTTCCGACAATTTCTCAAAGGAAAATCAGTAAAATATCAGGAATTTTCAAAATGAAAAAATCAGGAATTTTGTATAAAATATCAGGATTAATCAGGAAAATATCAAGATTTTTCAAAATTAAAAAATACTAGACACGTGTTAAACGCCTATAATTCTGTCCATACAAAACTTTGAGGTTCTGAAAGTGGTTCCATTGGTTACCTCGTGAAATTTTCCTTCAGAGACACTCTCTAAAAATTGAAATGTGACGAAATAAACATCAATATGTGCAGTTTTGGTCAAAAATTTCATGTCCGACCTCTCCAAGCGACTTGATCCACTGTGCGCCGCGCCACGGCGGGGCCGGAAGGGGGGGGGTAGGTGCGAAAACGGAGCTAAAGAGTTTATCTCCGAGGAAGGTGTTGCTCCGCGGCCAGATGCACGCCGCGACGGACAGTGCCCATCACGCGCGGTTGCAACGTCACCTGCGCCAACCAGAGACAATGCAAGGTGTCTGATATCGATGAAAACGGGGAGAACCCGAAAATATTATGAAACGCGATGTTATCAGGAAAAATCAGGAAAATCGGTCATGGGTCAGGAAATTCGGAATGCATATTCCTCGAGTATTTTATTAAATTCATCAAATATTTTGATTTTTAAAATGAAACGAGTGTTTATTCGCGCGAATAGTCGGGAAATTCCGTCTACAACATCGGGAAATTTAATGTTATCGGGAAAAATGTGGAAACCTGTCATGGGTAATGGGTCAGGAAATTCTGAACGCTAATTCTTCAAACATTTGATTCAATAAATCAAATATTTTGATTTTTCAAATCAAACGAGTTGGAAGTTTCGAAACGAGTTTCGAATCAAAATTCGCGCGAGTAATCAAGAAAATCTTTCGAAAATATCAGGAAAACCAAAATTCAACTCCAGTTGACACCTTGTAATGTATTTCAAAGACCCCGCACTAACAATTTGTGCAATATTCTCGAGTACCTAGTAAGGTAAAAGTTAAGTTCGGAGTTCAATGTTGTTTTTCGACCATGTTGAGGAAAAAGCACAAAATAAAAATCGCCCAATGCTTACTGATGGACGTCGCAGTGAGCGCTTTGCTAGGTGACTTTTGCCAAATCAGGTTAAGGTATGGAACCTTGGAAGCGTGCTTCTGTGGCTGCTGACGTCAGGGGAAAAGACTACAACCTATGTAAGGGCGAGAAGACGCTCAAAATTTTGATACAAATGATACAATCCACTGGCAAAGATGTGTTTGACGAAACGCCTTCACTTTTCACGAGTAGGCAATTTCTTGACCCAGGAGCACGTTGATTTGTATCCACCTTGCCGTGCCGTTTTACCAGCTGAACGAAGTGCCTTTTATGATGGTGTCAAGCTCCACTTATAAAAAAAGATGGACTTAGTGCTGTTCTTATGTAAATTACGTCAATTTCACCAGGGGCACGTTGATTTGTATCCATTTCGCCGTGCCGAACGAAAGTTTAAGTACGTTGTAGGATATTTCAGCAAATTTCAACAAAAATTTAATAAAAATATTGGTTTCATTTGCTGCATATATTGTAGTTCATTTTGCGTTAAGTATCAATGTGCTTGATTCTTAGCTTGTAACACAATTTTGATGCCAAATTTTTTTTTTTTTTTTTTTTTTTTTTTTTTTCAATTCTTTTAAACGTGAATTTTAATCAAATTTTACTAACATGAAAACAAAAAGGGCGTCTTTGTAAATTTTACCAATGTTTTTGCGTGTTTTACTCGTTAATCTAACCTCAATGCTAGAGCAGCTGAAATTCGCGAAAATGTCCAAACTCTCCGGATTTCGGCAAATGGCGAGGCATGCCTCCTCGGAATAGCAATCGGGGTTTGACAATAGCGCTGGGAGGTGTTATTAGGGCAATTAACCCGGGTGAAATGGCAAACGGCGTCCATGCTCCGTGCACGGTTTCGTGAGCTTGGGGCGGACGCGGGGGTGGACCACGGGGGGGGGGGGGTCCGCGGGAAAAACGACCCATGCGGCGCGGTGCGGCATGCGGCATGCCGTGCGGCGTGGTGTGAATCTGAGAGGATGCGGCTCCATATCACTGCCCCATGCGGCCATGCCTAGCCCCAGCAACACATCGCTGGACACTCGAATCCTGTTGCCGGATCAGACGCCTCCTCAGGGAGCTTTCCAACTTTCCCGAGATGTTCTTTCCGAAGCGGCTTTGAAGGGTGTGTAGTGACCTGGAAAATCAGGAAATGTTAGGGAAAACGTCAGGGAATCCGCAAAAATTCGGCACGTCAGGGAGTTTTATTTCGCAATCGAAATTTTTTTTGAAATCGAGGGAAATCGAAAAAGACGGATTACTCTCGTGAAAATTGATAATGAATCAAGTTGCAGAAAATGGAATCGATACTGAAATTTCTACTAGAAGTTCCGCGAATGTTTGAAATGTCCGTTTTTAAATTTTAAAAATGAGGCCAACGTATCTCGTATAGCTATGTTTAGACCCACATATGTTGCTCTGTTTATTACACTATATATCCCTAAAACACGAACAAATTCTTACTTACATCTAATGAATTCAACCGTGTCGAAAAATTGGGGATATTTTTCCTTTTTGGCAGGGAAATGTCAGGGAATTTTAATTCATTCACGGTTTATTGTTCGTTTTTGTCAGAAAAATCAGGGAAATGTCAGGGAATTTTGTTTTTGAAGATTGCTATTCGCCTGTCACAGTTGAAAATGTCCGAATTTCTTATGGTTGCAAAGTTAATCCCACATCTCTCACTTTTTAGGAAGTTTAAACGAATTCCCCTCGTTTTTCTTGGTTTAACCGCCGAATTGTAGGTTCATGTCTTCCTGTTGCTCTCTGCTTTCCTGGAAGTTTTTACGATGTGGTACGCGGAGAAAACTACATTCAGTTGAAGATTCGTCCAGTTGGCAACAGGAGAGCTAAATCTTTGTCTGGGTTGGGGTCGTGCGGATGAATCGATGGAGGGGAAACAATCGAATTAAATGATCACACGATCGGATTCGCAGCGAGGACTCGAGAGCTATGGGCACTCGTACCCACCGTTGCCATTCCCGCTTGACCTTTGACGTCATTTTATCATCAAAGGAACCTCCCCGCTCCTGTTTCTGTTGCATCATTACGAGTTCCATATCTCAACATTCCTCATGAAAAACGGACAAATCCCTGCACAAGCCCTTGTGCAGTCCCCAGCGACAGCTTAGAACTTTCAAGAATTCTACCAATCAATGAGCTNGAGGACTCGAGAGCTATGGGCACTCGTACCCACCGTTGCCATTCCCGCTTGACCTTTGACGTCATTTTATCATCAAAGGAACCTCCCCGCTCCTGTTTCTGTTGCATCATTACGAGTTCCATATCTCAACATTCCTCATGAAAAACGGACAAATCCCTGCACAAGCCCTTGTGCAGTCCCCAGCGACAGCTTAGAACTTTCAAGAATTCTACCAATCAATTACCTGAGTGCACGGAGAAAAAACTTCGTGCGTGGGACCCGAAGTTGAGGACATATGGATCTCGGAAGTTTTCGGATCACGTATCTAAAAACTTGAGGTCGAGCTGCCGAAGTTTGGGTCAGATATCGAGGCACTTCGGTATGTACCGGAGTGCTTCAGATGTGTGACCCGAACCCTTCGGTATGTATCGAAGTACTTCAGATGTCTGACCCGAACTTCGGTAGCTGAACCTCAAGTTTTTAGATACGTGATCCGAAAACTTCAGAGATCCATATGACCTTAACTTCGGGTTCCACGTACGAAGTTTTTTTCTCCGTGTTGAGTCAAATCTGTGTCAGGGTATTTAATTATTTCAGCATATAAAATTTCCTGAGAAAAATGCCCTCGTGACAACATGCAGAGCCTCGGATTCTCAAAACTTATGTGGCATGGGGCAAAGTTATTACCAGAGACCATGCTCGGTGGGACTTCGTTGTCTGAACTCATGGATCGGTTGCGTCGGTGCAGAATCGTGTTTTAATTGTTAAAGGCTCAGACCTTCTTGTATCACACCTGGTTAGGAATCCTATGGTCAAGGAGCAAATGTAACAGTGCGTGGAGAATACAACTTCCATTCGTTGAATATGAAATTCCAACCAATGGACAAACTCTCTCACGTGTCAGAACTCCTCCACTCTCCCTTGTAACTCTCTTCGAACACAGTTAAGCAATAATTGGTCAATCTTTGTCTACACTAACACATTTATTTTGAATTTTAGGAGACCACTCCAGTGCTCTTGAAAGTTCCTGAATTTGCTACATTTTTTCATAGTTTTCATTTACGACCCCTTAGAAGACCCTTTATATTTTTTGTACAGATATTCTGCATGTCTAATAACGTCATTGGCGGCGTAGTATGATCTTTTCTCCCATGACCAAAGAGTAGCAGTAGAGAATAATGGTTCATTCGTAATTCATAACAGTCATTAACATATTTTTGTTCATCGGGAGACCTTGGACATTTTCTCTCAAACGTTTGTTCCTGCAAGTTAGAACACTTTAAAAAGCCTTTGAAAGTCCTTTGAATTTAGGTAAAGATAACTATCATGAACCCAGAAACGATATATTTTAGAGATCTCGCACTAAGAACCTATGCAATCTAATCAAGTGAAGCAAAAGTTCAGGTAGCAGGTCAACGTAACTTTTCGCCTAACGATGGTTGATATGCAACATGTTGTGAACGAAATTCCCAAAATGATGACTCATGAATGTCGGGGTGAGCACTTTGCTAGGCGAGTTTTAGCAAATTAGGTTCGGATTGCTAAACGATTGATCAATGACAGTGGCGTGGCGTGCTTTGCGGTATATCGATTGTTATGCCATTTACACCTAAAAGGATCGATAAACAGGGTGTTCGCAGCGAACGCTTTTATAATCGATTCTTTACCATAGGTTTAAACGGCAAAACAATAGATTTATCGCAATTCACGCCACGCTACTGATCAATGACCATCTCTTTGGTCATCTGTCGAATCCGAGCGTTGACTTCCGAAGTAACTTTTAGGTTGCATTGCGAGGTATTCAAAATGCATTATCTCAGTCAAAATTTTTCAGAAAATTGACCCCACTTGCTCCGAGATTGGGCCTAAACGGCGCCCCCGCGTCAAAGGACGCAGGAATGCCCAGCTCGCAGAACATAATTCACTTTGAAACGTGGGATTCCTCTGCGGCGAGGCAGCGCCGCTCCCTCCCTCGATACGTCGCTGCCAAATTATGCGGAAAAATCAGTAATCTCCCCTTTCAACCCCTTGTAATATATCCACCTTTCATCTCTAACCTGGCAACCTTCTCCGACAGTTTAGATGCATCAAACCCATTCAAACGCTCACCGCAAGTTCCAACCGAGTCTCCTTGATTGACGCGAACCGCGGAGCATCCTCCAGACGCGGGCTAAGTGACTCCTTCCGGTGAGCCCCCGTCGATTCGACTTCGACCTATCGCCTTCTCATCGATACTTTACGTGGGAAACATAGCATATCGCATTTCGAGTATGCGCGATAGCGCGTCGACCGTTCCCAACGACCGAAGACCGCACGTTTAGCTCACACCTGCTGCCGGGAAATTGGAATTCTGTGCAAGAACATGCGGGCGCGGGTGGAGGGACCCGTCGCTTTATGAAAATCGAGGGGTCGGAGTTATGCGAGTCGAATTCTGGCCGTAATTATTCGAATTCTCCGCGGGGCCCGAGCGATTTTTCCGCGACGATAAAATTTCGGAAATGCGCTCGTTGATTCGCGTGTGAAAAAATTTCACCGTAATTTCGTCATCGGTGTCCGTATTTCATGATGTATTTATTTTTTAAAATTCACGGCGTCGTGGTTTCCGGAATTTTCATTATCGTTTAAGTCCAGGACAAATTTTTATTTCGGCCACAAAGATAAGCCGATTTGAAGGTCGTAAATACCGACTCATTGCGAGCGTATTTCCGCATTAGATCGTTTTCAGCAAAGAAGGAACGAATCCGCATATTAACCTGATTCTTCGGAATGAGATTTTTACGTCAGAAAATTAAATCGGATTTAAGTGACTTTTAATGATTCGAATGCGAAACTGATTGAGAGTTCGTTGCAACACTAAAATCTTCGAAAACTGCCAGTAATTCCACGGGGCCACTACCTACCGTGATAAAGTAACATTCAATCAGCCATGAGTTCTTTCCACAAGAGTTCTTATATAACGCCTCCATGGGCCTTCAAATGGAATGGTCAGATGCCCATAGATTGTGAAGGCTCCTCTCCACACACGAACTTGGGCTCTCAAACTGGTGCTAACTCTTTATTTCTCAGCCTAATCTACAAAAAATTCCTTAATACTCTCAAAATCTGATCTATGACGTGTCCCGAATACATCTGTATCCCTCAAAGATCGTCTTAGCTCAGCAAAATTAGTTAAATACATATTCGGATTATCCGCGATTTTCGCGGTTATTCGAGGTAGCGCCGCCGGTCCCAATAACCGCGGATAATCGATATTCTACTCCACTTACAATCGATAAATAAGTTCTTAACCTCCTTTTTAAACTGAAAGTGATCAGGCGGAAAAGAATCTAATTGAAATAAAGAAAATCAGGGTTAATCAGCTACCTCTCGAAACAGGAATCCATGAGAATCCCAAGGCGTTTTTCCTTGATATTACCAGACACCCTGTCCCTCACGAAAGCAACTCGATTCAACTCGACGAGAACCGTTACGGAAAGCGAACTTTGACGTCGGGAGCCTGGGAGGCTGACGCCTTGTCGAAACGGAGCCACGGAAACTGCTTTTGACGTCCAATGAAGAGCATCATGCATTGTCTTGACTCGAGTAGTAACATTGCCATCCTTTCTTTCGTAGCGAGTTTTCCCCCTCCTCCCTCCCTCCCCTCCCGTTCCTCGGTGAATCAGCACTTTAAAACAGGCTCCTTTCACACTCGCTCAAGTCTCCCCCCCTTCCCGCCCCCCTGAGGTACCCTAAATTCGTGAAACGTAACGTCTCCCCGATCGACGTTGAAATTCGTAGAGCCATACATGGGGGGAGTATTACCATGTCTGTACTGCTCTCTGATTGGTTCACGAGTTTTAAGCTTCTCATCAAGCTCTTAGCGCCAAACGTCAACATATCTGACGCAGAAGAATTTGCATTTTCTAGAGAATAGTGAATGAGCTGAAAAAATGAGCTAATGTCGCCGTTCTGCGCTTGGTGAAGTCTATTTCTGCTTTCTTTCTCAAGCAATTTTTTTCCCACAATTTTCTCGATAATTTTACCAGGAGATCGCACATGGGAGCGTATGGGCCAGGCTGACAGACCCCATCAGACGTGATAATTACGCATTCGTTTCAGAGCCTACGGATAGTCACTCGACTTTGGACGGCCTCCCAACCCCCAACCCCCCTCTCCCCTCTCCCCTCCCTCCACCGACCACCACTCTTGCATACTTCGAACTCCTTCCGAAAGTCATTGAAGAGCTTGCCAGCAGCGCAGCGGCCGAATGCGAACGGTGCATGTTAATTCATGAAGATGTCTTCCCGTTTCCGTTCCTAGCCCCCCTCCCCCTCCCCCTCTCCCTTGCTTCGCTCTTCACAATTTTTTTTTTCTTCTTTTTTTTTAGCTCAAGCAGCCTAGCTCTTTCCAGCCGTTTTATTTGGATTTATTTTTATTTAATTCGACTATTTTTAGTCGGCTCCGGGCCATGAATCGCCGTCAATCGGCGAATAATGAACGAGGCCCGGGCCCGTACTTTCCCGCCCGAGAAAGTGCATCGCTCCGTTGATCTTTCGCCGAAAGTTCGCGGCTGATTTGTGATTTTTTTCGCCGAGTTTTCTTGGGCTCCATCCAAAAATGTTCATTCTTAAGATCGGAAACACGCGCTTTCTGCGTTTCATCGCAGACTTTCGAATTCTTGCGTATTCGTTCGAGCGTCTATCTTAATAAAATGTTATTTTTAGAGGCTATCCCATGTAATTCACATCTATTTGCGCGGCCTGAACTGAATCTCCTCTTTTTTTTAAAATTCAGTGGAAGTACCGAAAATAAACGTTTTCTGTCCGAAACAGCGCAAAAATAAAATGTGTACCAAGGGAAGTGATTGGTGACAGTGATCACGCAATCCCAAATGTCATGGTATTTTACTTATAGTAACGACGATCTGTCGTTCTTGAGGAATAATTTTGTCGATGCTATACACACCGTGAGGCGTCATAACTTCCAAAAATATAGAGATCGGCTCGAAATAAGTATATATAGGATATACATACACAAGTGTTGGTTTGTAATAATTGTTGAATATTCCGCTGTACCTGCTTTTTTAATTTGAATATATTTTAGCTCTTACATTATTGCTTGTTTGTTACTTCTCAAGTTTTGTGTTGTAATTTTCTTTGAATCTAATTTTTTGTATGTTTCTGTGTTTCAGGTAAGATTACGTACCAATATTTGTGGACTCGCAACACATGTACTGCCGTCCTCGCGAAAAACGCCGTATGAACCTTCTGACGTTGCCAAGTTTCATTTATCAAAATGCAAATTTACAGAGAAATAAGTGAATATGTTTCCTAAAATTTTTCAGATAATTTCATTCGCAGCCAGTTCCAAATCATCTGCAAATTTCAAGAGAAATTATTCATAAATATCCGCAGAAATTATAATTTTATCGCAGAAAATTTGACAACTCTCGAATGTTCATACGGCGTTTTTCCTTAACACGGCAGAATAGCTCGCCTACCACTAATTCTTTTCACGTAAGGTTACACTTTGCAATCTATGACTCACATTATGTTCTACCCCATTAAAAAAAGCCTTAAGACACTACGGCACTGTACGAGTGTACGTTTATAGTACTCACAAGTCCATCTTCATCTTCGAGTGTGTGGAGTTTAGGACCATCATGCGAATTAAAAAATTCCGCTAGCTGAAGTTCCTTGGAAGGTCGTCGGACGAAAGAAAAGGTGTTTGCTCCATAGCTCCAGTGCTTAGTGTTATTTTCGCGAATTATTATTGTATAATGCGGTAATAAGTGCAGTAAATTACTTTACAAATTACGAGCAGGCCGCGCTGTTGCCAGATTTTACACTTAAGTATAGTTTCCGGTGATCTATCGGTGGTATTTATCAGTCATATTTCTTAACCTTTCTTCTGAAATGTCGCAATTCCATTCTTCCAAATGATCCAATAACTCGGCCCGGTTTTTGGTTAAAACATAACGCTTCCCTTTATTTTTGCACACCCTGTATTTATGGTTCCAGGAAGGATGATGAATCCCCCCATGAAAAATCGTAATAAACCCCTAAAAAAATGTCTGATTACGGAGCTTCTGTTTTGAACCTTTAAGTTTGTTATTTTGTGCCTAATATTGTCGGAAAATCATGGAAATATCAAAACAGACCCCTCCTTCTCTCCCAGAAAATATCAGGCAGTCAAAGGATCGTTTCGCTTTTTGTCATGAAATTAGGTTATGAACATGGAATTGTCAATGAAGTCTATATACCCTCTTGTTTAAAGTGTTTACTTCGTTGATGCCAAAAAGCATGGGAATTGCAATGGATTTTTCCCCCGAAAAATTTCAGGGATTTTTCCGAAATTCGGTAATGAAAATCAAGGAATAATCAGGGCTTTCTTTTTTTTTTAAAAAAAAATCCCCTGGCAACTTGAATTTTTTTAACCTGCGCGAAAACGAGTGGCAACGCGGGGACCAGAGCTCCCCCTTTATTAATAGCATCACCAGCGTTCGGAACTAATTAGGGGGCATAAAATTATGCTCGCCCCCTCGGCGCCCAAGAGGACCGTTTTTTCGCGGATCGCGGGGGGTTTCCCCCCCCCCCCCGGTTACGCGCCTAGCGACCTTTGAACGCCGAACGCAACGAACCTTTCAAAAGGCCTTTAAACGGGCGCCCACAGCCGCACAGTGAATCGGCAGGGTGAGGGGTTCGTGAAATTTCATTGAAAACTTATGGGAAAGTCAGGGAAAAGTTAGAGAAGTTCTCTGGAGCAATTTGGAATTATTTCTTCCAGCTGCAAAATTCTACCATTTTTTATTCCACCTTCACGCCGCATAGACGGAAATTACAAATTTTGCCTTTCACTTTTTTTAATTTTGGATTTTTTTACAAAAAAAAAATAGTTTCAGGAGACCAAAGTCTACGCTACGTTATCAATTTTTCTAAGAAACATATTCTATCAGATCATGCCCCAAAAAATGGAATAGTTCTATAAAATCAGGGAATTCCATGTAAAAAAGTCCTGAAAAGTCATAGCAAAGTCAGGGAATTTTAAAACTCGAGAGAGCTTGTCACTCTGGTCGAGTTACCGGGAGAGGTCGGCAATTGATTTACGGACTGTAAACCAAATTTAGATGTTTATCTCGTCACAATTTACATTTTAAGGATGATGTGTGAAGAAAAATTCACAGAATATAACCATTGTAACCTCTTTGAAACTTGTACGTTTCGCATTTACAAAGATGGAAGTTTTTAAAGTTTTCACTGTTCTAAAATTTAACGTTTCACTGACTCGCTGCACCGTGCGCCGCACACTGAATCGAGTCAATTAGAAAGGTCGGACATGAAACTTTTGACTAAAACTGCAAATTTTGATGTTTATTTCGTCGTATTTTCAATTTCAAGGGGTGCCTCGGTGCCTCTTCCAGAAAATCACACTAGGAACCCAATGAAACCACTATCAGAACCTCAAAGTTTTGTATAAACGGAGTTATAAGTTTTGAAAGTTTCCAAATTTTGTCCTAACTCTCCCATTAACTGGGTCCAGTGTGCGCCGGAGCGGCGAATGGCAAGCGCAAACGGACCGAAAGAAGTCGCGGCTTGAGCTCGTAAAGTTGCGGCCCGGCCGTTTCAGCATTGATGAAAATATCCAATTTAACGGTTGGAAATTTGCGGGCCGCGGTTTTGAGACACCGCGCCATGTGGGGGCTGGAGTTCCGCGCGCGCTTTCGGCAGGTTGCAGCCCCACTCTGCCGTACCAAAGAAGAACGCAATATGAACCTTCGGACGTTGCCAAATTTTTCTGCGACAAATCACAAATTTTCGAGAAAATTTGAGAATATTTCCCCCCGATTTTTCAGAAAATTGAAATCGTAATTAGATCTTAGCTTCCTGAAAATTTCAAGAACAAACCTTCCTACCCTGGCACTGGGTGTCTACAAGTCCGGAATTTCCGGAAAGTACAGAAAAAGTACTGATGTTTCAAGGGCGGTCCGGAAGTATTGAAAAAGTGCGGAAATTCCGCAAGAAAGTCCGGAATCTTTGTCATTAGGGTCGTAATTTGAGCGAGAAATTCAAATTTTGGAATTTTTTCGAATTTCGTCAATCGGAGGTACTGAAAAAGTGCTGAATTTTTCTATGGAAGAGGTACTGAATTTTTCTATGGAAGAGGTACTGAATTTCTTGAGAATGTACTAAAAAAGCATACTGTAAAAGTACTGATTTTTGGCTACCCTGTTTTAGTAGATACCCTGCTAACTTGCTTCAAAAATGAATATTTTATCAGAGGGAAATTGGCAACATTCGAATGTTCATATGACGTTTTCCCTTAGTGCGGTAGCTTTGCCCGACTATAACGCCGAGCACAGGAAATACGCCGCGGTAACATTTGGCTCTTGCCTTTACTTCGACGAAAGATGGATTTTTCGGGAAAATTGTGGAATCTACCAATTTTTCAGAGAAATTTTCTCGCCGTTCAACCTTAATCTCAAGAAAAGTCATGAGATTTAAGGTCTAAAAACTTGAATATTCAGGGATAAGTCAAGTAAGTTTTGTTTTAATTCGAGAATACTTGACACTCTCTCGTGGGATTTCGTCGCGCGATCATCGATCATGTTACAAACAAACTGAGTGGTCGTCGATGATCTGCAACATTCCACGGACCAATCGGAGAGCTGGAAGAGTCATCGGTGACCACTCAGTTTGCTTGTAATATGATCGTGTAACCGCATCCGCATCCAGATCGGTTTTCCATCGTGTGAGTAAAAGTTGCGTTGGGGAAGGGCGTCATTTTAGCAGAAATCCAGAAAGGGGAGCAAAATGTGTGTTAAAAAACTCGCAAAAACCTCTAAAAATTAGTCAAAATTAAGCACAGTAAAAGCGTCCTAATTTAGTATCAAATATCAAATTGATCTAGTTTGTCTTTCTCGAGGGGAACTTAATGACATTACTTGAAACGCAGAAAAGATGGTTTGAAGTTTTATCCCGTCTTCAGTTTTGATTTTTCTTTAAAAAAAAAAGGCTTTGAGTTGGACCGCGTTAAGCAAATATGACTCAAGCTACATCAGCTATTGCCATAAATTTAACTGGGCAATTTCATTTTTCTTGAATGAAAACGATTGTGCGGATTTTTTTTAGCAAATTTTGTCGACTTTTCTGCATAGTACGAAGCAACTTCCTTTAACTTTTCGAAGGAATCCGCACAAAAGTTTATTTGTAGAAAATTGAAGTGCCTTGTAAAATTAGCTGATGTGGCATTGTGGCTTGGTTCCTTTCTGCTAAACGCGGTTCAAGTAAGGAGTAGCAATTAGCGAACAAATGCCAATAATGTTTCTTTTTCAGTTCTACGTACGCAAATTGTCGATGTAAAAAGTTGGTAAATGTTCATAATTTTCTTTTTGAAAAAATAAACTTGTGAAAGTCAGGGAAATATCCCCCGCAGTCTGCGGACACCCTGTACATTAGTGGCAATCTTTTTTTCACGCCTAAGGTGAATATCAGTTCGACTGTGACTGTCCACGTGTAAGACCTGATCTATCTACGGCGCCGGAAAAATAATCTCAAAGTGTCACATTACTGGCATCGGAAAGGGCGAAATTAAGCGGTGGAAAATCCTCCTGATAAAAATAAGCGTGATTGATTCACCCCCGCCCTCGGAGTCGAGTTTTATCGACGCTCGATCCCCGCGACACCTCGGAGGGCAATAAAGGGGTTTATAGCCCCGCGACATTGAAAAGTCGCCGAAAAGGGCGCTCGGAGCCCCTGTCAATGCATAAAATGCGCGTATTAGTAATTGTACCGTTCATTTTAAAAAGAGCCTAAGCGACGAAAATCCACGATCCGTAGTTTCCCCACGCTCGCGGGTGTTCGGTGTTCAGGCTGTTTTGAAAATAAATGGTGCGATCGCGAAAGCTTACTCGGAATATTGGCCGATAAATTTCATCCCCCGCTCTCGAACTCCGATCGCAATCCGCGAGATGGCGTTCGATTCGACTATTTTCACCGCACGCCCGCGTGTCGAACATCGATTATCGATTCGCGATTTTCGTGAGTCCCCTCGGCGGCTTTTAACGGCTCCGGGCGATGATGCTAGGGGCGCACTTTATTTCGGACTTCGGATGAGGTGTTGTTCGACGTCTTTACAGCCTTCCTTGGCTTCTGGTTGGCCGGGAGGGTTGATGGCGACGGCGTAAATGAAAGGGTGGCATGCCATCGACGAGGGCATATGATTTTATTAAAGGGGAAAATGAGGAAGGCCTTATCTAACATCCTCTCTTCTCCTTGCAAGATTCTCGTGATAACTGAACTTTCGAAGGGATGAAATCTTTATTCATCTTCGGATTTGAAGACATCGTCTGCTAGGCCAACGTCACACGGAAAAAAAGAACAAAGGGTTGTTGGATGATATGGACATTTCTTGTTGATTGTGGTAGTACCCCAATTAATTGTGCATAATTAATTGGGGTTCAATACCCTAAATTATTAACCTAAATGTTGAGGTACTGCCCGAACTTGAGTTTCGGGAGTACTACATTTCATGGGAAATGTCCAAGTCATCCAAAATATTGGGGTAGTACACAAATTTTTGGGGATAACCTCTGACATGTTTTCCCCCCGTGCAACTAGACATACGGAGAAAAAGAATATTTTAAATCAAGATTTCCCTTAAGTTTAACGCGATCCTAAAGCATTTTCCTACCAACTGGATCGCGCCTAGGCTCTTTCTCTTTTTTCTACCAAGAAAAAAAAAATCTTTTTTTACAATTTCTGTTAAGGTACCAAAACATGTCTGTTAGGAGTACCTTATTACAAAATGTAGTCCAACTGTCATGTCTACACTTGCAAAAGTCTGCAACGATCCCATTCTCGAGGGTCCCATCCACCGGTAGAGAGAGCCCTTAAAAGCGGGGCTATTCCCGAGCAACCGTTGTAGCCGTCTCATTGGCCGTGGAATTTTTTGAATTCGCTCAACTAATTTAACACGAGACTTCAAAATCCGGTCCTCGGAGGGAGAAAAAAGAAAACGACTTGAGTTACTTACCTCCACAGGTTTCCCCGCGCTTTGCTGTTTTATTTTAATTATTTCTTTTCTTTTCCCTTCCCGTCTCGACGATTGTCAAATGAGATTCCCCCCCCTCCCACCGACCCGCGCTCACCCGTCAAATTACTTCTCTGTACTTCATTTCTTTGTAGCGCCACTCGGAGTCCACCTCGCGACCCGATGGAAGTCGAAATTCCACCGATCTCCCGGGGATTGCACGGGCAGGTCGGTTGGCGTTCTGGAAAATCGGCATCCTCGCTTCAAGACATCAGTCTTCGGGCAGAAAAGACGCTGCGGCATTGTCTTACGCACCATTGTTGCCGAATGAGCTCCTTCTGTATTTTTAATTCTTACATTTTTTAAAAGCTCTCGTGGGAAATGAAACAGAGGCGTGACTCAAGCGAGATGTAGGTTTAATGTTAAGTTGGAACTTCAGATTCAGCGCCATGCATTTTGGGCACCTACCAACGATGTATTTAAAATGCTAACCATCAGAGGCATTTTTTCGGAAAATCGGAATTTCAGTCCCTGGATCAATTGTCTAGGAATGTTCTTGCTGAAAATTATCGTCCAAAATCTCAAAATAAAGTTTTAAGTGCATGGTGTTCCCACTTTGAAACCAATTACCAATCGATATCGATGGTTAGTCGGAAACGGTACTTTTGACTTCGTTCAGCTTCGGAAGATTATATTCAACATGAACATTTCCTATATCGAAAAACTGAAATTTCGATTTCCCCGAAGTACGCGAGCAGTTAAAATTTATTTTTCTTCAACGAACGAATCGGGCATAGCCCTGTTTGTCAAGCCATCTAGCACCGAGCATATGAAATCATCAAATCGTCAAATTTGCAGTGTGTCAATCGTACTTAGAATGCATTTCACAAAACCTAAAGCTCCACCTTAACTATCTAAACAATGGATCGATGTACTATAGGTTATTTTACTAGTAAACTGTACTATGTGACAAATACAGAGTAAAAACAAGTAACCAAAATCTTGTGTTAATGTAGGAAGTAAATCACAAACTGTTGGTTTTTTTGTCTGTGATGGGTTCCCCTGTGTCAAATCGACCAAAACTTTGTGCTGAAAATTAGCGAACTTGTTAAAAGTTCGTCGCCAGTCTTCATGATCGTACCTGGATCGCATCAGTGGAATTTCAATAGCCTGTGTCACACTATCAAAATACTCCATCAAAATGTCCAGGTCAAGTGCTGTGATTGGTCATCAAATTAGCCAATCACACCACTTGCCCTGGAGATTTTGATGGAGTAATTTGATAGTGTGACACAGGCTAATGCGCTAACCACTCACAAGTCGCGATCTCTGAGTATGGAGAGGAAAACTAAAGTACACAAGTTCGGCAGGACACTTCCTTCATGATCCCATGTCTTAGAGTAGCCTACGAGTTGGGTCGATTTAACACAAAACTGTGTCGGTCAAACAAGTCCTTTAGGTTGACTTGACGCAAAAAAATTAACACTGAGTGACATCAAACACGAAAATGTATATCTGTGTAGGGTAGGCACTATCGACCATTTTGCAAGTGTGAGAGCAAAGACTTTTTTCACGTAAAATTGATGTTCCCCCGTGCGTGAAACCTCATCCGATGCCTTAAAACTGCACTATTCACGGCTTTTCGTTTCGCTTGCCTCGCTGACTTTCCTCGCCTATCATCCGCGCGGAAACCTACAAGAAATCCCTTGTCCCGGAGGTTTCAGCAGGATATTTAGGCCGCATTCCCAGAGCTCATTCAATTAGCGAGTCATAAATTGAATTATTCCCGAAGGCTTTGCAAGCCCATCTCTTTGAACTCGAAGCTCACGCAGAGCGAAGACCCACACGGCGCGGCGTGTCACCCGATAGGGCGAGCTTTGGCGGCGCCATCTTGGCGACTCGCGGCGTCGCTTGAGTGGTTTCCGCGGCAAACGCCCCGGCTCGGGTTTCAGCGCCATGGCCGGGGCCGGGCGACCCCTCGGCTGAAACCCCTTTCGCCATGGCGGACGCACTTGCTGGGCCTCGCCCGGGCCCAATCGGAGGACCCCTTTGGATCGGGGTGGAGTGTGCCAATATCCCAAGGGTCGCGCATTTAAAAGCTCCGCTAATGAGCTTCGAGACTCGAGCGGTTCTTTTGTTTTCAGGCTCTCGTTTCGCTTCGTCGAGGGGAGGCCGATGAGTTCGATGCATGCGAATTTGCATTCTTCGATCCTAGCCTACGAGTACTGTTCTGATCCAATTGCGGTGAGCTAATCTTAGGGAAGGAAATTGCAGCGGTCCTTTCAGTGACTATACCCACGGCTTAGAAGACTGCTGTTGTCAGGTGAAAATCGTTCCTGAGTCCGAAATCCCCGCGATGCCTTAAAACTGCTCTATTAGGAAGCAGCCTTGAGTTCTGTCATGCCGACTTTCTTTGCATGTATTAGTATTATCTACTCAGAAACCTAAAAAAGTGCTTTTTCCTGGCGCGTAACAAAAAACATAGAAAATGAAACATTAAAAAAAAAAAAAAAAAAAAAAAAAAAAAAAAAAAAATTCTACTCATTATAAACCAGAACCCTGTATATAATGAGATAATATCGCCAGAGTTCTTTGGATCATGGACCTTGGGTCTATGGGATGAGTCGATCCGAAAGCCCTTGGACAATATCAACTAATTAAATACAGAGTTACAGTCAGTAATTTTTTTTATTTCTTATTCAATTTTCTATACCTACCGATAAGAAGGCCGTATTTCAGGAGCTCCTCCAATCCGACTTTCCTTTGCAATAAGGAGGTACTATTTCGGCTCATTTGAAAAAAGGCACATGTGGCAATAGTCTCCTTTCGCAGAGTTGCACGGGTGAAATGAAAAATATGAAACATTGAAAATTTCCGTGAAACATTTTATGAAACTTCACAAAGTTGTGACAAATATGAAACATATTTTCAAGGGCTGAGTATGCAACAAGCGCTAAAAATACTAAAAAGCAAAAAACTGTCACTTCATTTAGTTTTGCATTTCATTTCGAAAAATATCAATCAAATCTTTCTGAAAAATCGTGACATTTCAAGTTTTCATGAAAAATTGCAACCCTGTCCTTACGTAGACTTAAACTTTTATGTAAGTACAGATGAGCCAGAAATTTTAGTTCCTTCCTGTAAAATGTCGTCTTATTGATCTTGATCGGGTTTGTGACGCGACCCCTATTGGCGGGTCCGCCGCCCTATTTGGCAGCGGCGGAGGATGTGATGAATTTTATGAAAACATTACCGGAATGATCGTTATTAGGTGCGCTGCGTTGTGGTCTTCATTATCATGCAGACGCTCAATTTATCATCCAGATGTGACTTCGTGCGTTTTTCTTTCGTCCCTTTTTTTTTGCTCCTCCACTTCTCTCTCATTCCACTTTTCCGACCGAAGCCGGGCCGAGTGCTTGCCATAGGTATCCCGGGGTAATTTTCATTGTTTCCTCGCTCCTGTATTACCCAATCCATGGAGAGAAAGGATGTCTTTCTTCACTGTGAAATAGTTTAACCGAACCCTCACACCAATTTCTCAACATTTTTCCGCAGAGACAACATAATGTAGAGACCCCGCAATGCGTTCTTTTTCCTTGAGTTAAAGTTACTTACAGAAACTATTAACGTTCAATTATGACTGTCAACGAGAGAAATTGACCAATCGGGCCAGCAATCTTAACCTAGTTTCCAGACAAAGTGTTTCCTCCCTCAATAAAGTGTGATTTTTATCAAACCACATTTTACAGGCACTTGCCAGACGCATATTTTTTTTCATCATAGGTTTGATTGACCTGTGTTGATTTTGGAACTTTTGTAAGAAGAAAGTTTAAATTTACCGATTTTAATGTAAACATACTCAAAGAATACATTCAAAGTAAAGAAATACTTGGTATTTGATGAAAGAGACATAGACCGAGATATAAACAGTGGTGGTAGGGGGGAAACCAGAGGAAATACATTTTTGTCAAAATATGCCTTAATTTCTATGGCTATCAACACTTTGGATCGTTCCCATGTCAGGGGGAGCGTTGAATATGCAGAAATATTCGAATCTAAATGACAATATTGTTGAAGGAAAGAAAGCGGGCCCGTCAGTTCATTCCGGTGCCATCAAAAAGATTGACACAAAGAATGACGCGGATAATATTTCTCTCGCGTTAAAATGAAGGGTGCGCAGTTAAAACGCGTAGCATCCCGGAGAATGAATTAAGTCTCACCGGTGGCGAGAGCGAGGGAAGGGAAAGCTGGGAAAGTATACTCTTGATAGAGCGAGCCTTATCCTCGTCGGGCGATTTTAAAAATAAAAGAAGTCTCGTAAGTGGCAAAATTAAGAAAAACGGCTGGAAAAATATACACTCGGAGGAAACCGTATTCTTCCCGAGCGAAAGGGGAAAAGTTTCACTCCCTCACGCTTAAATAAACTCGCAAATAAGGGGCTTGTTTATTTCGCCGTTCTCCTTTGTCTCCGTCTGCCGAAGCGACTTTAAACTTAAAGTTTAGATCCGATTTGCTTAAATGCGAGCGTCAAAAAAAAGGGGGGAAAAAGAGGAGAGAAAAGTTAGATCATATAATTGTGCGCATTGGCGACGCTCATTCAAACTTAACGACGCCCGGATAAACTGGAGCGTGGACGGAGGAGCCGGGAAATTGCAAAGAAGTTGGAACTTCAGGAAAAATGAGAAAAATATATAATTATGTTTAAAAAAAACTAATGAGACGATATTATTTCAGATGGGGACTTTCTTTCCCGCCCGTCCTCTTTTTGAATTCATTTGGTGGGATTTCAACTTCTGTGGTATCAAATGCTTTACGGAAAGTTACAACGTGTCTTTTTGTGTTGCGTGCACGGGGTGGATCCCAGCGGAATCCTCAAGAACTATAAACAATCCAGGACAAATATCTCAACGACCAAGTTTAATAAGAGACTCGAGTCTACATTTCACTAAAATAATACCAGGAAAAATGTTTGAAAGAAAAGCTCGCTTGGAGCACTCGAATCCAGCCAGCAGACTTAATCCTCATCGCAGCTTTAAAGTGGGCCCTTAGCTTTTGGTTCTTAGATCGTCAACCCTAAGACGCATCGTAAATTTTTGCCCTTACAAGTTTTCTCTTAATATTTCTTGCGAATCTCGCAGAAAGCAGCATGCCAGTCTCAAGATAGCTCATGGAAATCCCCAAAAACATGGGATCCTGTTTTCAACAGATTTTGATGTCTTGAGATCTATGATTCATTTGAAACAGCTCTCTCACTTTATTCCCAGGTTTTAGAACATGCCTTGCAAGATGAGCATTTCTCAACACTGATTCAAAACTGACTTTTTGATTTTTTTAAATTATGACTGTCCGTGGGAAAATGGACCTCAATCACCGAAAGAAAAATGTTCAGTACCTGGTCTATAAATTGAATTTTCGATTTTCGACACAATATCGGACTGATACTTTTGCAAAAAACGTTCGTTCTAGGAAACCCTCTTCGGCTATTTTTTCTAGCCTTGAACTCTTCGTAAAATTTACGTGCCTGAAACAAGTTTTTAAATGTTTTTTTCAATCGTATTCAGTGTTGAGAAACTAGGTGCAGTTGGTGTATGAAGAGTTTTCAAACACCATTTTCAGAGGGTTAACCGCCAAAAGTATAATATTATCAATGGATGCGGAATCGAACGAACAATAATTCCGACAGGTTTTTATTCAATCCCCACCAACCGCAAACACTTTTTTAGGCGGTAACGTGATTTTAAATAATTACGAAAATTAAAAAAATGACCGAAACGTGGCAACAGTGGAGTCAAATTAAAATTTCTTTTGCATAGGTCGATAGAGCGTATTTTTTTGCGTTTCTTGGTATGAATACGAGCTCTGTAACTGCATTTTTGCGAAAGTTGTGGATGTTTGAAGGTTACGACTTTAAAAAATGGCAACGCTGTTTCCCTGGGGTTCCTGCAAAAACGGAGCTAGGGATAAGCCTCTCTCAACTAGTACTATCAGCCTGCAAAGTTTCGTACATTCCGGGCTGGGTACATTTTTCGCCTATATGAATAACCCTCTCTACGAGTCTATTATTAGTCACCTCAGTTTTGGTTTAAAAAAAAATTACGTCTCATAAATTTTACTTTAGTAATATTCTTGAAGGGAACGTTTATCCTTTTTTTTAAAAAAAAAAAAAAAAAAAAAAAAAAAAAAAAAAAAAAATTGTCTTTACCAGTTTACCTACAAAATTTACGAGTCTATTAAAAGTCTTCTCAACAGTCGTTGCTATCGAGAACACCATTGCCAAAATCGAAGATGCACCTTATTAGAGCGAATTAGCGTCGCGTCTACCCTCGGCCCACACAGGCGTCCGGAACGGAAGAGCGGATGGAGGGGGCGGGGTCGGGAGTGCGTATGGGGGCGGGGGGTGGGCGCCCGAAATCCCGATTCCAAGGGGGCCGCGGGCCGCCGCGTCGTCGGGGCCCGGACAATGGGGCAGGGATAAATCACCGACATGAAAGCGGGACGGGACCCGCAACGCCGCCAGAATTTTAAATCGCCAGCCGAAACAATGCGCCGAGGGTAAAAAAAACTAACGGAAACACAAACGGACGAGAAAAAAACCTTAAAAACAAAACAAAATAAAAACATCAGAGTCCCGGAGACGCGGTCGTCAAAGGGCCGCGGCCGCTTTCGTGGGCCGTCGGTCGTCGGCGTTTTTGTCGGGAAGAATCTAGAGCGGAGTAGGAGCCAGGGGGCGGGCAGGTACCCACTCAAAGGGGTTAGTTCTCGAGTACTCCTCTGGATTCGCCCCTGTTTATTCCCGCTTTTCCCCCTTTTTTTTTCCGCCAATTCTCGAGCGCTGATCCAGTCTAATAGTGGACTCAGAGACAAGAGACCTTCCACTGGTATCTTGGCAATCGTGGAAGCTTTTACTTTCGGGACTTCAGCAGTCTACTGTTGATTTACCTACATGGTTGATGTTTAACAACGTGTCGGCAGTTTCGTTTTGCAAACAAGCCGAAGTTTGGGAAACTTGTTTGGCTCATGACGTCATCCAAAGATCATCATCCACCATGTAGGTAGGTCAACAGCTGAAGTAAGAGTGATAACTGTTGCTCCCTTATAATTGTCCATAAGGAATTGTTGAATCCCCGAAAGTAAAAGCTTCCACCTATCGCCAAGAGGCCAGTGGAGGGTCTCTGGTCTGAGTGGACCCATCATTTTTAAGCATGCGCTTCAAATGCTTCTCAAACTGTGGGGCCGTTCATAGAATCATAGGGGGTACGCCCTCTGGCTGCTAGGCGGCCCAACTCCGGAGGCCCTGAAGAAGAGGAGAAGAAACTGTGACTTAAATTGCACATTTAGGGGTGGAGAGCACTCTCAAGGATCCTGAAAATATCGGTTAGCGAAAATGTGGAAGAATGTGAACAGGGTGTCTACAAGTCCGGTATTTCCTGAAAGTCCGAAAATAGCACTGATATTTTAAGAGCTGTCCGAAAGTACTAAAAAAGTGTGGAAGTTCTGCAAAAAGGTCTGAAATTGTTTTAATTTTCTCTCATTATTGTCGCAATTTCAAATTTTTAAAATTTTTCGAATTTCGTCGAATGGAGGCACTGAAAAAGTGCGGAATTTTTCTGTTGGAGGAGGTACTGAATTTCTTGAGAATGTACTGAAAAAGCACTGTAAAAGCACTTATTTTTGACCAGCCTGTTTTAGTAGACACCCTGATGAATGGAGGGAACATTTTAACAGGTCAAAATCCGAAATTCAAAGGGAAGTAAGGAAAATGTGATCACTTTTGAAATCGGTTGGAATTTTTTTGGAAACCCGGGCGGGCGCCTAATAGTATGTAGCTTGGGATATTCTGCACCCCTGGTCTGAGCTTGCGTTTTAAGGGTGCGTAACGAGGCGAGCCCTTGTCTGGTGGCTCCTTAACTTTGAATTACCACGGACGCACTTAGCGATCCACTCATATACGTGAACGGTCGCAGGAGCTGTTTTTCAATTTTTTATTCGGTCACATGGATTTAAGTCTACAGTTCAACAGCCTCCATACACGGAGAAAAAAAACTTCGTGCGTGGGACCCAAAGTTTAGGTCATATGGATCTCTGAAGTTTTCGGATGGAGCATCTGAACACTTTGTCTAGCTGTCGAGGTTCGGATCACACATCTGAAACTTCAGTTCTTACATCTGAAGTACTTCAGTTCTTACATCTGAAGTACTTCAGTTGTGAGAACCGAAGTTTTTCGGATGTGAAAATCGAAGTAAGAACCGAAGTTTCAGATGTGTGATCCAAACCTCAGCAGCTCGACCTAAAGTATTCAGATTCTCAATCCGAATACTTCAGAGATCCATATGACCTAAACTTCGGGTCCCACGCACGAAGTCTTTTTCTCCGTGTACAGAGGGCCGTAACCGCACCTTGCGCTGAACCCTTTCATCTGCGTAGCTCAATGTGTTACGCATTTTCTCACAAAAAATAGAGGTTAGGCAGGACAAGAATAAAGGAAAAGTGAAGGAAACGAACCTTAGGAAGGAAGAATTTGGAAACCCAAATTAAGTTAAAAGAAGCATTTAATGAAAGAAGAAGGCACACAACTTTCTTACCTTATAATAAGGAGTATTTGTAATAAATAACAAGAATAACTAGGTTTTTACCAAAAAGAAGACAGATCATACAAACATAGATCAAGTTGTAAGACAATAAGAAAAAACATGGTAACCATGGATATATATATGGAACACAATGCTTTCCCGAGTCGTCAGTCGAGGGACAATTTGTCAAGCTCAGCACGCGTATCCTCATTCCCCGCCAACGCAGTCCGGAGTTGCAGTTTCGCGGTGCCCCGAAAAACGAACTCTGGACCTGTTACTACCGTATCCTTGGCCCAGGGCACAGCACGGCTCACCTCTGCGCTCCCATTTCGGCGCGTCCGGCGCCCCCCCCCCCCCCCANAATCACCCCACGGGTCGCGCACGTCGCAGCGCAACCCGTGTCGTTGACATTACCGAATAATGTATGCCCGCTCCCAAGCCCCCGCCCTGCTCCCCTTGCCCCAACCTCGTGGGGAGGGGGGGAAGGAGACCGCGCGGTGAATACGCCCGGCCTAATTAGAGTGTCTTTGCTCTTTTTCGCAGTGTCTCCTGCCACTCCCGCGGGCGGGGGGAGGGGGAAGGAGGGGGCTTTCCTCGAAACTGGGGCTCGGCTGCGGCTGTCCTGTCCGTGACGCATCAGGGTCAACGTGAACCGTAGAAAAACGCAGTATGAATATACGAATGTTGCCATGCTTCCCGGTGTAAAATATATGGCGCTGGCGAATAGTGAGATCAGGCATTTTGTCAAATGCCTAGGCAGATGATTAAATATTGACGGTCTACAAAATTTTGTGAATTGATGGGGAAGAGCTCACGAGTTTTTACTATTTTTTGAAAAATAACTCATCAAACCTACGAACTCTTTTTGGTTTTTCCTCTTCAATGGCTTCTCATGTTTTTAAATGTTGAAATTCTATAAATTCTGTATTTTATGACTCGTTGAAAAATTCAAGATAAGTGTCTGTTCAGGAGCTAAAAATCGCTTAAAATACTTTTGTGTAATGCAAATTTTTTCTTGCAGGAGCGAAGAATTATTTTGTCTAGAATTAGGAAAAGAATCAGAATTTCAATTTAAGTTAGAACATTTTACTATTTACGGAGTGAAACCAAGACGCGTTGGCAAGTTTGTGCTCTCTCCATTTAAATGTATGAACATGTTTCGATTCTATGAAGGGCCAGGTGCTCCGACAAGAATTATGAAGAAAAATAATTTCGTAAGTCAAAATAAAGCGGAGGAAAAAGAATCTGAATCTTCAATTGAAACCTGCAAGATAAAAATTGATGATTTACATTCCGACAAGGGACGTCTCCGTATGTCTCAATCAGTAAATCTTATTTGGGCTACGGAGCCTTACTTGCAGAAGCAACGTACGTGCAATATATTTTAGATTGAACATAGGTGGGTTTTACATTTACGCTCACTTATGATGTATTCTTTCCAGAATCCGAGAGTGCTCGCTTTGTTTTATTCGTCCATCAATTTGGGAAAATCGACTCGTAGAGTAGATCTATCTCTACGATTCGGAGCAGTCTTGCCGAACGCATGAAAATACCTTTAAATCCCTCGTTTACGAAACAAAAAAGGTGGGATTTAATCGAAAGCGCGACAAGTGAGAAGGAAAATGATTGATGGAGTCGCATCCATGGTGCATAAAAAAAATGACACCCGAGAGCCTAAGGGTCCGAGGGCCGAACTTTTCTTCGGATTCCGATGTCAAAAGCGAAAGTGCGACGATCCTTAACTTGATAAGGCAACCCGTTCGAGTTCCATGCTGCCACTTTAGTCGAAAATTTAATCTTGCACACTGATTAGAAAGCTTATACTCAACGAGTTTTATGTATATCTTTCAGCTCGAAATTGTGGACCAAGTTCCATCATTACAGTCAATTTTATCACTATGTGACCGTGTGGTGTGGGTTGATAATGTGTAATATGAGATTTCGACCAAAAATCCTCCCTGTATGGCCTAAGGATTCATAAAATAAACGACGCTGAAATTTCGTGGCTTGTTTTGCGATACATCGATTGATCTGCCATTTAAACCTTTAGAAAAGCATCAATAAACAGAGTTTCCGAACCCCGTAATGATCGATTCTTTACCACACTTTTAAATGGGGGAATATCGACAATCGATTATTCACGCCTCGCCTCTGGACGAGTCTCGACTGCGCTTAAGTCCGGCTTAGCGTTTCTGATAGGCAGTTGGTGCTGTTTGGACTCATCGATGGATGTTGCACCTCCGTGTGAAAAAACTGACAAAATTTGGCTTTTGACGCTAAAACCAACCAGGAATATGGATGAAATGTTTATCCTTTTTGCTGTAACAGGTATCACCGACGGAGAAGAATATTTTGTTGGACGCCCTGTAGCGGGCAGTCCGAGCACGGCCCTTGATCAATCGATCGTCGAAAGATTGTTTTGATGGGCAGACCAATTTGTCGGGGACCTCACAGCGCGAGGATTCCACTTGGTTTCGTGTGACTGGGGGAGTGAAGGCCACTTAGCGCGATTCGCCGATCAATCAGTCACTCGATTAGTCGCCGATGAGCTGATCGGCTGATCGCCTAGTCCCAGCCGCCGTCTGTGTCTTTCGGAGGCCCCGCGATTAAGATCGCAGCACCCCCGCTGGCCCTCTCGTATGATCCTCAGTATAGCTCACTTTTTTTATTAGCATACGACCCGCCACGCGGTTTTATTGTAAGAAAATTCTCCATAGCGGCTTGCACTTACGCGGTCTCGAGAAGCTTGGTTTTGTGTACGAAAAGTAGTTCAGCGGTTCGATCATTGAAACTGAACAGATACTCGAAGCAGGGTGGCAAAATGTCATGAAAAATATAATCTTGAAATTTCACTTGAAATATTTCATAAAATTTCAGAAATTCATGAGAGATATTGAAAAATACCGGTTCCTTTTCATGTTTCGCAAAATGAAAAAATTCTGACTTTCCTCTATTTTTGTGCGTTTGAGTACGGGTTGCATACTCTAGCCCCTGAAAAATATATTTTACAGCCTCATGAAATTTCATGAAATATTTTGCTGAAATTTCCAATCTCTCATTTCTTTCTTACTTTTCATGCCTTCTTTTCACGTTTACAGCAATTTTTCCGAGTCATGAGCTTTACCTAACGTTTCATCTAAAACAGCTCAAAAACGCTGATACCCCGCCGGTCGATAGAGCACATTCAACGAGAGTGCACACGTAATTTGCGGCGATAAGGATCGCGACGGTGGCGCAGCGGCGCGGCGCTAATGAGAACTGCGGCGCGGCGGCGGATTTCATTCGGAATGCAGCGAGTAATTGGAGCATCAGATAATTTGGCCCGGGAATGATTTATGGTCGTCCATAAATAAGGGGTGTCCTCTCACCCCCGCTGGCCCGCTGTCCACCCCCTCGTCTCCCCGCGCAAGGAACGCAATGCACTCGCAGTTTTGCCTACCGCAAGGCTACATGCGTTGCCAACCTTACCTGTAGAAAGTTCTGACAAAGAGTCAAGACCATTTGAACGTACTTAAGCTGAAAGGAACACTGTGCATATAAATTGCGTGCAACATAGTTCTTCTTACCAAAAATACGTCCATTTTCCGATGAGGAACTACAATATCTGGCTCATACACTGAAAACCCATCTACATACTGCCGTGCGAAGGAAGAACGCCGTATGAACATTCGAAAGTTGCCAAATTTCCTTCGATAAAATGTTTATTTTTCAGGAAATTTATGAATATTTTTCCTCGAAGTTTTCAGAATCTTTAGAATCAGAATACCGAACAAATATCGTTTTTTTACCTGTTGTATCATTATGCCAACTCTCCAGGAATGCGAGTGAGCTTTATAACTAGCCGGAGATCCACACAATCGATTTTCATGAATTTTCGGCTTTTGGCAGATATTGATCTCTGGATGAGCCCATTCGCCCAAAATTGTCTAATTTTGACGCAGATTTTTAAAAGTCATGAGGTTGCACTCCATGTCGCGGAGCGTCTATGAGGACGCGTTGCAATCAGTGGGAAACCCCCTTTAGTTCTCAAAATAAAAGGGCACCGATTGGGTTCGGAAGTTGTCTGGGGGCATCCTGGCGG
>NW_017547115.1:4539466-4565137 GCF_001854935.1 Bemisia tabaci
GGGTCATCGCAGCCAGCTTCCAATCACCACCCAAACCTCGATACTCGACGTTGTCACCTGGCTCGGAAAAATTGATGGTGTTGCGATAGCTTGTGGATGAGATCAAGCGCATCTTGGGTTTTGTCTCCACAGGACGATTCGAGAGATTTGTCCCGCGGATACATCTCACTCGCGAAGTTTGGAAAAATATTGAGTCAGTCAATACTAATCAAAGTACCAAGTAGAGTCCTGCGAATGACTGAGGGAGAAGAAAAATAAATTTTATCGTTTTTTTTTAACGGAGGAGAAGCCTGGAAGTTTCATTTCTGAGGGACAAATTCCATGGAACGTCCCGTGGAAACAAGGCCTTAATTTTCGCATTTTACTTTAAAAAATGTTCGTCACTGTATCATTCACTCTCTGTACGCAGTAATTAAAACTTTTTTGGGCTCTACCAACACATTTTGTAATTTGAGAGTTGATGGAATTTCATCGTTTAAACCTGTGCGAGTTTCAAAGTTCCGGTTGAAATGAACGAAGACAGTGTCCTCTGTACGCTCTGCAGGATTAATCGCTGATTTGGCCATTAGTGTCGAGTGCAAACCTAGCACCCGGTCGTCTAGTATTTTTTAGGAATGAAACTCGGAGAATCTCTGAGTTTTACCAGATAGCTTGGCGCGCTTGAGCTATTTTACGATTCTGCATGTGATTACTTGCCAAAAGCCATTCGAATGACGTGCATTATCGGACGCGAGTGCCACAATTGTCCCTGCATAACTTTGGTGCGTCGCACGAGTGGAAAGTAACGCTTTCTGATTCGTCGGTTTGGCAGCAGCGGAGGATCTGATCTTCGTAAAAGCACTGCTGACTCCTGTTGGCGCGAATTGTGTTGGAGTGTTGGCACAACTCCTGATTTTCCCACTCCTTTCTTTTTTGTCTCTCCGACTATCTTTGGCACCTGCAAGCAAAAAAAAGGTGTCCGCGAGGCGCTTTTAAGGGAAATTAACATGAACCGGTTGTGATTTTGCGCTGGGGATATATCGGCTCTGGTCGAATCCAGTTGCGTCGTTGCTGAGGCTCAAAATCGACCTATCGAAAGGCTGCGTCGATATTTATAGCCTCCCGCTCCAAATTTTACAGCGTACAAATCTGTTGAGAAAGTAGTATTGCTACCTTATTTATAGGAGAATCACCATATCTTTGCACATAAATCTTGATAATGTAAGAAAATATACATTATTACTATATCACGGGTGGTTTATTTATATCGCAATTATGTTTTAGTCAAACATTTCTGGTACCGCAAATGTATCCTTTCTCATTATGCATTGCAGGTGTGTTTTTACGTATGCATCTTCCCGTTTTCAAAAGGCACGAGTTTTTTCTTCGCTATATCAGAGAATTCAGTATCTCAACTCGGTCTAATTGGACCAGTAGACGAGGTACAAATTTAAGCTTTCTGATACATGTATCTTAGCCAAAATTCCACGGAAAGCGCGATTTGCGCAACGAAAAATATTTGAATCAACTCCTAAACAAGATATGAAAATTTTTAGTTTACATTGGTTACAAGAATTCCCAATCCTCTGTTCTTAAGTAAAACAATGGTCCACTAGAATCGAAGCACGCATACTATTACGGTTTTGGCAGGCTTCTGAATCGAGCAATGTTCCTTCCCCACCTTGTGTTGTTCAAAGTATTCAACAACACAAGACTGTGCAACAGCTAAGTTGAAGCACCGAAATCGAGGACGCCATCTTTTCATACCGTAGAGACTAGTCCAGTAACGTTTAGTAGGCGATTTATCTCAAATAGACTTTTTTATGTTGAGAATACAGAATTCAAAAGTCTGGTAACCAATGTAAACTAAAAATGTTCATAACTTGGTTAAGACTTGATTACATTATTTTTCGCTGCGCAAATTGTGTTCTACGAGGAATTTTGGTTAAGTTACATGTATCAGAATGCTTAAATTCTTACCTTGTCTACCGATCCATTTGTTCATCTTGTTAGACTGTTGTTTTATCATGAGCGGAAGGTTTGAATTTACGCATCGATCAACTTTAAACAGCTTAGTTAGGAGTCAGTTTGTCAGAGTAACTTTTGTCGCGCGAATCGTGTTCTGCATGAAATTTTGGGTTATAAATCGACCGCGTTAAGCAGATAGGAACCTAGCCACATTAGCTATTGCCAAATTAAATCGGGCAGTTTAATTTTATACGTGGAAACGGTCGTGCAGATATTTGTACAAATATCAATGAATTTTCTGCATAGTATGAAGTGAATTCCGTAAAATTTTCAAAGGTATCTGCTCAAACGTTCTCATGTAAAAAATTAAATTGCCCAGTTAAATTTGACAACAGCTGATGTGGCTTGTTCCCTTCTGCTAAACGCGGCCGAAATATGTTTGAAAATGCTCAAATTCGTACTTTGTCTACTGGTCCATTCCCTGAGAGAGCGGCGATGCGACCTCAGAGACTTAAACGCCGGGGTAAGAAAGCGGCGCACCCGCGACTCCGCGAGTTAAGTGCATGCGCTCTTCTCCGAACGACCGAGCCTCGAGTACTTGCAACCCGTTTTCAACTCGGCACCCAACAATATTCTTTTAATGAATTCACGTCGATCCGCTCTGCGAAATCACCACAATAACTCCGTCGCACCATCGCCGCAGCCCCAACTTTTTTTTCTAAATACTTCCTCGTGGTATTTACCTCATCAAAATTGTTAAAACCTGCATGCAGTTGGGGTAGGTTCGGAAAAAGTCGAATAAAGAAGTTCAGTTGTACCGCGTATCACTTTAAAATAAAAGTCTCTTGGATCCACAGTCCAGACTCTTGAAAAATTTGATGACAAGAAAACTACTCTAGATTCAATCGGACTTTTCCCTGAATCAAAAGGAAATCCGCTCAAATCAAGAGGCTTGGCTCGCGATTCAAGCAAAAGTCCGATTGAATGAAGAGTATTTTTTTTGTAAAAGTTTTTAAGACTCCGGATGCAAGAGACCATTTCCCTCAATGTATACGTCGCAGGCAATTAGCAGTCGCCGGAAATTTACAAGCCGGTGGTGAATAAATATAGAAAATCATAAAATTCAAAAATAAAAGAACCAGATTAGAGTGCTGATTATGTTGCCTATAATGTGAATAGACACTTTTCCATCCTTGAAAACATGGCAGGAATATGCAGACTTAGAAGAGCGTGTAGTGAACTCAGTGACACTAGTTGGCAACGAGACAGGCAACGAAACTAACATCGTGACAAAGCATTCAGTATCACAAAAAATGAAGGCGCTTCATGCCGAGCTCATACTTTCGAAGAACATAACCCTTAAAAATTGCATTATGCCGATGTGCATCATTGCGATTCATTAAAACAACATGTGAACCGCTTTCAAATTGCCGCCGATTCCTAATTGCCTGCGAACTATACATATATGTAAAGGGTGGCCATATCAAGAAAAACTTGGCCTTTCTGGGAAGGCAGCAGGGAAAATAGGCGGGAGGAAACTGGAAAACCCCGAAGGTCTTCTCTGTCTCTCCGTATGTCAAGACCATAAAAATTCAATGGTTCGTGTTAAATTGGTCCCTAAGAGTGGCCCAAAACATGAAAAAAAAGGGTAAATCTACTTCAAAATCTCGAAACTACTCCTGTTAGCCTGGATTCAACCCAGAGACTACCAGAAAGTCTGAACAAAAATCCCATTTGTATGGAGGATTTTCCGCTAAAAATAGTGGACCAAGAAAAAAGAAGAATTTTAAGTAGACACCGTGGTTTTCATCGGCAAACTCTACGCCAAAAAAAGATTAAACAATAAAACGAAGAGAGAGAAAAAAAAGAAATACACGCACTTTCAGATATTATACTTGCACGCACCTCAGTGCGGAGCCGCTCTCCAACCTACATTGTTCTCTCATTACTGCCGTGATAAGGAAAAACACCGTATGAGCCATTAGGCGTTGCCAAAGTTCCTTCGAAAAACAACGAATTTTTAGGAAAGTTTGTGAATATTTCTGCTTTGATTTTTCGGAAGATTTTGGTCGAAATTTGATCTAAAAAGTCTGAAAATTTCAAGGAAAAGTATTCATACATTTCTTCAAAAATAAACATTTTATTGAAGGAAATTTGGCAACTATCGAATGTTCATACGGCGTTCTTCCTTAGCACGGCAGATTAGTCGACGCACACTGGACTGAATCAATAGGAGAAGTCGGACAAAATCTGGAACTTTGAAAGTTTATATTTTAAAAAATATGAAACACGAAGTTTAAAAAGTGGTTTCATTGGGTTTTTTTTAATTTCCCTTTCAAACACACCCATTGAGATTGAATTTGTGACTAAATAAACATCAAAATTTGAAATTTTAGCCATAACTTTCATGTCTGACCTCTTCTATCAACTCCTTCCACTTTGCGACGTCGCAGATTCAATCATAATTTTGCGTTATCGCCGTGAGGACCTATAAAAATAGTTAGTCTAAGTCTCGCTGCATAAAATTAGCGTTTCAAGTTAACTGTTTCAACGCTGGTGAATTAATTTTTTTAAGTGCTCGCCTCTTCTTACCGTAAGCTGATGCCTTTTTTTTCTTTTCTGTTCCAGGTATGTTCCTCGGGAAGCCTTTTCGATAGACTCGTTTTTTCACCCTTGAAATCTACATATATTTTCCTCCGCAAATCAATCATACTTACACATCATCATTGCTATTGATCGTACTGGTTCATCAGATACATGAGGTTTATGTAATATTTTCCAATGACATTTTTCAATTTGACATTCGCCGTTCTATGACGAAAAAACGTAATCACATTGCAACGTTGATTAAAGTCTATTCGCAAATGAGATTCTTATTAAGAGGTTGTTTTGTGTCCCGCTTAAAGCATTTCGCCGATTTTTTTTTCTTATTGGATGATCAAGTCAGCTAATATTTGGACAGGAATCGCAGTCGATGTTGCCATCATGAAATGATAAGATTCGTTTCTTTGCTAGGGAACTGATGTATTATCAAAATCAGTATTTAAATATTAATATTAGAAAAATATCATTTGGCTAATTTTGAATAGTAAAAGTGATTGAAAAAAAGGTTTACAAAATACGTAATAAATATCGCGACAGTACCTTTTATCGTAATACAAATCCCATTCCAAGAATAGATACCACAACATAATACTTCTAAGATAATGGTTTAATATCACCAATGTTCTACTTTGGTCAAAACGTAAATGTCATACGTTTACATATACTACAGTCATTCTTGTCATACTCTTATTTTTAACAGTGTCATACTTAGATTTATTTTAGTTCTCGTTCAATTTTAGCACGGTATTGAACTAATAAACCCAACCGAATATTTTTTCGTACCCAAGATTGAACAGAGACACGAACATCTCGGGACGAAAATTAACTTTTCAACGGCAACGTAGCCTCTACATTACGCCTGTAATTTATTATCCATTTATGACTGAATGTTGCCTCTTTTTTTTCTCCATTTCACGTTTCAGCCTCGAACTTGAGAACGGAGCATCCTTGAGTAAACAACCCCCTGTCTCCCGTCCGTCCCTTGCCCTCCCCCCCCCACCTCCCTTCGCACTTGCAGTTGATTGAAATATCGCGAGGCCTAAGGTAGCTCTGCAAATATGCGCAACGTTGCCGCGCTGTCGGTGAAAATTTTACAGATTTCGGAAAAATTAAAAGCTGTATTTTTCGGAAAAATCGAAGCATCGTGTCTGATTTCTGAAACCCCACAGAATTAGATATTGTAAGAGGGGGAAAAGCAACGAAAAACATTCAGACTTAAAATTATGATTGACCAAGTTACATCGACTCAGTGTCTTTTGTCATTATCCCGTTGCTAATTAAAAGATGTAATTTAATATTTGGTTTATTTTGATATCAACTGTCACAAAGCATCTTAATTTGTCTTTACTCTCTTCATTTGAAGAAGGGAGACAAAAATGTGTGTACAAACTGCTTTTATTTTCGCGATCACAAATGGAATCGACTTATCAGCGATACTTTTTGAATAATAGCTCTTGATTATAACTTACGAAAAATCGTCGTTTCCCATAAGAAGAAACGTAATTACCTTTCTAAGCTTGCAATTTTTTTTCTCGTGAAGCGAGTTTATAGGTACTAGAAAAGTGATGGACTTTTTATATGAAAATTGAATGATTTTCTGAAGCCCTATTGACAAGAAACAGTGAAATCTGGAAATTTTGCAAATATCTGGATTGGCAGAAAATTGGCAGCGGGGCTTTCGCAGATCGGTACATAATTTAATAAATGCATTGGCGAGTCGCACCGAATCTATAATTCTCGCAGCGGGAGTCGAACCCGGCAACACCAGTCCCTGAGCCGAGACAAGGGACAAAGCACTAAAACATGAGCGCTAATAAGACCAAGGAGCGCTGTGCTTCGTCCCGACTTAGCCATAATTAATAGGCCGTAATGAATTCGAGAACCCAACATTTCACCCTGCTGCCGAATTTTTCACGTATCTTACATAAATCTAAGAAAAAGCCACGAAGGAATTGAAATTTTTATTTTTTTCCCCAGTAAAACACACTTCGATAAACACACTTCAATTTAAAAAAAAAAAAAAAATATCCGAATAATGGGTTTTCTTTTTGAGAATTATTGCAAGAACATCGAAGTTCATTCTACACTTACATTCTGGTTGATATCGTTAAATTTTACGCATGAAAGTAAATACCCTCTTCATCCTTTTTCTCCTCTTTTTCTTACATTATTTTCTTCTTTGGTCATTTTCTTTTTCCTCCGTTTAACTTTTAAAAAGGACAGAGTTTTTTTTAAGGCATCGATTTTTTTGCGTTAGACGCAGAACCGGTTTAACCTTACAGCTGAGCACATAACAGATCCTTCAGACTCCAAGTTTTCACATCAAGTATTGAATATTTGATAGAAAAATGAAACAGTGGTGCAGAACACTTTTGCTCCATCTGTGTTTCAAGTGGAACAACAAGTGCGTTCGTGTGTATCACTACGTGATAAATCAATGGTCAATCATGGGATATCAAAGAACATGCTGAGAGATGACATTTGAGGAGCTTGGAGGACGAGGCGCATAAGTGCAGTTTTTGAAAAAACTGAAATATTAATGCTTTCAAGTAAAACTAGTCTTCTGCATATTCTTTGAAAAATTCGCTCCCAACTTCCAATTTTTAAGCATCAAAGACTCAGTTCAAACTTTTTCCCGCCATAAGGATCCACATAATTTCGAAACTTGAAACAGTAGTATTTCTCGCAGTAGAAACAAATTCACTTACGCGCCTTGACGAGGCCCCTCATTTATCCTGTAACCTCTCCGGCTCAAAATGTGGGAGCATACGATCTTCTCTTCGTTTTCTCCCCTCCTTCCCCAACAATTCCTAGCGACCGGTGGGCTGATTGTTGGAATTGATAGACAAAGCGATAGACTAAGAAAGACAGACTGGATATGGAGGGATCTTAGTGGTGGAAGCGGTCCGTAGCTATGGACCAAAGAGGTAGGTAATAGACTAATTAATGGCAACTCATGAGAGGCCCTGTGTTCGTCCACCATTTACCCCTTAAGTCTATAAGAACCATCCATTTCAACCAATAGGATCGCTCCATACTCCTTATGTCTTCTTTGTCTATAGCTTTGTCTATCAATTTCAACGATCAGCCCGCAAGAACCATCCCCTCCTCTCCGAGCCATTAAGGATGCAAAAGCCGAAAGTTCTAACGGAGTGGGCGTGATTTCGGCAACCTTGCTGACCCTCTCCCCTGTGTGGAGCTTTTTCGGTGCGGCGGCGCGGGCCATAGCTCATATGGTAACGAGGCGCATGATTTAATGTCTCGTTCCGCTGTCGGCCGACAAACCACCGACCAACGACCACAGCCGCCCCGACCGACACCGTACATCGGCCTCGACTCGGGCTCCACTCGCCGCTGAAACACCTCAAACGTGGAATTTCCCGACGAGTGCAATGGACGGAGGTTGCATGAACTTAAAACCAGAAAAACCTCTGGCCAGTCCTCCCATTCCCCGGTACTAGTTCCAAATTTCGGAACTTTTGAGATTGTACTGAATTTTTCCCGGAACTTTTTGAGATTTTCTTGAATTTTTTTCCGGATCTTTTACATTCGCCGGAACTTTCTCGGAACTTTTGAAAAAATCTGGAAGGAATCCCGGAACTTCTGACGGTCATGGAGTGGGAGAAATTGGAACAAAAAAGTTCCAAATCAGACAGTTTCTTTGAACAATTTCTCTGTAAAAGAATAAAATGGCGGTGGAAATGTTTAAACGTCGCATGGTGTTTGTGATACTTTGGCCGGAAGGTGACGATGTTTCGATTGAACCGAACTGAGAAGTAAGTTCGATTACATGGACCGAAATTTCGACTTGACAGAAAATTTAAAAATTTCCATCGCCTTTTTATTTTTTTACAGAGAAATTGTGACGGCCACAACAACAATATTCAACCAATCGCAAATAATTTTCAATAAATTGCAACCCCGGTGTATAAACGAGATTATTCCTATCTGTAGGTATACTAGTATGTTTATAAAGTCCTCATTTTAATAATATTTAGGTTCTTCGTTGGCGTTGAGAATTTATCTCAGTGCATCTTTGTTTTTCATCGAAGGACTGAATAGTAATGTAGTCTCCCTCCTTTGCCAGCAGGATTCTCAATCACAAATGTTATTCAATCTGACAGCTCTCCGATGACCTTAAATGGGGAATGACATTTATCCTAGCTATTTGTATAAGAAAATGCAGGATTTTTATTTGTCAAGGCAGTTTGACTCGGGCAGTAGCTGAATGAATTGTCCCTCCGCTCAGCGTATTTTTATGCAAAAACCGAAGCAGCTCAATTTTAGCTCCAGTAGTATATCGTTATGAAGTGGGGTGGGAGGCTGCGAATTCCTTCTCAGAATTTAAATTCGCTTGGTCCTCTGCGTGCTTGGCGAAAATTGAATCGATGAATTTCAATGTTGCCACCGCTCTCTGTACTAACGTCCTTCACAACGAAATTTTATAATTTTTAATCTGTCGTGTTCGGAGCTTACAATTTGTGAAGTATTCAGCAACCCTACATATATTGTATTGCTAAAAAAGATGAATTTTTAAAAATTATAAGAAGTGAAAATATCTTGCGTTTTTGAAGACAAAACTGAAAAATTACAATCTAAAGGGCCCTTCAGACTGATTTTTTTCTCCTCAAAGAATAATTAGAGAAAACCTCCTCGTCTTTAGTTAGAGAAAAAAAGTTAGGAAAAAAATGTTAAAAAGGTTTTGAAAATCAATCCAGTAGATCCAGAGAAAAGTGTACCTCGAGGTTTAAAAAATGTTGTTTTGAAAAAAAACCTGTTGAAAATTGTTGATACTGACAGAAATGTTGTTATCAGAATGCCGGATTGCATTACTCTCTGTGCTGCAAAACTTTGCGTAACTAATGAAATGAAATGATGATCAGATTTTTGAAAACGTGGCTTTGAATCACAGCTGAAGATGTTTAAAATTCAATCAGATAAAAAACTAAAAAAAAAAACCATTGTTTGATCAAGAATGACTCACAACTCTCCTTAAAATGTCCAAATTTGTGTTTTGTCACAAGTCATCGTTTCCGTGACAAAGGAACGTAACTCCATTCCAAAGTTCCAACAGTTCAAATATTTACGAGGATGTACATGTGCAATTTTTCTTAAAAATTTTTCTGATTTTTGCACGAGATCAGAAGAAAAATCTATGAAAATTTTAGCTGGAAACACCCATTATTTTCCTCGTAAAAATCCAATTTGCGAGGGGAAATTTGACAGATTTGAATTGTAGTTACGTCCCTTCGGGGACGACGAGATTATCTCGGTGCAACGTTGCTGAGGACATTTTCAGCTCTCCTTCGCCCCCGTAAATCTCATTTTTCACATTTTCTCATTTTTCTCCTTTTTTGGGCGACAGGGGGTTTTAGAAGAAATGAGCGTTTGTCAACTCCCTGAAGGGAAGATAGGGGACTTTGGCGGCCAGGAGTCGCAGAGCGCTAGAGGGCGCTACAGAAGCGGCTTTATACGTACAAATCTCATTTTTGAGTAGCCATCAATCTAGAACCTTGGAGGATCGGAATCCCATCCCAACGCCGAGATCCTCTCCCGAGGTGTATTTTCATAATCGAACTAGTCCAGCTGCTCCTCCGGTCCTTTCCCCGCATCATGGCACCGGGCAGCCTCCGCACATCCGCCCGTAAGCTAAATTGCTTTCCGAAGTGCGTCCCTGTCCATCAAAAATTATTGATGAGCGCTACCTAGTGTTTCCCGACGGAGACACTAATAATTCAAAAGGAGTCGCGGGGCCTAATGGCCGTGTCCCGCGACGCGACTCGCGACGCGCGGATCAAAGCAGTCCAACCGGACCCCGAGTGGGAAACCGTGTTATGATGACATAAGCTTCCATGTCCAGCAGGACCCAGCGGCCTAGAGACGAATAAAAAATGAAGGAGTTGAATAAATTGACGCCGGAGACAAAGTAGGGCGGGCGGGATACCCGTTGAAGTTGCTCTTGGCGCCGGGGTCGCCCCCGTCTCGCGGGCTTGGAGCCAAAGGGAGCCAAGTAATGTTTTCACAGAATTTGAATTTTTCGGATTTAAATAGAGTCCCTTTATACTGAGAGTCAAGACAATGTGAATCCATTTCTGATTGGTTTCCGTATTTTAGGCCTTCACAGTATCACAAACGGGAATAAAGATTATACATTTTCACAGATTGCAAAGATTATAATCTGAAATGGACCAGGGAATTACGGGTTCGGAAAGGAACATACGGAATGAGAGAAGGAACGGAGAAAGACATTTGAGAATGAGCCGATCAAAGATTACGAAAAAAAGTTCAATTTGTGTAATCTTTATTCCCGTTTGTGACTCCATGAGGAGGTGTCTTGACTCTCAGTATAAAGAGACTCTAGATTTAACCAAAATCAGCGTTACCAGCCGAATGATTGTTGAAATTGGTAGGCAAAGCAACAGACAAATAAGACGGAGGGAGTATGGAGCGATCCTATCGGTTCAAATGATGGTTTCTTATAGACTGAGGGAGAAATTGATGGACTAACTATAGGGCCTCTCGTGGGTTGCCGCTAGTTAGTCTCTCACCTATCTTTTTTGTCCATTGCAACCACCCACTTCCACCAACAGGATCCCTCTGTATCCCTTTTGTCTTCTTGGTCTATAGCTTTGTTTATAAATTTCGATAATCAGCCCGCAGGGTGTTTATCGACAGTTAAAACCGGAAAATGTCAGGAAACTGGATGTCGTCAGGAAAATTGGTCTTGGATCAAAATTTTCCGGGTCAAAGGATTTTTCAGCCACATGCAGTTCAGCTTCCTACAAAAGTGGAACCTTTGATTAAATTAATCCAATATCGACGGTGAACTGCAAAAATGCTGTCTCGTTTGCGGTGATCTGAAATATCTGCGATTTTTTTATTTCTTAAATGGAGACCGAAGCAACATCATGATTTGAGGTTTTCACAGAATATTTTTCACAAAGAGAAGAAAAATCACTGCAATTTTCAAACTTCCAGCATGCATAGGACTAGAAGTTCAGGTCATACCGATTTCTGAAATACATCGTCACTTCGTTGAGGCTGTCAGTCGAAGTCCTCCAGATGTGTGACGTGAACTTTGGCAGGTGGACTTATAGATTTCGGATGCAGGATCCAAGAACTTGAACTCCGTTTGTCCTGAAATGCTGAAGTTTTAAAGTCTTGAACCTCGTGTACAGTTTCTTTCTCCATAGCAGAGAGGTGCCCACGGAACTTATCAGTTCCTATGATCAAGGTTTTTTTCTCAGTGCAACCATAAAACCTGGTTCTAAAAGCCCCCCCTCCAGGAACCTCGAAACTCCTCGACAACTTGAAGAGCACCCTATGGCCGTGTCGTCGTTTACATAATTTCCCGCAGTGATCATTAAAATTAATTTTTCCCGTCTAGGAACGAACCAGGAGGAATCCTCACCGCTACAAACGCAAGCGCGGTCGTCACATTCCGGCCGGCAGAGTACCCGGCTACCGTTTCAGAGTCCGTCGTCCGGGAGACAGAACCGCGTAACTGCTCTCGGCACGTGGGCCCTATTCCACGTATGATTTCACGTTGTCCAGGGTCCACGTGGAAACGGAGTTAGGCCACGTGCGTCGCCGTCGCAGCGGCCAATATTATTTCTGACAAATCAGTGGCCTCGGATGGCTTCATTCCAAACATCGTTAGTTTTGACATAATGGGCCGCTCCTAACGAGCCCGCGCTTGATGGATCTGAAAGCTCGGAAAAACGAGTCGGGAATGGATGACCGGATTACCGAGAACCCGCTGTTTCGTTGAAAGCTTTTGACGAATGCTAATGGCGCGACAACCGGTTGGATCCTCGCTTTCTTCCCATTTTTCTCGGAGACATCGTGTTTTTGATCTGATGCCTTGAAATACACCTAGAGATAATTTTATTTTCTTCTGGATCGATTTGAATGTCCAAGAAGCATTTTTGCAATCTGAAAGGAGTAATCAGGGTATTTAAAAGTCCGGAATTTCCGGAAAGTCCGGAAAAAGAACTGATTTCTTAAGGGCGGTCCGGAAGTACTAAAAAAGTGCGGAAATCCCACAAGAGGGTCCGGAATTTTTTTTATTTTTTGTCATTATAGTCGCAATTTGAGCGGAAAACTCAAATTTTTGAAATATGCTGAATTTCGTCAATTGGAGGTACCGAAAAAGTATTTAATTTTTCTGTTGAGGAAGTACTGAATTTCTCGGGAATGTACTGAAAAAGTACTGTAAACGTACTGATTTTTGGCCAGCCTGTTTTAGCAGAACCCTGCTACCATTCTTCAATCCGCTTTTTGACAATTGCCTATATCAGATTTAAATTATAAAAAATAATGCAACTTTACCTTATGAAGCACTCTTAAACCAAGCAACAACATTATTTTCTTGAGAATTATCAACTCATCCTTTTTTCGCTAAGCCGGAGCAAACCTAGAGTAAATTATAATCCACCCATGCGTCATTTTTTACAAGGTATCATCTCTCGTTTAATAACTCAGCCGATGGCTGGAGACAGTGGAAGCCATTAGGAGTCGCCTTTGTTTATCCCACTCGAATTTAAGATCGTCACGAATGCAGACGCATCCACGGAATCCGGACTCGGGACTCCAGTCCGCGTCTAATGGGGAAAATCGGCTCTAATTCATCATAAAAACCCATTCCTCGAGTCCATAACTGACACTAATTCTCGGTCCGAGTTATGAGACACCTGGAAAGGCAACCGGTAAATTGCTCTTGCCACCGGTGTCACCGCAACCGGTTCCGAACGTCGCAGCTCCGTCCCGGACACCCGAATTTTCTACCGAGATAGAGTAACGAGGTCTTCGGAAAGTCGGGAAAAATCTTGGCTCACCCTTGAAAATTTAGGGGAGAACGTGGAAATTTTTGTATTTAAAATTGTGCATGTTACGTTTTTTAAATTATTGATCGGTGTCACCGCAACCGGTTCCAAACGTCGCAGCTCCGTTCCAGACACCCGAATTTTCTACCGAGATAGAGTAACGAGGGCTTCGGAAAGTCGGGAAAAACCTCGGCTCACCCTTGAAAATTTAGGGGAGAACGTGGAAATTTTGGTTTTTAACATCGTGTTACGTTTTTTAAATATTGATCGGCGCCAGTGGCGTAGCGTGCTTTGCGCTTTATCGATTGATCTGTCATTTAAACTTATGGAAAAGAATCGAGATACAGGGTGTTTGCAACGCACACATTAAAAATCGATTTTGTACCATAGCTTCAAATGGGGAAATATCGATAGTCGATCATTCACGCCTCGCCACTGATCCGCGCACGAATACCCTATACTTTTTTTTTTTTTTTTTTTTTTTTAACGAACCTAAATCTAAGGTGCAAAAACGGGTAACCTCTCGGCCGTTGCTTGCGATCTAGCACCGTTTCTGCTCCACTACCAAATTTGTGTACCAAGCTTTCGTTTATTTTGAAAGCCCTCTAACTTTAAAGTCCTTCTTATTTTTAGATCATGCTTTTGCATTACATCCCAAGATTTGCCCTGCGCAGACATACAGACAACATATTTTAGAGATCCCGAACTATCTCTCTTACAGTATAAAAGATACTCAAGGATACTCTGATTTGCGTCATAATGACTATATAATGACCAAAGAGTTTGCGATTTGGTGTGGCAATCCTAACCTAATGTGCTAAAACTTAGCTCATCGGGACACTCATCAGTCATTATTTGATTTTTTTCTGAACAAGCTGCTAATCAACTACCATTATGCTCAAAGTAGCGTTGACTCCGAATTTATACCCTTTGCTTCACTTATTATAAGATTGCTTAAATTGTTAGTGCAGGGTCTTCAAGATGTATCATCTCTAGCCGCGCGTCGCACAGTGTGCAATCGAGTCAATTAGAGAGGCTGGACGTGACATTTTTTACTAAAAATGCAAATTTTCATGTTTATTTCGTCACATTCTAAATTGAATCAGTGAGAACGAAAACGCACCAACTCGGTAACTCGAAAATGCCCACTTTCCATCAAAGGCAGTTAATTTACGTAAAGGTCGTTGAAGTTAGCGCGCATCTGTTCCAACTTTGACCTTTTAAGAGTCCAGAAGTACTTGTCTTTCGGCAGCGAAACTCGTTTTCTTAAACTAACTTCCTCACTTACTGTATAGTTTTGTGTGTGTCTTGATTTTTTTCATTTTTCCGAGTGGGTGTGTTTTAGTTCTCGCTGATTCAATTTTAAAAATTTTACCAGGAAACCAATGGAGCCACTTTTAAAACCTCAAAGTTTTGTATAAACGGACTTTTAAGCTTTTAAAGTTTCCAAATTTTGTCCCACCTGTCCCGTCAAGTCGATCCACTGCACTGGAAAAAAAAACACATTGGATCTAGAGTCTAGACTCTTGAAAACATTGACAAGAAAAAATACTCTTGATTCAATTGGATTTTTGCTTGAATCAAAAAGAAAGCCGCTCAAATTAAGAGGCTTGGTTCTTGATTTAAGCTAGATTCTGATTGAATCAAGAGTACTTTTTCTTGTCGATGTTTTTAAGAGTCTGCACTCTAGATCCAATGTGTTTTTTTTTCCAGTGTATAAACGAATTTTTCAGGTTTTGAAGTTTCCAAATCTTGTCCAACCTGTCCCGTCGAGTCGATCCACTGTGCTGTGCGTTTCAAGATTCCCCTCATTATTTGCGCGGACGTTTTTTGCACCCGCGGATGATTCTTCCGAAAATGACTTTTCTGCGTGTAATGGAGCTGCGCTTAATTCGGCCGGTGGGTTTGTGGGCCGGCGAGTCGCGGGCGCGTAGCCGGGATCCAATTATTCTTGTGGTGTTGAGCGCCCAGATCGGGTCTCAGATACGGCTTTTCGTCGCCTCTCTGACCTAAAGTCGTATCTCGATTTCCACGTGAGCCCTCTTTTACGTATAAACCCATTATTTCTGGGGCTCAAACGGAAATCGAGATAGGTCAAAGAAGCAACATTTCGGGGCGACGCGACGGATGCCACGTTCGGGCGCGGGGCTTCCATGTACCCGGAGTCGGGGTCCAAGCCACTCCATAAATCCGAGCCAATGGGAGCTCGTAAAGTTTTTTAACAATTAGTTTATGAATAAAGTGACATAAATTCATATTTAATTGATAAAACGATAAAAACACGGGGGAGGGGCGGGCTCTTGTAATCTTTTCGTGAAGATCGTTAGGGCAGCCACGCCTGTCGCACAGTTGACCGAGCGGGCAAAGCACGGAGTTCATTAAACCGCCATAAGTTCAATTTTTCTATTTTTCTCATGATTTTTACTTCATTCGGCGATTCTCAGACGGAAGAACGTAACTAAATGGACCACTAGACAAGGTACGAATTTCAGCATTCTGATACATGCTTCTTAACCAAAATTTCTCGTAGAACACGATGCGCACAACGAAAATCACCAAAATCAGCTCCTTACGAGATGTTCAATAATTCTTGATGCGTGAATTTAAACCACCCGCTCATGAAAACTCAATGCTCTACGTGATTCACATCGTGCGCTAAACGTTTATCATGACAGTCTCTGCGATATAAAAATCTGGCAACCTCAATCTTGACGCTTTGGCTCAGCTGTAGCAAATTGCTTATGGTTTGAACAACACACGGTGGAAAATGAACATTGCTCGATTGAGAAGATTGCTGAAACCGACGTAGTGCGCGATTTGACTCACGTAGAGCTTTGAGTTTCTTGTGAGCGGGCAGTTCAAATTCCTCGTAACCAATGTGAAATAAAAACGTGAATATCTTCGTTAAGAGTTGGTTTCAGTATTTTCGTTGCGCGAATCGTGTTTTGCGTGAAATTTTGGTAAATAAACATGTATCAGAATTCTTCAATTCGTACCTTTTCTAGTGGTCCATTTTAATTTTGTCAAATTTTTTACTCCGTGTCTGGGTGGGGTCGTCACACTGAGCGGCGGCCGCGGTGGGCTTCTCGTAGCCCATAAAAAATAATTCCTCGGGAGCGCGGCCGGGACCCGCACACTTCCACCCAAGAACCACGCAACCGCCATTCGTCCCTTATGGAAATACGCTGTTTACGCATTGTCGGCCTTTTTACCCAAGAAGCCCGCAACCGCCATTCATCTCTTATGGATATCCGCTGTTTACGCACTGTAGTCATTTTTACCCAAGAACCACGCAACCACCATGCATCTCTTATGGATATCTGATGTTTATGCGCTGTGGCCGTGTCGTCATACGCGACATCCACACCGCACCGTGCCGCGCTGCCGTGCCAAGGAAGAACGCCCTATGAACATTCGAGAGTTGCCAAATTTCCTTCGGTATAAAGTTGCATTTTTAAGAAAAGTTATGAATGTTTTCCCTTGTAATTTTCAGGAACTTTAGGTAAGATTGCGAACAAAATTATTTGAAAAATTGAAAGGAAAATTTTTTACAAATTTTCCCGAAAATTCGTGGTTTACCAACTGAAATTTGGCAACGCCTGATGGTTCATACGGCGTTTTTCCTTAGCACGCCAGCGATAAATCCGGGACTCGCGGCTCACGAAAACGCATCCGGGCTCCGCTCTTCGTCTCATTCCTTCATACTGAAAAAAAAATCTCGGTGTATTTACTAAGAAAAGGGTAAAATTACCAAGAATTAAGGGTTCCATTTGATCCCAGTTTTTTCTTGGTAAAATTACCATTTATGGAATTGGTAATTTTATCGAGAAATCTCGGTAAAATTATTGAACTTTCTCGGTAATTTTACTGGATCTTGGTAAAAACGCCAATATTTTTTATCGACTGTGGTAGAATTACCGAGATAAAATGGCAAAGTTACCGGGAATTGATTACCAATAAAAGTAGTATCCTTACCTGAAAAAACCAGTAAAAATACCGGTTTTTAGGTAAGCTTACTAGTCTGTCTTGGTAAAATTACCAATAATTGGTAAAAAAAGTGAGATGGTAAAGGCACCAACGGACCTTGGTAAAAACGCCGAGAATTTTTTTTCAGTGTTCACTTCTTTCCTTTCAAAATTATGTTGAGCTCCGGGAAAATATTGTCGTTTCCCTGACGTAACTGCATTTTGAGTTGCGCTCTGTCGTCCATTCAATCTCGTGCTCACCAGGGCTCATGTCAAAATAAAGCTGCGTCGTTACCTCTTATGAAGTATATGCGTTATCAAGTTACGCGCTCCGCGCTCATACCTGTTGCCGCTAACCGGGAGCTTTTGTCTGGCTCGCGACCAACTCTTAATTGGACCCAATGTTCCGGCTTATTTCCGGAAACGCGTAAGTACTAACGTTCACAGTACCTAGATGAGTGTTTTCTAAAAGTGCACTCGGACCATTTCAGATTAACTCGGTCTAATTGGACAGCTTTCAGCGGAAAAGGTCCGGCCGTGTTTTTGGCACGGGTCCTCAAGCACGGAAATGAGGTTCGCGTCAACGATTGGACATGTTTGTGGATGATTTTGGTGACACTTTTCAGTTGCTTCTGTTCCATTCCATAATCTACGTGTGTTTCTTGCCGGCACGGAACGAAAGTGACATAACTATTTCGTGGATTGCACAGGCGATCCTTGAAATTTGGCGACACTATTTTTCCTTTGTTTGAATGTGTGTGAAACAATCGATTCTCGGTAAGGGAGCTCGATTACTAAAATCGATATTTTAAATGGATTTAAATGCAGGAAAAACAGAAGAAAAATGCTCGCACGAGGACTCGAGTCCCTTTTCAGCATTCAAGAAGCTCGCCGGGGCATTTATCACGGGCTGAAACGAAGCTGCCGATCAAAAAATAAATCGAGCCCGTTCAGTCAACTTCAATATCTCATCCGCATCGGGTAAATATACATTACGGCGGATAAATGAGGGAGCACGAACGTAGTCTGAATTTGATAAAGAGACCGAATCAGGCCAAGATGCACGCCGTTCCCCGCCATCCCCAAATCCTCGTTTCCCCCACGAAACAACGCAACTACTTTTAAATATTGCCAAATTTCCCCTCGTAAATTGCAATTTTTCGGTGAGAATCTTGGACATTTTTAACTGAAAATTTCACCGATTTCTCTTATCATCTCGTGCAAAAGTCAGAAAAATTTTGGACACAAATTTGGGTGCATTATTGTGTAAAATTTTCCTGATTTCCGCATGAGATTAGAAGAAACCTCGGTGAAATTTTCAGTTCGAAATTCCCCAAGTTCGCACCGATGTCTCTGCTTATCTCATACGAAAATCAGGAAAATTTTCCACAATAATGCACTCAAATTTATGTCCAAAATTTTCCTGACTTTTGCACGGGATCATAAGAAAAATCGGTGAAATTTTCAGTTGTAAATGCTCAAGATTCTCTTGGTAAAATTACGATTTGCGAGAGGAAATTTGGCAATACCAAAATGTAGTTGCGTTCTTTCGTGAGGGAAATCGACGATTTGACCATGCGGCGGGGAACATTCGGGAATTTAGGAGTTTTTTTGTGACATTTTACGTGGAACTTTTTTGTATAAAATCGAATTTTTCAAGTCAATTTTGCTACCTTGGATTGCCGTGATAAGGAAAAACGCAGTATGAGCATTTGAGAGTTGCTAAATTTTCCTCCATAAAACATGTATTTTTGACAACATTCGTGCATATTTTCCTTCGAAATTATCAGATATTTTAGAGTAAATTGCGTACAAAATTGTCTGAAATTGTTGGAGAGAAGTACTTAAAATTTTCCTAGTAAATTCGTTTTTTATCGGAGGAAACTTGGCAACGTCTGATGGCTCATACGGCGTTTTCCCTAAGCGCGGCAGCATAGCACCGTAGCGTTAGGGTCCAAACATCGCCAACCTCGGAGGTTGTTTGGGGGCTAGAAGAGGCAACGAGGGATATTTCTGGGAGAATGGATAAGAATAATAATACTATAGCTTGCGGGGGTTTCCTGAAAATGCGGGGGATATTAGCGTCGCCGATGCTATGGCTTCCTCTGGATCGAGCGAGTTCTTTGGGATTCTCCACTCGCCCCGCGTGGCGCTTTGCCGCCGATCGCGCTTTTCGTCGACCTTTTCACTTGAGGGCGTATCCCGATTTTCACGTGAGCCCTGCTCGCCGTGTGACCCTGTGCTTTCTGGGGCTCATGTGGAGAAAGAGATATGCCCTTACGTCGGAGGGGCGACGTTTCCTTCCATTGTCCCAAGCGATAAACACCGGCTACGGGTTGACTTGGCAACGCTGTTTCGGTGCCCCCAAGCCTTGAGGTTGAAGCATTTTCGGCGGAAGAGCCGAGCGACTTCGTATGGAGGATGATCCCCGATCAATTTTGCCGGGATCGTCCCAGCAGTTTGCCACATCAAAAGCTAATTTTATTTGAAGGCCCGGAATTTTTCGAGGGATGTAATAGAGATACGGGGTGTGCCGAAGTTAAACGCGAAAAGTCACCGGCGCACGATGGACCGAGTCAATAGGAGAGGTCGGACAAAATTTGGAAACTTTAAACGCTTATAGCTCCGTTTTTACAAAACTTTAGGGATCCAAAAGTGGCTCCATTGGTTTTCTCGTGACATTTTCTTTCAGAAGCACCCCTTTAAATTTAAAATGTGACGAAATAAACATAAAAATTTGCAGTTTTAGTCTAGAATTTTATGTGCGACCTCTCTAATTGACTCGATTCAGTGTGCGGCGAGCGGGCAAAATTTGAGAAAACGTGGCTTGGAGGACCGTCGCGGGGCTAGTTCAATTAACTGGCGCAAGATAAATCTCCATTAATGATATCAAACATTTACTTTTACGACGGAAGACATTTTCATTAAACTTTGCTGCGAGAATGCTTGAAAAATTCCGCACTATAATTTCAGCCCGATGAGCGTAACGGATTTGTTTGTTGAGGAGCCAATTTTCTGCTCAGGAAAGAAAAATTAGGTTGTTCGGAATTACTTCATCAGTTTGCAGAGCGTAAGAGTTCGCGTTGCAAACAAAGTTTCAACACGATTCCCGAACAACCTTAGTTCTATTACGAAACGCGAATTGCTCTCGTACTGGAAAGTTGCTCCGAGTATTAAAAATTCTCTTCTTTCACAGCTGCTTTTATCAAATATGAAACTTTAAAACGCGGCGAGCGCGGAAGGTAATATTAATCGGTCAAGTTAAAAACGCGCAACAACTCTGCTACAAGTCTTGATTAATTAAATTGAATCAACCTCTCATTGCAATTCAAATATAATCAATCAAATGTTTAGTTTTGATTTGAATTGTGAATTCTCTGCATTCGACAAAACTATCGAAAACTTTTTCGCGCAACCCGCGGATACAGATACCCACAGTGTAAATGCACATCGACGGTGAAACTACCAAACCACGTATCTCGGTTTGCGACGTCGCAGACTTCCTGTCATACTTTATTTTTTAAATGAAAAACTACTTAACATCCAGTCTGGAAAATTTCTGTGATTTTTCCTCTTTGTGCGGAGAAAATTCCGTGAAAATTTCAAGGAGTGATATTGATTTGCTCTACTTCAAAAAAATAAAATGTGAGCGTAGATTTTTAAACACCGCAAACGAGATACGTGGTTTGGTAGTTTCACCGTCGACATTACACATATTAAAATTAGATGTAAAAAAAATACTCGGTTACGGTGTCATAGAAATTTTGCTCCCATTTCATTCGTCCATAGAGAAACAAGCTATACAGTGGTACTTTTCAAAGTAAGGCATAATTGGACTGCATTTTGCAATTTGGAACTATAAATTCTGGCTCTTCTAGAAAAACTCTTACGTGCGCAGGGAAACTAATGGCACATACGTGGTTTTAAGCCGGGCTAGGATTTATGGTTCCAAATTGGTAAATGCAGTCTAATTGGGCCGCGTTATTTAGCGGAGCCGGAGAGTAACCAAGCCACATCAGCAATCGTCAAAAACTGGGCAATTTAATCTTGTGCAACTCTGGTGTGGCATAGTTTATAAACATTAAACGGCCTCTAAAAAATTGAAGAAGAAAAAAAAGGAGAGAAAAATGCATCCTCTGCAACCTCGGTGTGACATAGTGGATTACATCTTGCAATTAGGAGCCACTATCTTTGGCTCTCTCGTAAAAGCACGTATCTGCATAGGGAAACCAATGGCACACATATTTCTAGAATGAGCCAGAAATAGCAGTGGTTTCTTAATGCAAAATGTAATTTTAAAAATTGTTTTAAAAAAACCAGGACACTGACTTGACCTCCATCCCTTGACCATACGCTCCGGATGTCCTCCGGACGTCCGCTTGACGTGTTACATCTGTTAGCCCTAAATCATTGTCCCTTCGAGTATTAATTTCACTCACAGAGGTCCAAGCAAGAGCAGAGGGATTTTTCAGCTGCAGAAACGGTGCCAAACGGACGCATCGACCAACGGGGTCGAATTAAGATGGGGTCGTCGTCGGACAGTCGGCCGGTAATGGGAGGGGTGGATGGTTCTCTCCTCCTCCCCCCACCCCTTCCGTGCGGGGGAGGCGTCCTGTAATACCTCAGCCGGGCGATTTCGTAGCCCGTTGAAATATCACCGAAAACTTTCAGCCTCGCCCGTAGCGAGTCCGAGCTGCCAAGCTCCTAGACCAGCTTTTGATGCGCTCAGATAAATTTCAGAAAGTTTCTTTTCATTTTTGGCTAAGAGCTTTTCCGCCCCCCCCTCCCTTCGCCGCGGTCACGCTGGACGTGCACGTGGGGGTGTGTGTGGTGTTTTGTGCCGGATGGAATCGAGGCGAGTTGTTCCGTTTTTAATCAAAAGCATTGCGCTTCCTACAGCGGTGCCGTTTCTCCATCTTCTTCGCTGAAAATTTTATTTTAGTCGAAAGTGTTTTCGGAGCAAACATCCGTGCTGTAGTGCTAAGGAAAAACGTCGCATGAATCTTCAGGTTTTGCCAAATTTCTTTTGATCAAACACAAATTTCCTGGTTAACATATGAATATTTGTCTTCTAATTGTTCATGTAATTTTGTCCTCAATTTCACCTAGAGTTTCTGAAAATTTCAAGAAAAACCATTCATAACTTGCCTCAAACATGAAAATTTTATCAAAAGAAATTTGGCAACTTTCGAAAGTTCATACGGCGCGGCGTTCCACCTTAACACGGCAGTGTGGTATACGGAAGGAAACAAACCTTGGTTCCGTCTATTTCAATGTGCGCAAAACAATCGATGTATATCCAAGCAAGTTATTCCACTTTGAATTGATTATAATGGATGTAATAAAATGAAAAACGGCGTTCTAAATTTGCGAAGATCCCTCCGCGAGGATGAAAAAAAATTGGACGAAGAAAATTGCAGACTGTGTATGCAGCTTTTTTCCATCACCCGGCAAAATGTAATGCAATTTTCTGACTTTAGAAGTAGCTTAAAGTAACCTTTTCTGGGACTCACCAATAATTTAGTCAGAATTTGTTAAAATAGTACACGATGGTCGTCAGGTACTTAAAAATAAAAAGTAAAATAAACACAAAAATTCGGACTAAATTATCGATAAGTATGAAAGAAAGTCACTTTAAAGTACTTCTAAGTTCAACATGCGAAAATGGATTTTTTCCGACTTAACTTCAAAATCGAACGAAAAATACTGATATCAGGTAGGTCAATGCTAAAGCAGAAAATAAGGGAATGCCTTCTCCAAAGGAGAACCGGATTTTGATGTGAGGAGGCGAAGGGGTTGAAGAGAAAAAAATGAGAAAAAAATAAGGGGGGTTGAGAGGGAGGGGGAGAAAATTTTCAGAGAAGTCTTGGAGAAATAAGAATGATGCCGACTATTTTCCCAGTTTTTCCACAATGAAAACATCACCTCATAACCATGCGCCCCGTGGAATGGGGTGTAGGGTTTTATTGGGGGAGGGGGTCGAAAGGGGGGTCCGAATTTGTCAAATTGGCGGAGCCCGGGAGTGGATCCGAAGCCGAACAGTTGTCTCCGCGACCGTGATTTATTTCGGGACCGCGGAGCCAGAAGTGGGATCGTCGTATTAAATTTTCCGGGCAAATGGTCCGGAAAATGAGGACTTTTTATCTCGGCACCCCTCCCCCCACCCTCCGGCCGCCAAGGCGCGGGCACGGCGACCCGCTTTTTAAATGGCGTATTTTCTCGCAGTTTTACGAGCGAATGATAAACTTAAGAACAGTTTCTCAAAAAGGGCACGGCGCTCACGGGAACGAAGGGACTCGGGCTTGGGATGCCCAGATCGGAGACGTTCATCGTTGTTGTAAAGGCTGTGGCAATGATGAGGAACTCGATTGAATTTTGCAAAAAAGAACCAAGAGCATTGCAATGTTGCTAAAATTTTCCAACTTCCTTCGTCTTAGAAAATAAACTTGATCATCCACAAACAGTTTCTATTCGACACCCTCAAAATTGTAAATTTATGACAAAATATATCATGTAAATTTCATGTGTTTGCATGATTCGGGAATTTTATCCCAAAGGATGAAGTTGCACAATCTGAGCAACATTGCAATGCTCTTTGTTCCTTTTTGCATTATGCAATCCAACTCTTGGATGCAATTTTAAACGGACAATTAGACTTTCCTTGGTCTATAAAAAAATCATCCCTGATTTTTGCGAGGCATATTTTGCCTGACTTTTTCTTGATTTTTCTCTGATTTACGATGTTTGCGCTCACGAGCCAAGATTTGCCTCACAGTCCTCGGACTGGGAGATGGAGCTTTTTCTGCTTCTCAGTTTAGATTCAACCCTTAAAGACCTAAGAACGCGACAGGAGCATCTTATTCGTATCCACTGAGCGCCACGCGGTTGCTGTTCCTCCTTTTTTCCTTTTTTGATTTATGGATGAATTTTCCGAGCACTCCCAGACCGGAGCTCATGAGAGGGGAGGGGGAGGGTCGGGAAAGCACTTATCTCTGTAAAAATATGATAATCGGTGGCCCGAACGGTGCTCGAAGACGCGACTCGGGGTGGCTTTTTCTTTCCCTCCTTTTTTTTCTCTTTTTTTTCGCGGCCGAGGCACGGCAGAGCTCGCCGCGGCATAAATTTGAATAAAACATCCCCGCGTCCCTTGTTTTCGCGGAGCCGGAGCACCTGTAATTGCCCCCCTCCGCCGCCCCCCGAAACCCCCCCCCCCTGCCGAGGTTGACAAAGCTCGAAAAGTGGCCGCGGAAGCAAATTGAATGCGTTAGGATTTTATTCCCTCGTTTCGGGGGGTTTTCTTATTCTCTCACGCCCCGGTCGTTGTAGCTTCTTTAATGTTATGCCGTCCCACCCCCGAAGATGCTGATTGTTAAGTCGAGGGGTGGAGGGTGGGTTTTGGTCGAGGGTCTTCTAATTCTCGAGTCGCCGTCTCTCCGTCGCAACGCTTCGGTGACGAGGTTGATATTTTCGCAGATAATTCTTTTGTGCTGTCTTTAAGAAACTTCAATCGATCTTTGTATTTCTTCTCTTGAAAATTCACGGATGAATATCTAGCAAGATGAGGGAGTAATTAAAGAATCAAATGCAAGGACATGACGAGTGACATTTCGATGATTTCCAATGGTCGTTATTCGGAAGTGTTATCTTAAAATGCATTATATGAAGTTAGAAGTGAAGTAGCTTCAAGCTTGCCTCCAGAAATTTCGATTGTTTTTCTCAGTTTACCAACTTGCGAGAGTCGTCTTCGACAATTCCAAAAAGCACAAAGCAGGTCCACAGACGAAAAATTATTTCAGGCCATAGGTTCCAAAGAAAGTTCCAACTGTAGTACCACGACTAAAACTTAAATTCTAAAATTATTAATTTGTACAATACTCATTCAATTTTGTTTTACATTTTCCGATCACTCCTAAAATGTATGTGTTCACTCAAAAATCAAAACTTTAAATGCGAAAACTCATCCTTTAGTGCATTTGTAGCCAATCGTAGCTCTGAAACTATTACATCTACAACAAAATCTCTCTCTTTTGTGGGGGGTTGGGGGGTGCGGGGTACGCCATCTCGCAACACCTGCATCGTCTCTTATCACAATTCGCTCTTCGTGAGCCCTTCTAAGTGTACGATTTTGTCGGTTTCCATGCCTAATATCTTCACCTTTTTTTTTCGATGCTCACTATAATTTTTTGTCCTTCCTCTTTCTCCCAGATACACTGTCCTCATTGGCGAAACATTGCGCGACACCTGTACACGGCATCCCTCGTCCGGAACCCTTCCACCTGTGCCGCGCGGCCAATAATCGTCTCAAATTTCCCCCGTGGGGTGGGGCGCTC
>NW_017547115.1:4565268-4588905 GCF_001854935.1 Bemisia tabaci
GAGCCCCCCCTCCCCCCCTCCCCGCCCCGCTCGCGAATTCGTCGAGCGCCCCCCCCTCCATTTTTCAGCGACAAAAATTTTAATTAAATCAATTCTTGTCCGGTGGTTTTCGAGTCGTAGTCTGGGCGAGGGGGCCGATCAAAGGAAGAATAGAGGTCGCCCCCCCGGTGCAGTTGAAAACTGACGCCGCGCGCCGGGCCCGCTGTTGCCCCATGTTTTCGCTCCTTTGTCTCGTTGTCGGTGCGCTTGCGCCGACCGTGGGTTCCCACCGGCCGCGCCGAGGACTGCGCTTGGTGATTTTTTCGAACTCTCCAAGTCTTCTGGATTCAACTTTTGCCCCACTCAATGAAATTGCTCATATTGTTCGTGCAGATCTCCCGAATATATTTTTGTGCTTCTATCGTCGAGAATTTCGTTGCGAAAACGAAACTTTCATTGTTTGAACCGTTTCGATGTAATTTTTTAGAACAAGACTTATAGAAACTTGGCCCGAGCTGTATACGGCTCACCTTGTCACATATGTGTGACATGACAAGGTGGTAAAGGCTCTTTAGAGCTCAAAACGTTTGACTGTAATTGGAATTCGCGAACTTTTTCGCCTTGTTTCCCCCGCAAAATATTGTGGACCTACACTGAAACAAAAATTCCGGCCGTGGAAGCCGTCTTTGCGGGCTATATAGACATACCGTCCGCGTTTCAGGCTCAGATGCCGAAAGTTCCGGGCGCAGCACCTGGAGCAATTGAAGCTACGCCCAACACTTTCGACCTCTGAGCCCGGAACGGACGGTATGTGTATATAGCCCGTAACTTTTTCAGTATAGCACTATTTTACCACCTTCTAAACTTTTAATCAGCGCAGAGCCTTTAAGTCATTGTTTTTAATGCAACTAGTACTTTCTTCAGCATAACAAAAAGTACCCAGAGTGTCTACAAGTCCGGAAAAACCGGAAATAGTATTGATTTCTGAAGGTTCGTCCGGAAGTACTGAAAAAGTGCGGAAATTTCGGATAAAGGTCCGGAATTTTCTCATTTTTCGTCATTTTTGTCGCAATTTGAGCAAGAAATTCAAATTTTTGAAATTTTTCGAATTTCGTCACTCGAAGGTACTAAAAAAGTACTGAATTTTTCGGTTGAGGAGGTACTGAATTTTCTAGGAATGTACCGAAAAAGTACTGTAAATGTACTGATTTTCGGTCAGCCTGTTTTAGTAGACACCCTGGTACCAAAGATACAGTTCTTTCTGTCGCAATGAATCCATTTTCTCAGTTCACGATGAACAAAGCCTTCCCGTTTGACGGTTCATCGTTTTGTGTGATGGGAGGATGAAGCCGACAACACGGTTATCTATTAGCGGGGCGCGCGTTGGTCGCTTGCGGTCATGCCGGCCTCGCCACAGCGCGCTTATTAATGCCCGGCAAAGGTGTTGTTTTCAGTCTGATTTTCCACCTGATTTCGCCCAATCAGACGCCTCGCTGCTCCGGCCCAGAGCCCTCCCGCCCGGGAAAATAATTGAGCCCGGATGAAAGATGAAAGATGAAAGCGAGTGCGCTTGAGCAAACAAAAAATGCCAATAAAAGTATCGATGGACCCTCCGGCGACCCTGTCCGCCGCAGCGCCAAATTGTGCAGTGTTGGTCCCGCTCCAGACAATCTGATAGTGGCGAGTCCTGTATCCAGGGCCGAATAAAGGGGGTGGCCCTAGGGTGCGTCAAAAAAAATGAAAGTCTGAAATGTTCCGCTCCCCAGGCGGCAATCGATGACGTTTGGTAAAAAAACATGTTTGCCAAAATTTGGGCCAATTTCAACCATTTTAAATGGTGCCAAAGGTCAATTTTGTGATGAAATTATGATATTTTGGTTTAGACCTCGATTTCGTACAAAAAACTCGATTTTACGGCCGCCATTTTCAATTTTAACTTTTTTGAGGGATATTCCGGGGTCGGGCCATTTTTAACTTTTAGGAAGTTGTTCAGGGGGACCTACTGATGACGATTACATGGGGAAAGTTTGTTACGCAATTTTTCCCGGTCAAACCGCACTTTCCCCCTACTATTGTAGCACGATCCTGCTTCTCGAGCCGTACACTTTTTGGAGGATTGTGCAAAATAGTTGGAACTTTTTTTGAAACTGAGGAAGTTCTGATGACATTTGCATCCTCAACACTTGCTTACAGTTCATTTTTACCCTCTTTCGACTTATTTTCGTGAAAAATGAGTCTTTTAAACCTCTACTTAGTAAGACATCGGAAATTCTGAGGACCAAAAAAATAAATACAGAGTTGAGTTTTTCTAGTTCAATTTGATTTTTATCGGTTACAAAGACGTCCTCCTACTGTAAAATTTCATCCTCTACAAGTCGAGTTCTTTGACATTTTTCTCGTAAACGCACGATTTCAGCGTAAAATCGAGTTTTTTGTACGAAATCGAGGTCTAAACCAAAATATCATAATTTCATCACAAAATTGACCTTTGGCACCATTTAAAATGGTTGAAATTGGCCCAAATTTTGGCAAACATGTTTTTTTACCAAACGTCATCGATTGCCGCCTGGGGAGCGGAACATTTCAGACTTTCATTTTTTTTGACGCACCCTAGGGTGGCCCCATGGGCCGCGGCCCATAGCGGCAAATCTAAATGGGGCGGCAAATTTTGTAATTTTTTTAAAAGTAGGTATATAAAAAATTAGATTTAGAAAAGAAAAATTACAAACGAGAAAAGGCGACCAAATCTCTCATTTCCTGAGAGTATAGTAATTTCTAATTTTGTCATCTTTCAGTGATACAAGAGACAACACCTTTAATTAATCAAGTTAAGAGAGAAACCAAACACGCAATTTGGCCTGGAACGGCGCGACTTAGAGAGAAATGGACTGCATTTTGCGATTTGGAACTATAAATTCCGGCCCGGTTTAAAAACAACGTATGTGCCATTAGTTTCCCTATCCACGTACGTGTTTTTTCTGATGAGCCAGGATTTATGGCTCCAAATTGCAAAATGCAGTCCAAATGATGACGAGGACTTGAGATGAAAAGGAGAAGCCCTCGGTGCGGCGATCGGCATGTAACACATATTAGCGCCTACAAGACTGCTTGAATACTTCACGCATTGCGGCAAACACAGTGCAATCAGCGTGAAACGCACAGCGCCTACAAGACTGCGTGAATACTTCACGCATTAAGCCAAACACGGTGCGGTCTGCGCGGCGCGGCGGCGCGAGTTAAAATCATTAATCCACATTTATGTTTGTTCTTTCATAATTTTTTCGTTCATTTCTTATGAATGGAAGGCCTTGTCCACGCAGAGATAGATTTACGAAACTTAATTTTCGCGCAAAGTTCCGTGAGCTTGCTTCTTCAATATTTTTTGATTTTTGCATTTTTGAAAATTGGAATCAGTTATTGAAGCATACGTTGTGAACACCCTGAAATTCGATGCTTTGCTATAAGTTTCAATAGCAGATCAATCGATTTATCTCAAAGCACGCTAGAGATGAGAGCCAGGAAGGTTGATTCAAACTCGGTTTTGTCGCGTACATCGGACGCGTGCCAGATTAGCCGAGTAAATTTAAGTGACCGCACGACCTACTTTCCCCCGTTTTTGACGCAGGAGATTAAGTCCAACCTTTTTCACCCGCGCGTGAAGAAGAGTAACATGATATTGCTGCATTTTATGAGCAGCAAACAGAAAGAGTTGAGTGAAAATAATCTGGAGAATCCACCCCATTAAAAGGGTTTACAATTGATGTAACTCTATTCGGACTCCGAGGCCACACTAAGAGTGGAAGTCGGTGCTCAGTGGAAAAAAAACCCGCTTGGGTCTAGAGTCCAGACTCTTGAAAACAATGACAAGAAAAAATACTCTCGATTCAATCGGATTTTTACTTGAATCAAAAGGAAATCCGCCTAATTTAAGAGGCTGGGTTCTTGATTTAAGCAAAAATCCGATTGAATCAAGAGAATTTTTTCTTATCATTGTTTTCAAGAGTCTGGATTCTTGATCCAAGCAGTCTGGACTCTAGATCCAAGTGGTTTTTCTTCCAGTGCTCATATTAGCTTCATAGTGACTGAAGATCAAAAAGTTAGCATAGCAACCCAGATGTCATTTGCAAAAACTCGCCTAGTAAAGTGCTCACCCCGAATTTCACCTGTCATCATTTCGCAAATTTCATGCTCAACAAGTTGCTCATCAACCATCATCAGGTGGAAAGAGGCGTTTGACTTCCGAACTCAACTTTTGCCTCATCCGATTATATTGAGCGTGGGGTCTCATCATGACGGAACTCTCAGTGCAAAGGGACCATTCTCCAGGGTGGCATCCAGTACCCATGAGTGGATTACAACAGACGTTGACCGTTCTAATCCTTTTTCGAAATCGTCCATCAGCTCGCTTCGCTTCGGGATCAATCCGACTTGACCTGCGACAAAGCCCCTTGAGGAGTATTCGACCGGGTCCAAGTCTCGACGATCTGCGCATGCGTCGGGTGACCGGAACCCCCGCCTGTGGAGGGGGGGGGGTCACAGGGGCACGGGCAAGGAGCGAGACCCGCCGGAGATAAGGGAGATGTGAGATGGATGCTAGCCGGGGAAAATGGGATCGCAGCCGGGCAGAAGACAACACCCAATATTGTATGTAAATGACAGTTCAGGTGGAATAATTTCAGGGCTCGCCCGCGTCCCCTAATCGATCCTATCGATCGATACTATCGAAACCTTCATTGTGATTTGGATGGGGTATCGATTTGTCGATGTATCGAATCGGAGAGGCTCTTGCGTCTCGCGTCGCGGTTGGGAGATGGATGACCGTGTCTCCCATAATTGCCGGACGGTCCCAGAAGGTGCCGGGTAAACGTCGTTGAGCTTATTGTAAGACTCAGTCGTCAAAATTAGCTGCGATAGAATAAAATTGAGTTACAGTCCTCGAATGAGCTTTGAACCGTATCTTGGCCTGTGATTCGTTGTAATCTCAGGATCTAATGCTCCCAGTGACCAATGAAAAACTGCAAACGAGGTCGCATCAACACAGAAAAAATAGATGGTGCTGGAGACAGAACCTTCTGTCCACAGGGTTCCTGCAGTTTCTTTGTTACACTCACAGAATTTTTCTGCCGTGAGAACAGAACTTCGATCTTGGGAACAAAGTACTCTGTCCTCATAGCGAAAGCTTCTGTGACTGTTACAAAATAAGTGCAGGAGCCTTGTGAACAGAACTATTTTTTCAGTAAACTTTGATACTTTTGTTGCATAAGGTCTGAACGAAAAGCAACGCACTCTTCTAACCTAACCTTACTTTTTTTAATTACTTACTTTGGATTTTGGAGTTGAAAACTTGCAGGAAGATCGTTTTGCCTAATTCAACATCCATTCGAACAATTTGAGTAGCTTTGTTTACTTCATACGTCGTTTCTGCAAAAAATGGCTCAGTCTTCGCTATCTAACGAAGGTGGAGTTTTGGAGCAATTAAGTCTGGGATTATTTACATTTTCGAGCGAGTTGGCAAACAGCGATGTTTGAGTTGGGCAACAATGATGTCTCCGGTGACTCATTGTCAGCCAGAAAGGCTCCAGACCGCAATACAGCAACAGGTCGGTGCACCCAGAAAGAAAATTGCTAATTAAAATCACCGCTGTTGTTCTGTTCTTCTTCTTTCCATTCTTTTTTTCCTGTCGCCACCAAAGTGCATAACGAAGCGTGCGTCCACGCGTCTCGTGCTTTTGCATGTTGCAGCCAACCGGCTGATCAATTCGAGATTTCAGAGATTATCCCAGAGGAACATTATCTTATAGCGCATGTACGCATCGCTAGATGGAATCGGTGAAATTCCACACAGGGCAGCCGTAAGTACGACCGTACGGAAAAGGTGAATCCTGATAGGAGGCATTGGTTTTTCTCGGAAGTTTGCAGCGTTCGCTTTTGAAAATCGAGGAGCTTTCTGGGAAAAGGGCCCATCTCGAAAAAATCGTTCCCGGGAAAAATGCATTTGAAGTTTCATTATTACTTCCTGGCCACTGACAGTGAACTACATTCGAAATCGAGTCCAAACTCTGATGCTAGTCACGGTCAAAGGCCAGAATTTAATTATGGAAACTTCGATTACCTTTTTCTCAATAGCGGTTTCTCGATATGGGCCCTTTTCCCGGAAAGCTCCTCCGTTATATGCATGTTTAATAATTGATACTAATTGATTTAACAGAAAGGAACCAAGCCACATCAGATATTGCCAAATTTAACTGGAAAATTCATTTTTTTACAAGAGAACGTTTGTACGGATTCCGTTGAAAATTTGGAAGAGTTTGGTTCGCACTGTGCAAAAAATTCACTTAACTTTGCGCGAAAACCCGCACAACCGTTTCATGTAAAAAAAGAAAAATTAAATTGCCGAGTTAAAGGCAATAGCTGATGTGGCTTGGTTCCTTTCTGCTTTACGCGGTCCAGACCAACGCGGTGGAGACAGGCTTAATCATCGATTCTTGACCATAGCTTCAAACTGAATCAGTGAGAACGAAAACACACCAAATCGAAAAAATGAAAATAATTAAGGACGCACACAAAGCTGCTCAGTTGGCGCAAAAGTTAGTGTAGGAAAAATATTTTTGGTGCCAAAAGACAAATACTTGAGGACATTTTAAAGGTCCAAATTGGAACAGATGCGCTAACTTCAATAACCTTCGGGAAAATTGACTGTCTTCAATGAAATTGAGCATTTTTGAGTTACTGAGGTGGTGTGTTTTCGTTCTCACTGATTCAATTGAAAAATATCGATGCTCGATCATTCGTGCCTCGCCACCGGTGGGTCAGGCCGCGGGGCAGGCAGAGGCTATAGAGATGCCCTAGTATTCCTTCCCTTCGCCACCTCCCTCCATGCACTTATTTTTAATTTTTCAGGAGCGCAAGAAACTTGACGAAGAATTCAACTCGGCGAGCTGCTTCGCTCGCAGCTGAAGGCGCGCCTAATAATAAAGTCATAAGGTTCCGATGGAATCATTAATATTCGGATATCCCATCGCCGAGTCGGCGAAGATTAATGAAAAGTCACGAAATATTAAAATGAAATTTAAATAGGATCCCTTGCTGATGGATGGATGGCCCGTGTCGCTTTCCTCCCGTTTTTTCCGAAGTCATCCCCGCGCCCCCGACGAAACGTCGTAACTGCACGTTGGGGTGAACTCCGTCGAGCGCATAGTTCTATGCTCCCTGGGCTTCTGTTGAAATGGACTTACGCTCATTTGTCAATAGCGCGATGAGTTATCTCGACTCGCTCGAAGCACTTCAGCCTTCTCAGGAGAGAGTCCTCAACTTGTGATATTCCTTTCTGTTCCCTTTTGAGATCATTTTTTTCCACGATGCAAGTCGTTTCGATCGAATTGAGCTCTGAAAATTGCACAGTCGATTAAGTGATAGCTAGTTTCGTGTCTGAGTGGGGTCTCGATATAGTAAAAGTGTTGACGGACATCTTTTCGAGGGCAAAGACTAGCTTTTGTGACTTATTCCGGTCGACTCTCAAAAAACTACGAAACGCACGAAAATGTGTTTTGTATTTTATCTCCTTGTTTTATCTTTAAGATTGAAGCCAGTAGCTTAATATAGGTTTAAATGCCTCAATAATCGATTCTGTACCATATCTTCAAATGAAGAAATATCGATAATTGATCATTCACACCTTGCCACTGGTTTAAAGTTGATTTGAAATCCAACGGTCTTAAGCTTAGGGCGTGAATAACCGAAACTTCAAATAGATTTCTCTTAGAACGCCGTTTTTTTTTAGACTAAAAACTGTGAACTGATTCGGTACTTTGATTTTGTCTGAAATTGTGGGCAGGATTTTGTATCGATAGTTTAACTTTCATTATTTTCTTCGGTTCTAAAATCGCTTTTTAGCCACGGGTAGTCTTGCATGTATGTATATACACTTGAAGCAAATACTCCGACCTTGGAAGTCGTACTTACGGGCTATATAGATATATCGTTCACGCTCCGGGCGTAGCACCCGGAACACTCGAAGATACGGCTCCAGCACCCGTAACTTTCGGCCTCTGAGCCTGAAACGGACGGTATGTCTACCTAATCCTTAACTTTTTTCAGTATAGTATTTCTCGACCAGACATTCATTTTGACGGCGGTAATAATGTCTCCTCGGCGGTGAAACTTTGGAAGTCTAGTCGTGAGCGTGTTGATCTGGAAACAGAAGCATGAAGCCGTGTGGACACGCGATCGCCGCGCGGAGGGAGGAGGAGTAAAATTCCCGAAAAAACCGGAATCCAGGAGCCAGGAGCCGGCCTCAAGATCCCAACCCGAAAAATCTCAACACCGTCTTGACTGCCGGCAGACGACCCTCGGACAGCCTTGATGCCGAATTTGCTTTTGAACAATTTGGACAGGTCTATTTTGATGTTGAGTACTCGTGTTACGATTCTAACAAGTGAAGTACGCGATGTATATAGTAGACAAAAACGTAAATGGAATAGTGCAATGAAAGGGATCAGATTTTTCAGGAACGAAGCTACCTCTAAGACAGAAATCTTCCTCCTTATTCAGAAAACAAGGTTGTATTTCAACCATTAGGATCGCTCCATACTCCTCATGTCTTCTTTGTCTATAGCTTCGTCTATCGATTTCAACGATTAGTCCGCAGTCAGCTCTTGGACATACCCGGTGATTGTCCCCGGTAGACTCTCACCGCAATATGATGCGGTGTGCTGTTGTATCCTTATGCTCTTTGCTATCGCTCCTTTAAATGAGGTCTCGTCCGGATTTTCTGATAGTTACAGGGCAGAAAAATGAAAAAAATTGTATGTTCGGCAACACCGAACATGATTAAAGCAGGTAATGGTAGGTTTGAATGATTTGTCGAAGCGAGGCGCGTACGGAGCCCCCGGAAAAAGGGAGCCCCGAAAAGCAGCCAAATCCGTGAAACAATCGTGATTCGGCCCGGATAATAGGCTCGACACCAGGGTCCTGGGGCGCCGCGGGGGGGAGGGGGGTGGGGGCTTGTTGGTAGTTGATGGTCGATGGACCGTCTAGGCCCTCTGCCCTAGGCCCGGCCCAAACACGTGATTATCTGGGGATAAGATCGACCGGCCGCGCGGCTCGGATGCTGCGCCCGGCATCACCGGCACCGTGCCCCGGTCTCGAGGTCGGGTCAGTAGACGCGGGCGCCGGACCCAGCCCGGGCCTTGACAATGCCCCGAAAATCAGGGTTTTCGATCTGTAGGGGTAATTTGAGTCTCCTGCATGAATGTGGATCGCACTCCGCGTAAATGGACCGAGGTTTTTTGTGAATTCGTAGTTTCCGAGAAAAAGGCACGTAACTTAACGCCGAGGTTAAACGTTGTCTCAAAGAGTACGATTTCTGTCCGAAATGTTGCTGATTTTAACCAGAAATCAGGAGAATCAGTGACAAATTCAGTTAGCAATGTCCAATAGTTCCTCAGTGATAGTTCGATTTGATATGAGAAAAAGACACGTAGGCGACACGTATGCGAGGGAGTGCTGTAAAGCGACTTATATGTATGTAAAAGACACGTAACTTAACGCGGATGTTAAAAGTTTCCTCAAAGAGTACGATTTTTGTCCAAAATCTTGCTGATTTCAACCAGAAATAAGAAGAATCAGTGATAAATTCAGTTAGCAATGTCCATTAGTTCCTCAGTGACAGTTCGATTTGCGCTTTTGTTTTGCATTGTTGAAATAGAGCTGCGTTTTTTCGTAGATGACGATTCGCGGTTGGGGGTTCGCTCGCCAAATGGTCGGTCGAACTTTTTTCAGGAGCCATCCTGGATTTTTTGTCTGGAGCATTATGTACTCATTTGAAAATCCTTGATAACCAGGGAAAACTTGAGGCGCAGAAGTAACCGAGAATTATCACCGGAAGCTCAGTAAATGGACTATCGAAGAACGCATGATCAATCATTTTAAAGTTCAGACGTCCGATTTTGATGCCCGGTACTTTTTTCGAATAAAAATGTATATCGTCATTAAATAAATGGTCCTAGACCTGAAATTTCTTCGTAGACGCAGTATAGTTACCCACCATATTATATGCAGGAAACCTCATTCACTCGAAAGTTTTGAATTCAAAACCTAAGTAAACATAAAGGAAAAGAAAATGAAGATTTTGTAAAAACTTCGGCAAACCAACTGTTTTTTTATCTTGGACAGAAAAAGAGGCAAGTAAAAGAAAATATCCCAACTTTAAAACAGTGCTTGCACTCCTTTTCATTAAAAAAATTGACAATTTTATTCCTTCTAATTTCATGAAAAAAAAATAATATATTTTTAGCGCTGGGGCCTCGGCGTGTTCGGTTTTTCACCTGTATCCCATGTGAAAATCTCCCCTAATATCACCCCTTTAGCATACTAATTTCGCGAGCCAAATTCCTCCGGCGTGAGAATTCCGACGGTTAGAATTTCAAATTTGTCCCACGAAAAGACGCGCCGAGTTGCGATATCACCCGTTTAGTAAGTGTGCTTCCCTCGGACATCAACCAAAAAAACTTCATCCTCTATTCAATCGGGCAACGCTGTTCTGCAAATGTCGTGTGCAGTGTTGCCATTTTTCGCTCGAAATTCGCATCTGCTGTACCATCTTCGGTTTAAATGTCGCAAGAGTCGGCAGCCTCGTCGTGGCGGTTGTCATATCTCCGGCGACGTGACGACTCGGGTGCGTGATTTACGGACCTAATCGTCGTTGCCCATCGGCCAGCCCCTCACGCGTCACGCATGCCCGTGATTTACTGCCAAATGTGCTCCGTGCCTGTTTTTTGAGCGGGGGAAAATTCGAGCCGCTTGAATTTCAAGTTGCCTCCTTGGCGCCCGCATGCGCATCCACGGATACTGCGGTCAGCTTTCGATTGTTTGTTCTTGGTTATGCGTCAGCGAGGTGGCCAGATCATCAGAATTTTTTTAAAAAAAGTAACTTTGTTTGTTTTCTTCCTGGGAATTTTTTCTAGCTGTAGCTGAGAGGCTTTTGAAAAATCCTGAAAATTGAAATTCTTAAAAATTTAATTTATATTAAATAAAATAAATTCAGTATATAATGCCTTGTAACTCATTGTCAGTGTTTTTTTTTTTTTTTTTTTTTTTTTTTTTTTTGAAAAATAATAAGAGCAAATTCTCTCGTCTGTAGTTAGAGTTTAAGGTAAGGGAAAAACGAAACGAAAATTTTCCAAGTTCATCCATCAGATCTTGAGAATAGTGTAACTTAGGGTCAAGAAACCTGTTTTATGCTTTGAACACACACACTAAGGTTGCATCACTCGGTTGTCACAAAATTTTACATAACTTATTCAACAATAATCCGATTTTAAAAATTTTGGTCTTAAAATGCAGCTGAGGATATGTAGACGTAATACCAGAAAAAAATGTTTTTGAAAAAAAAATGACTGCCGACTCCCCTGCAGGAACAACTGTGAGTACAGCCCTGCACTGGAAAAAAAGAACACATTGGATCTAAAGTCCAGACTCTTAAAAACATCGACAAGAAAAAATACTCTTGATTCAATCAGATTTAAGCTTAAATCAAGAATCCACCCTCTTAATTTGAGCGGATTTCCTTTTGATTTAAGATTAAATCTGATTGAATCAAGAGTATTTTTTCTTGTCAATGCTTTCAAGAGTCTGGACTTTAGATCCAATGTGTTTTTTTTTTTTTTTTTTTTTTTCCAGTGTGAGAGTCGCGGCTGAAAGTTAAGTTTCATTTGCGCAAAGTGGCAGCAGAGGCAGGGGGCTCGTGGGGAGCTATGGTCGGATTCAGTATTCTAGTCGAGAGGTTAGGTGGGTAAAGCTTTGTTTTAATATTTCCTGTTTTATTAAGTTACTCCTTCCCGCGTGACGACACTGCGCTGCGGCTCGGCAGGCGTTGAGCTTTCAGCGACCCCAGCAACAGGTGCACAAAAAAAAGCTCGCCGCGCCGTGACAGCCCAACGCCCAACTCGAGAACCAAAAACGCGCTCAGGGAAACGAACTAACATTCGGAGATTCCCGATATTCTTTTCATACTATAGACCACTGGACAAGGTACGATATTGAGCACTCTAATGTGTGTTTTTTTTCCAAAATTTCTCGAATAATGCGATTCGCGCAACGAACATAAGGGAATGAAGCATTTCGCCCTGTATATTGGACGCCATTCCCACCATTTTAATGCTTTAGAGTACCTTCATATGGACCGAGTTACGCATAAAGGAACCAAGCCACATCGGCTATTGCCAAAATTAATTGTACAATTTAATTTTTTACATGAAAATGTTTGTGCGGATTTTGTTGCAAACAGTGAATTTTTGGCATTGTATACAAAGAAAATTCTTAAACATTTGTGCTGCACGTGAAATTTCGATATATCACACTGGAAAAATAGTCGCTTGGATCTAGAGTCTAGACTCTCAAAAACATTGTCAAGAAAAAATATACTGGAGTTTTGCTTGAATCAAGAGTCAAGCCTCTTAATCTAAGCGGATATCCTTTTTTTTTTAGAGTTGTTTCCTCAATGTTTGTCAGAGTCTGGACTTTAGATCCAAGCTAATTGTTTTTCCAGTGCACAATTCTGAAAGTCACACTTTGTCTAATGTTCCATGTCCGTTCGTTCATCACACACGCCGAGAATATCCCTGTATCGAACGGAAGGAATCTCGGATGGACCATACGAGCAGTTCGTTTTATCTCAGTGGCGAGGAGGGGGAGGGGGGAGGTCAGCGATAAGGTGCCCGGAAGAAAGGGGGTGGCGATTCCGCGGCTGTTGGCAATTCATCTTGCGCGGGGATGGGAAACTCCTCAGGTGAAACCGGGGTCCGGGGCTACGTCTCCCACTTTCGGCCGGATTTACGAGCCTGCCAACGTTTATGGCCCTGCCAGCATTTATTGCACGATAATTAATGGTCTCCCGGCGAAATCATTGCATTTTATGCGTCCACTTGATGAGATTCCCCCGCGTACAAAGTTGCACCACGCGCAAAATGAACCTCCGCCCATGCCACGCGAAAACTCGCCGAAAACACCGCGGAAGCAGTTTTTTGTCCGCTTCTTCCTTCTTCTTCTTTTTTCTTTAATTTTTTATTTTTTAATTACCAGATGCCTCCTTTTGAGGAGATCGAGGACAATAGGAGTATCCCCCTTCATGATAGCGTGTTCTGGTTTATTTTTTGCCTCTCCTCCCACGGTCGAACCTTATTCCATTTTTAAATTTAATGTCTCTTTTAACATTTCTTTAGATGATCATTCAGATATTACTTTATGTGTCGAAGCGTTGTGTTCTTAACCTCATTTTAAACGTTAACCACCACAGATGGTTCGCACCTTGTGTAGTGTGACTTGTTTTTACTCGTACATATTTTTTTGTTCCATTGAATATGCATTCTGATAATTTTCAATTTTTAGTCTTAAAAAGATCCAATCTCTCTGCAAGCTTATATTGTTTCATTACACGTATAATTAGTATATTTTATTATACATACTCCCTCAAGCCGAAAACGCATCCTGTAAAAATAAATTACTATTTATACTTTCTTTTTCTTTGTTTCAGGTAAGATCCTTAACAGATGATAATCACATTACCCGACAAAACTGGAAACCTGTGAGAGCTCTTTTTGTGATGTATTTTGTAGAGGAAAACGTTTCGAAAAAAAATTTAAGAAAAAATAGGGCATGAATTCCGCAACTACCCAAACATGGAAAACCCCACGATTCCTGTGGAACCTCCATTTTTTTGGCAAACATTTTGCCATGCTAAACGCCGTATGAACCTTTGTCAGTTATCAAATTTCCTTTGCTCGAATTTTCCGGAAAACTTGTGCATGTTTTCCGTCCAATTTTTAAGAGAATTTTCTTCGTAATTAGATCTATATCATCTGAAAATTTCAAGAGAAACTGTTCTTAACCATCCTCAAAAATAAACATTCCATTCCAGGAAATTTAGCAACTCTCGAATGTTCATACTATACGTTTTTCCTTAGCACAGCAGCATTCTAAAACGATCTTGAAACTCCTTAACTTGAAATGTTCAGGAGACCGCCTTTAGTGAGGGGATATCAATACACATATTTATGTTTCCTTAATTTGAGAGTTAATTCCGAGAAAATCAGTGGTAGCGTCATGTCTCTCGTGAAATTCTCCGGGAAATCAAATGGGAAACTCAAAAGTTCCCGCTGCATGCAAGAACCCCATCAAATTTTCGTTCGTTTGTTTAATGAACAAAACCTCCCCGCGTTTATCAACGGTAGTTGTCGTGCATGAAAGCCCGAGCGGAGAAATGCAATGAGACTTAATAACTTGATTTGCATGTCCGCTCCTGGGTTCCGCGAGCGAGGGTCGACGCCGGTACTGTGCATTGGCGTGGCGTGCTTTGCGATGTATCGATTGTTATGTCATATAAACCTATGGTAAAAAATCGATTACTAAGGTGTTCGCTGCGGACACCCTGTTTATCGATTTTGTACCATAGGTTTAAATGGCAGAACAATCGATATATCGCAAAGTACGCCACGCCACTGTACTGCGGTAGACGGTAAATGCCCCAATGCTTAATGCTCGGCGTCCGATAACAGAGGTCATTAGCAGTGTTGTTAGGACCAAACGACCCCGGAATGAATCAAATAAAAAATGAAGCGAAATCCAGATATACTCGCATTCTCGCCGAGCGAGAAAGTGTCGCTGACTTATTTTCAAGAGTCACGCTCCGACCCAGCCCAATAAAATCCAAATCAAACCTCAAACTTGTCGCATAACGACGACGACGCAACATTGTAGCGAGCCACGTTGTCGAGTCTCGTCGTGCACTGAGAAAAAATTTCCGGGCTACATAGGCATACCGTTCGTTCCGGGCTCAGAGGCTGAAAGTTCCGGGTTCTGGAGCCGTAGCTTCGATTGCTCCGGAACTTTCGGCCTCAGAGCCCGGAACGCTGACGTTCTGTCTAGACGGCTTCCACGGCCGGAATTTTTTTTCAATGTGTAAGTCGGAGATGGCCGTCGGTAAGAGAGAGGAGATGTGGGGTATGTCCCTCGCCGAAGCTGGATCACAACGTTATTTCGCCTACATTTCGCGAGATAGGCAAAAGCGGGTACTCAAGAGCTGATATAGTGGTATTTGTTCACCGAATGGTCCTCCTGTCGATGCGGCAGTATAACATGATCACCCTAAGAGGAGTACAAAAGGGAGTTTATAGAGGAATTTAGCCTCATCCTTACCTCCAAACCAAACCAAAACATTTGAACGCGTGAATGTTTCAGGCTTCGGGGTGAAAAATGTCAAAATCGAGAACCATTGTTTCTAGGCGTTTCTCGATCTTCTAAACGCATCCCCAAAAGTTTCAGAATATTTCATGAAATTTCGCGCGAGTATACTTTATGATATATTCCATCTCTGGCCGTTCTCTTACATACATATACATGTACAGCCACTTTCATAGCGCTCTCTGGCGCTCTGCTACACCTAGCCGCCAAAGTCCCCTATGCTCCAAAAGCCCTTCAGGGAATTGGCATACCCTCATTTCTTCTAAAACCCCCTGTCGCCACCCTTTCACTGGGCGTCCCCTCCCAGGAGGAACCCCATGAAGGATCTAAATTTAAAAAAGGGGAATTTCGGAATGCAGCATGGCAACGAGGGGTATTCACGGGGACTGCGGCCGGGCGCACACAAGACAGTGCACACTATACATGTACGGGACTCATAGATTCGCGAACAAAGTAAGCGTAGCTCGCCGAACACGAAATAACTGCCACGGAGGGAAAGGAACTGCGCTCGTACGCCATAAAGTATAGCCAGCAAGGAGCAGACCCGACCCGCTCCTCGGATCCGAGCCCGAGACGAGACTTCAATAATCGCAAACAAGAACAATATTAGTAATTACAAGTACGTTTTAAAGACGCGCTCAAGGATGTGCGCTCATGGTAAACGCTCATCATCTCGTCCCTCTTCCGACGTAAGGGCGTAACTCCGTTTTTGAGTGAGCCGTCGAGAGCATGGAGTTGTATGGGTGCTGGGGCTCATTCCAAAGTGGACTTGAGGTCTTACGGCAAAAGAGGGACGATTTGTCGTTAAACTCTGCAGGATCATCTACCACAGGGTGCTCCGAAGTGAAATAAACTGATTTTGTGCATGGTCAGGAAACATCTCTTCAAAACTTTAGCAGCCAATCACGGAATAGCACTGGAAAAAAACACATTGGGTCTAGAGTTCAGACTCTTAAAAACATCGACAAGAAAAAGTACTCTTGATTCAATCAGAATCTAGCTTAATGCAAGAACCAAGCCTCTCTATTTAAGCGGATTTCGTTTTGATTCAAGCAAAAATCCGATTGAATCAAGAGTATTTTTTCTTGTCAATGTTTTCAAGAGTCTGGACTCGAGATCTGATGTGTTTTTTTTCCAGCTTTGGAAATAAGCTTACTACAGTTAGTCAAAGTATTTAAAGTTTACTCAAGAAAATAACCAGGAAAAAATCTAGGAATCACTACGTTCAAGGTCCAGAAATCTTAATTTCAATGTCTTCTGTGGAGAAAAACTTGTGAATTTTAGGAGGAAAAAAGGAATACGAAAATAGTCCAATTCTCAATCACTGGAACTACCCTGTCAACAGCGCAGACGGAAAATGCATGCCTCGGAATAGTCGAAGAGTTTTAATAAAATGAGTCAAATTCTTTAAATTCAATTTATTATAACCAACCTGAGAAAATATTCATGGAATTGTCAGCAAATTGATCGGGACAAATCCGGGGATTTTCATTTCCAGGAATCCGTCTGTGCGGAAAACTTGGTGATTTATCAGGGAAACAAGGGACAAGCGAGGAAATTCCAGTTCCAAGGTGGTGCAGTTCGACCCTAATAACTGAGTAGATGGACAATAGATGCTTGGAAATCGTGAAATAATTTTACTCAAATTTATTGAGCACTAATCAAACTTTATTTTTGTGTATTTGTCTTGAGAAAAATGAGAAGTTTTAAGTCCTTAATCCAGAGAATTCCGCAATTTCTGTGTTCTTTGCAGGGAAATACTGGCACTTTTCAGGGAGACAAGGGGAAATCGATAGATTATAGTCGTAACCTAGTAACGGCGCAGACGAAAAACTGATGCCTAGGAATTAGGAAAGGATATTGAAATTCATCACATCATTCAAACTTCAATTTTTTGCATTTAACTTGAGAGAAGTCTGCGAAGTTTTAGTTTCATGATCCAGAATTCTGCTACTACTGTGTCTTTTGTGAAGAAAAACTGGTAATTTTTCAGAGGACCAAGGAAAAATCGAGAGAAATCCAGCTGTAAGTTGGTGCAAGGACCTTACAGCGAACGGATATCCAGAAATTGTGAAAGGATTTTTCTGAAATGTATTAAATTATATTCCAACTTTAATTCTTTGTATTTAACTCGAGAAAAGCCCGGGGGCTCCAATTCCGTGAAGCAGAAATCCTCAATTTCCATGTGTTTCGAGATCAAAACCGGCGAATTTCCCGAGGAAAAAGGGGGAAAGCAAGGAAATTCCAGTCGTAAGTTCGGCAACGGCGAGGACGGAAAATGCATGCCGCGGCGCGGTCGGAGCATCCGGGCCTCATCTTAAAGTCTCATTATCTACGAGTCGACTAGTGAAGTCTTTAATAAAAATAATAAGGGGAGAAGGAATAGATAACTTCTGGAAATCAAGAAGGCAATAAAGAAAGGAGACAAACCAACTTTATAACACCCAAATGAGCTCCGTCCTGGGGGGGAGGGGGGATCTTGTTATCTTGATAGTACCAGAAATATATTACTCCCGGGGAGATGCCAGCCGGAGTCAGGGGCGAGGGGGCTAGTTGTCTCTTGGATCCCCCCCTTTACCCCCCCTCTCCCCCGCGCCTGTTCCCCGAGCCGCGAGCATTGATGCTGCGGTTGTAAACCCGCCGGGTCCGCTGATCATTGACCAATCGCGCGGAGCTGTGACTCCAGAATCCGCGTCGCTCAGTCTGCCATTTCCAAGGCTCTTATCTAACTCCAGAGGCTTTAATCCCCCCTCCCGTCCTCCGGGAATCCAGTTGCGTTTTCTTTACGGAACGCTCAGGAATCCTCATCAAAATTTGGGGGGACGCACTCTTATAAATCGATAAGTGAATTTCGGTGCCGGAGCCTACGTAGCGACCGAGAACCGCGGGTGATATGAACGCGAAGTGAAATTACCGCTGTAAAAGTGTATGGCACTCCACAAAAAGAGTACACGGAGAAAAAAAACCTCGTGCGTGGGACCCGAAGTTTAGGTCATATGGATCTCTGAAGTTTTCGGATTGAGTATCTGAACACTTTAGGTCCAGCTGCTGAGGTTTGGATCACATATCTGAAACTTCAGCTCTTACATCTGAAGTACTTCAGATGTAACGCCTGCTCCAACCCTTTTTCAACAGACAACCTTTTTCACACCAAGGTCACATTACGGAGGAAAATTAGTTGGGGGTGGTTTTGAATTCAGCTATACACGTAGTTTTTTAAAAACTCGGAAACGCGGTTCTGGGTAAAGTATACCAAAGACGCAGGGATTTTCAAAATAATATCCGGATCCTGCAACAGCCCTATTGTGGACTTGTCGATGGACCTTCTATAAAAGATTAGCCGGGCTTGAAAATGATCAGGCCATGTCCTTCTCGACACGCGGGAAGAGGCGAGCACTGCCGTGCTAAGGAAAAACGCCGCATGACCCTCTGAACGCTGCCAAATCTTCCCTGATAGTATTCCAATCTTCTCGCCAATTATTGAGCGATTTCTCTGGATTTGTTCGCAGAATTTAGTCCGCAATTTAATCTACAGTATCACGAAATTTCAAGAAAAAAATATTCGTGACTCTCCAGGGTGTCTAGCATCAGGATTTTTCTGATTCTATCAGGATTTGAGGTCAATCAGGATTTAATCCCAATTTCATCAGGATTTGAGGAAGAATCGGTCATAAAATCAGAATTTGAGAAAAGTTGACCGTCCGCTTATTTTCCGTTAATTCTCCGCTATCCGTCCGTTAGCTTGTTAGTTAGTCGTTGTTCCAAAAAAATTAGGATTTGATCAGGATTTGGAAAAATGATGAAATCAGGATTTCGTCAGGATTTCCCAAAATAAAAAAAAAACTAGACAAAACTCTCTAAAAATAAATATTTTCCTGCAAAAATTTGACAACAAACAAATGTTGATACGGTTTTTTTTTTCCATAGCACGGTATAGCAGCATAGGTAACAATAAGAGTCATGTTTCTGTCGGAGATTTGGATTCAGCTCTGATTACAGAAGTGTTTATCCCCCGCCTTAAACTGGCACATCTGGTTCGTTAACAGCGCCGTTTGATCCCGATGCCAACTCCTCGAGGTTGGTCACCTCGGGTCGGCTCGGGTTACTCTGGCTTTCGGTTCCAACTTGGTTGACCTAAGGTTTCATCCAAACGCACTCATTCGTCACTCTGCCGACTCAAAGCTCATGATTATTGGTGATGATTTAGGCTCGGTACTGGTTTTCGTCTAGCTTAGTTCAATCCAGCAGCCTGATTGTTGAAATTTTGTGTTTGTCGGGTGGACATGGATGACCTAGGTTAAATGGCGAGGCGTGATTGGTTGCGTGTGGCTATGTCTTTTCGCTGCTTTGTCGATTGGAATGGACGACATACTGTCAAAAACTCAAGAGGTACTTTTAGTTTGTCATCCATTCTAATCGACAAAGCAGCATAGCCGACTGATCACGCTTCTCCATTTCACCTATGTCGTTTTTTTGTTAAAAAAAAAAAAAAAAAAAAAAAAAAATTGGAAATCGCCGTTCAAAAAACCGGCAGGTAATTAATTTCCTGTTTCAAATTTTTATTTTATCCCTCGATAAATTTGCCGCCACACATCCACAACCGTGGTGGGAAGTTAATCGCATGGAACAGATTTAATGAAATTTTCACCTCTTCGCGAGCTTTTCCTCGAGGGTAAGCAGCAACGTTGCCAGTCGGTACGGAAAACCCTCAAAATCGACGAAAAACGGAAAAATATGCGCATGGATTCCAGTGGCGTGCTTTGCGAGGTATTCATTGATCTTCCACTTAAACCTATGGAAAAGGATCGATAAAGAGGGTATACGTTAATAATCGATTTTTTAACATAGCTTCAAATGGAGAAGTATCGAAAATGAATCGTCGACGCTTCGCCATTGGTGGACTCCCGCTGAGGGCGTGCGGCAACACTGGCGACAGTGATCCGCGATGAATATTGATTCGGCGATAAATCGCGGGGATACAGCGAGCACCTGTCAGAGCCGGCAAAAAAAACTCCCATCGAGAGATGGGGGCCCGTCCCCGCCGGACCCCTCGGAAAATGGGATTAAAACGCCCGGCCCGGCACCCGACCGCAGCGCAGCCAACCTAACGCCCAACAAATTCACATCCGTATAATTTAAAACGCATTTTTAATTGTGTTCATTGCGCGATGACTCGCAACGATTAAAATTTATTATCAAATTCACCGTGTCTACAACCTCTCGCTGTTGCCCGTTCGTTGTGCCGCTCCACCATTTTCGCTCGTTTTGAGTCGGCACGGTGTCTAGCATCAGGATTTTCCTGATATTCCCGATTCTATCAGGATTTGAGGTCAATCAGGATTTAGGAAAAATCGTTCGTAAAAACAGGATTTGAGGAAAGAAGGTCGACGGTCGGACAGCTTTCACAAATTCGCATACACTTATGCAGAAATTTTAATTTTTCTCTGCAAAAAATCAGGATTTGATCAGGATTTGGAAAAATTATGAAATCAGGATTTAGCAGTCAAAAATCAGAAGAAATCAGGATTTCCCAAAATGAAAAAAGTAGACATCCTGGTCGGGGCTTTATTTGTTTCGAAACAAAACAAATGGAGACTTTGCAATTGTCTGAATTTTGTTTGAATTTCGTGTTTACATGAAAACTACTGAGTGAACTGAACACCTGAGCCCTACATGGTGGTGGCCGGGATCCGAGAAAAAGCAATCGTTTTATCGTTTTTTCAAAATTTTTATCGTACTCCCGACTGAAAATGACTCACTTGTGAGTCAAAACGTCTCGGTTTTTATTAATTGTGTAATTTTAGCCTTGTTTCCCGTTTTCCTCCTTGTTTTTCCCAATATTTATATTTTTAAGAGAAGAAGAATGAAAATAACCGTAAATGAAGCTTTTCGAGATAGATCCGGCATCTGGAAGAAGGTGCCGCGCGTGCAAACAACAGTAAGAGCATCGAGAATGATCCTACGTACGGGGCGACGGAGACACACGTACAATTAAAATATGTGCGATCAAACACGTTGTTAAGGCGCGGAGGGAGGCTGGGCCCCCGCAGGGTGGCGGGGCGGGAATGCGGGGGAGGGGGGTGCACGGGAAGAGAGAGATGCTAATGTAAACAAGGTGAGAAAAATACCTGGGAAAAACGACAAATAATGAGAGCGTACGAGAGAGGGGGGAGGGGCGCGGTGCTATATGAGATTCATTTATTTGGGCCAGCGAGCACAGGCGATCGGATCCGAGGATAAACGGGACACGAGCTTATCGTCAACTTGCTCACCCGTTGGTCTCTCGACACTAACCGGAGGATCCCTTTCAGTTCTGCCCCAAGGAAAATAATCCGTGAAGAGGAAAATTGTATACGTCATTTTTACGGAGACTGCACATTGTTCAGTCATCATGAAGCGAAAATCAGTGTTGACCACCGAACTTAACTTTGGGATACGATGGGACTTTTCTCAGACAGAATGGTTAGCCCCCACGCAACAATAGTTTCCTCGAAAATTATTGTGCATGAAGTTTAGAACGTCCCCGAGTTGAAAGAAAATTGAATGAGTACAGTACATTTCTGCCAGTAAAATGTATTGTCTCCGTTTAGAATTTGTACATGTGCCGTAATTTTTCCTCAGACAAAACTGTCGGTTCCTCAAAACGGTTCCTCTATCAAAAATTGCGGGTCTAGCAACCACCCTTTCCGATTAAGCGGATCGCTCTATATTTTCTTTTTGTCTTCTTTTTCTATCGTTTTGTCCATCAATTTCAAGCATCAGCCCCCTGTTATGCCGTCGACGTAGGTGCAAAGTGACATCGATATGTTTGAGGTGTCATCCTCTGGAACGGTTGTTTTTTCTACTGCACGTTTAAGTCTCTGAGGTCAAACACTGATTTACCGCTAATTCATAAGAACCACCCGTTTCAACCAATAGGATTGCGGCATTTTCCTTTTCTTTGTTTATTGCTTTGTCTATCGATTTCAACAATGAGCCCGCTGGGTCTGTACGATAAACATGGAGATAGAACTGAAGATAGTAAAGATAGGACAACTGTCACGTCGACCTGAAGTGCATACCAATCATAAGTTGATCCATTGGTTAGCGCATGAATTTCTGTAGAATGGTGATACTTTCCGATACGACTCGGTGAAATATTTCCTTTTTCTCAGTGGGCCGATTATTGAAATTGACAGACAAAGCTATAGACAAAGAAGACAAAAGGGATACGAAGCAATCCCATGTGTGGAAGCGGGTGGTCGCAATCGACAAATGAGGTAGGTAGTAGGCTAACTAACGGCAACCCACCAGAGATCCTATATTGAGTCCATCATTTTCGCCCTTGGTTCCCAGGAACCACACATTTCAACCAATAGGCTTTCTCCATCCTCCCCATGTCTTCTTTGTCTATAGCTCTGTCCATCAATTTCAATTATCAGCCCGGAGTTTTATCCATGTCCATTTGCGAGGGGAAGACCCCTCACCGTGCGATGGAGATTAAGCGGAGCCGAGGCAACACCTGAAAACGGAGACAGGGGGAGCGAGCGTCGCTGGGAAGTGGGGAGGGGCGGGGGGCGGCGAGGACAAGGTGCGAAGGAATGCAAATGGCGAAAATAAAATAAAAACACGAGGCCATAAAAAAAGACGGCCAAAGTCGAGGCGTCGCGCCGGCCGGCAGAGCCGCGGAGGTGACAGGGGACAGAGGGCGGACGTGGAAGGGAGTGATTTAATCTTGCTCATGTTACGAAATCGGGATCGGAAGGACTCGCGCCTCAAGGGTGCGCATGCGCTGACCGCTGGCCCCGCTCCAGGTTTCCACTCCGCGGCCGCGTCCCGAGGAGTAGCCAGGGGGCCGACCCCATTACCCGTAGCCTACGATTTTCACTAAATTTGTATTTTACAAACCAGCCTTCCTTCTCGTCATCTTTCTCTTTTTCCTCATCCAGGGTGTCTACAAGTCCGGAAATGGTCCTGATTTTTTAAGGGCGGTCCGGAAGTACTGAAACAGCACGGAAATTCCGCATAAAGGTCCGGAATTTTTTCAATTTTTTGGCATTTTTGGCGCAATTTTAACTTTTTGAAATTTTTCGAATTTCGTTAAATGGAGGTACTGAGAATCTACGGAATTTTTCTGTCAGAGGAGGTACTGAATTTCTTTTTCATACTCCCCTTTTTCATCGTCCTCCCTCTTCAGGGGGGAAGGGAGCAAGTAGTCCAATTCCCCTATGACCTCATTCCTCTCCCAACTAACATCAATAATTTTCAGGAATTCGTAATTCGTAGATCCTCGGCTCACCTCTTGCCTCCGGAATCCCAGACCCGCCAACGAATCGGAATTCAAAACCAGACGTCCAAAATCAGCAAAAAGCGGACTAAACTTAAAAATCCCTCTTGCCGTTCCCATTCCCTCTTTATTTCGCTCGCTCAATCGCGAGCGCA
>NW_017547115.1:4588942-4628905 GCF_001854935.1 Bemisia tabaci
GGGGGGGGGGGGGGGGTGGATGTGCCTCCGTCGTCGTGACGTCATCAGACAAGACAATCCTACCGACGACGACGACGACGCGACTCCCAGTTAAGTCGGCGAGCCCCGAGGAATAATTGAAGACATCCCCCGCCCCTCCCCTCCCTCCGCCGACTTGGAATTACATGAGGGAGCGAGGGAGGGGGGCCGCGGGGGGATGCGAGATACCTTTGCGGTCGTTCGTTTGCGGCGCGGGCGAGCGTCGCGTCGAGCCGAGCCGGCCCCGAAATCCTTTTGCGGTTTTTGCGCACTCCAGATTGCTCCCGACGTCCCGCGTCCCGGCTGGCCGACTTCACCCGATAACCCCCCCCCCCNCCCGGTCCCCCCTTCTGCCCCCTAGTCTGAGGCGCGCTGCCAAAATTCCCGAGGTTTCCCTCGGTTACCGGGCGGCATTTTCGCGGTGGTTGTAATCGAGTGCTTATCTCGGGTCCCAGATTTCCCGAGCGAGGGCTCTTGTCTAACGCTGCTGTGCTAAGGAAAAACGCCGCACCATCCTTCAGGCGTTGACAAATTTCCATTGATAAAACTCCAAGTTTCAAGGAAACTGTCGAATATTTTTCTTCAAAATTTTCGGACAGTTTTGGATCCAATTTAACCAAATGCATCGTGTCAAGGAAAAATATGCATATTTTTCTTCAAAAATACATGTTTTATCAGGAGACATTTGGCAACTCTTGAATGTTCATACGACGTTCCTCCTCAGTACAGCAGAACAGTCATCGCATCGTTTTCACGTGAAAGCTGTGAGGTATCGAGGAATTTACTGCCTTGTTTAAGAGAAACGCCGTATGAAAATGCAAGAGTTTTCAAGATTCCTCCTATTGAATGTTTCCGTTTGAGGAGAGTTATGAATATTGTCTTGTGAAATTTGCAAATGAATTAGACCTATTTGCGCATGAAATTCTTTGAAAAATCCGAAAAAAAATTCAGAGATCACCCTGCAGATTTTTCAAAACATTTCATTAACTGAAATTATGGCATCTCAACAATGAAGAACCATATCCGATTGAGCAATTCGTTGTAACCAATCGATATTTTTTCAGTGCAAAAGTTTTATTTTATTTTATTTTATGTTTCTTTCTGTTTAAGTCCAGAACTTTATTCCTCTGAGGCCCCTATCAAGATCCAAAAGATTGGTACATCATTTTTTGTGAATCCCAATCGAAGAACCTCACAGAGGCGGCAACCACGGTATTGGAGATGGTCTCTTTGTCTAACGTCTAGCTTTTTGTCTTGCTCCACAGTCTCCCGAAACGGCGCTCCCACCCGCCCCCTTTGCGTTGCCCGGAAATTCCGCCAGTAATTGAAAAATATTTCCGAGCCCTTGCCTTTGCGGCCGCGGCGGGCGGGAAACAGGAAAAATAATTTAGTTCCTGTTTCTTGCTTTTCGGCGGGAGGAGCCCGAGCTCCGTAATTTTGTTTCCGACCCGAATCGCGGAGCCGCCTCCAAGTCCAGATTGCTCCGCGCCGCACAATGAACCAGCCATTTAGAGAGGTTGGACACACAATAATTTTCTATAGTTGTTAATTTTAACGTTTATTTCGTCACCATTTGAATTTTTAGAGGTGCCATGTTAGGTAAATTTTACGAGAGAACTAGTTGAACCGATTTTAAACTGCTACGATGTGTATTAAACGAGGTTAGATCCCCTTTTTCTAAATTATGTCCAACCTCTTCCACTGACTTGCTCCATTGCGCGCCGAGGCCGAGACTTGCACCGTTCTGGATTCACCGATTCGCCACGATGCGCCACCCACGCTTTTAAGAGGTCTTTCGGAAAATTCTGTTGTTGATTTTGTGCAGCGCTGGCTTTTACACCCTCCACACCGCGAATGAGACGAATGCGCCTGATGCTGGAATATCTTTAAACTTCCTCTAAGTTTCGAGCTACTCCTTCCAGCCTTAAGGATTCAGCCCTGAAATAGATTTTTGGGCTAGGGGGTTAGCACCTACCCATTAAGGAGAAACACGAATCGTCACTCGTAAAATAGGTCCTCATCGTGCAATTTGAATCGCTAACTTCTGGCCCTCCCCTGCAAGTGACAGTGCGACGAATGGGCGTCATTTTGCAATGAGGAAATAAAATTTTAGATCCATCCGTAAAAGTATCTACATGCATAGCGGAACTAATGGCGCATTCGTTGTTTCTAGAACAAGCCACAAATTGTAGTTCCTTTTTGCAGAATGTAAGCCAAATGCACCGCCAAATCGTGTTATCGATGGCTAAGCTCAAAAACCACGTATTCGAATTTAAATAAACGTTTCAAAATCTCCTCGCAAACTTTATTTTTTAATCGGCGAACGGATACAGATTTTGGCTTGAAATGTTTACAAGCGAACCAAGGAACGGCTGAGAAAATTCCGAGAAAATTCCAAGGAATTTCTCAACTTGTCACGATGAACAAAGCTCGCGGGAAAAGTTTGAAACCAGCGGCGAGGCGTGAATGATCGATCATCGATATTTCCCCATTTGAATCCGTGGTAAAGAATCGATTATTAAGGTGTTCGCTGCGAACATCCCGTTTATCGATCCTTGCCCATAGGTTTAAATGACAGATCAATCGATATATCGCAAAGCACGCCATGCCGCTGAATGTAGTCAAGCGACTTTTGAGTTTTACCACAAATAAGCTAACGTAACTAACGAGGCTGGGGCCGGTATCGCGGCTCGGCGGAGAGTATCAACGCAAACATCACCTAATTATGGGCGTGCTTATGAAAGCTGCGGCGGCGGCGGTAACAGGTGGAGCTTTTTTGCAGGACGCGCGATGCGGTGGCAGGTAGGAGCTCGGCGCGGCGCGGTGGAAACACGCCCTAATTGCGAGAAAAAGGAGTAGTAAGAGCCAGTAAAAATAGGGAGCCAGGCGAAGGTGTTAAAACCCAGATAAGAATGTATCGGACATTTTGCCCGGCGCGGGCAGCGGCGCGGGGCGCGAAAATAAATTCCTTGGCGCTGCCGGTAGTTTAATCGTTTATAAACTCCTCCGTTTTTCACCATAATTGCGCGCTCTTCTTCTTCTTCCCCGCCGGACGAGCCAGGCTTTCCCTCGCCGTACGGATGGTAAACCCGGTTTGGCGTGAGTATCGCCCTGTTGCCGGCTCGGCATCCGCACCGATATGGAAAAAAATTGATCCAACGATCTAGAAACTATATTCTGAAAAAAACTCCGGCCGCGAAAGCCGTACTTACAGGCTGTATGGACGCACCGTCCGCGTTCCGGGCTCAGAGACCGGAAGTTCCGGCTGTAGCACCCGGAACAGTAGAAACTATGACTTTAGTACTCGGAATTTTCGGCCTCTGAGCCCGGAACGGACAGATGTCCAAATAGCTCGTAATTTTTTTCAGTGTAGGTACATGGTCCTATACTACACCAACAGGGAATTTCGTCACACACCAGGAACAACAATTGGACTACATTTTGCAATTTGGAACTATAAATTCTAGCCCAGTTTAAAAACAACGTATGTGCCGTTAGTTTCCCTATGCTCATAAGTGTTTTCCAGAAGAGCCAGAGTTTATAGTTCCAAATAGCAAAATGCAGTCCAATTGGGTCAGGACGAGGATATCGGTTGCCATGGTTTCTCATGGGACTGTTGCTGAGTAAGGACTTATATGAAATTCAAAACTAACCGTTCGAAAATATGTGTCCAGATATGAAACCTAGCCATTCAACTTAGTTTACGATTAAAATTTCAACGCTAAATCGTTAATTTTAAAAACTCCCGTAAGATCCCATGTTATTGAGGTTATGACGAGAAGTGTAACTGGACAACTAACAAGCGATTTGGACGGCCCCAAAGGCACAGTGGAAGTTTTGGAAATTTTTACGTCCAATAAATTTTTCCCTTCTTTTTAAATGGAGGTTTTAATTAATTCATGTTTCCAGCCCTTAATAAAGAGGAAGCTTTTCCTCGAAGCTCGGGTAGCGACCGGCAACGGCGCATGCGCGGGGCTCCCCGTGTTGGTTGGCACTTTCGTAAGTACCGCGCAATCAGAAAGTGTGGGCAAGCCTTAAATTATTACGCTCTCATTTTTCATAATTTGCTTCCATTTTGTTCCTTTGTATGCACTCGAGCCTCCCCTCCCCCTCCCGGGCGGGGGGCTTTCATCCGGATTTTGCACGCAGCCTTGTTGCATTTTCACGCGCCAATCACGCGTGAAGCCGTGAATGCGCGCATAATTGACAAAAATCTTCGTCGGATTAATGAAATTCAAACCGGGGATCGTCGTTCTTCAAAGCTGAATGCACCGATTCTTTTAAGAATAATAGTCTTAGATGTAAATGCTGAGTTAGAGCTTGGCTCTTTCAGTTTAATCACACCGATTGTATAAATGGATGAAATTAAGAAACATGGTGGAATAAAGCCCAGATGGCGTGCTTTGCGATACATCGATTGATCTTCCTTTTAAACCTATGGAAAAGGATCGATAGACAGGGTGTTCGCAACAAACACCTTCATAATCGATTATTTACCATAGTTTCAAATTGGAATATCGATTATCGACCATTCGTGCTTCACCACTGATGGCGTACACCCTTAGGGAGCACGAGCATCACATGAAGGGCCTAGGAGTACGGAGTACTCTTTGGCAGACAAAGTATATGAGCCCCTCTAACTAATTTTTAAAAATTTTCAACCGTTACGCGAACTTTATAAAAAATATATCCGAGAAATACAGTGCATCTAGAAACCTGAAAATTCGAGAATTGTGAGGGAATTTTTTTAGCATCAGGGAAAATCTTGAGGAACGTCGAAGATCTAACTTTACCCCACTGTTAGTTTGCCTTTAGTTCTATAGCCCTTATATGCATATTGAGGTCCCACATGGCCGAATAGTGGTACCACTTTCAAATGCCACGATTGCTCGAGGAAGGAAACGGGGAAGCGTGGTGTGCGGAGCGGTTACCTCATGCACCGTCGGTTTTCCTTCAGTTTTCAGTGTAGGCAACCCAAGCTCCTACGTGGTCGAATAGTGGTATCACTCTCAGATGCCACAATCACTCGAGGAAAGAAGCAGGAATTATTCGCTGAACGTCCAACCAGGACGTTTGGAGTGGAGCGGCGACTTAATCTCGTATTTTTTATCGCAGCAACATTGCACTACTGATGTTCCTCAAGAGCAATCATGGCTCTGTGCAGAAACAGAGGAGCATACGCGGCTCTGGTGCGGTTATGCGATCGTAATTGCAGTTGCTGCCAGTGCCCATTATCGCGCGACTAAAAATGTATTTTAATTTCGTCAGCACCCATACACGTGCATTCTCCTTAACATTGAGTCTTATATCGACGGGTGGAACTTCTGAACTCTTTTGCTCCGTTCAAACTTTATGCTACTCGGCGCGTCTCTGTGAAACTGCCCCGAGTCCTCGTGGACCCAACCGATTATTTGTTGTAGTTATTGTTGTTGTTATTCTTCTTCCTATTCTTCTTCCTGTTCTTCCTCTTCTGCTTCCTCCTATTTTTCTCCTCTTCCTTATTTCATCTCTTCCCTTCTTCTTCCTCTTTCTTATTTTTATCTTCTTTCGCTCTTTTTTGCTCTTTTTCCTTTTAATCATTTTCATTCCCGTATTTTTCTTATCTTTTATCTTCTCTCTTTTCTTCTCTTCATCAGGGGTGCAGAATGTTTCAAACTTCCACGTTTACACGCACCCGCCCGCCCACCAACTTTCCAGATTTTCTTCATCGGCCTTTCAAAAATTGTCCCTTAGATTTCTCAGTGAGGACCTATTTCTTCTCGTTTCTTTTGTTTTTCGATTCTGGACCCCACAAATTTTAAGCAGCCTTTTCACATACTCTCCGCGTCTGTTTTTCCTCTCCTCAAGCTTATTTCTCTTCTTGTTAGCCTTTTCATCTTATTCCTCCTCTTCCGTTTCTTTTTTAACTTTTTCTTCTTTTTCCTAGTTCCCCTCTTTCATTTTTTTTATGCAGATAAGTGCTTTTATGGATGAGCCACCAACAGTAGCTCCTTATTCCAAAATGTAATCCAAATACACATAGTTCTTTTTAGTGGCCTTCATTTATTTTTTCTCAAGAAATGTTGGGGACGTCCTCCCCGTGGTCCACAGACCCTCCATCCCGGCGTATCTTTTTCACTCTCGCCGCGACTCCGTGACGGTCCCCCCGCATCCCCCTCCCCCCTGCCGTCCCCCCGTCCCCCGTCCGCATGCAACAGTGCCCAAGTGTGAATTGAATTATTTATGACCCGCGAGCAATGAGCATCGCAGGGACCGGCGCGGCGCGGTGGCTCACTTCGTCCCGCGACTAACAAAAAGGCGTAACTGCACTTAGCGATGAGCCCGGGAAAGCTTTGATTTATACGGCGGATAGGGTTCATCGCGAAATGCAGTTACGCTCTTACGTCAAAGGGGCGACAACTCGTCCGCCGCCGCCCCGCTTGTCATCGCCGGGGTTTTTTTCAGGCCCCCGTCGGACCCCTTCCCCGCCCCCCGTCCATCGCGACTTCCGATCCGAATTTCGCCCAGCGCCCGCCCAAGATGAAACGGGTGCCCGAACCTGTTGCCGAAACCCCGCCTGTCCAATGTCTGCAGTAAGCGACTTACGTCTTTTTTGGGTCGTGCTCTTTCAACACGGTATCTCACGGCGACTTGGGAAAGGCAGGGAGTTTTAAGAAAAAATCTGGGAATTTCTAAAGAGTGAAAATAACTTCCCGAGTGTCTTTCCCTATGGTTTGAGTCCCAAAAAGTGGAAATCTTGTCGGAACTTCAATAAAAGTCGACGTAAAAACGAAAAGGAAAAAAAGGAAGTGCGGCAGTTTTGTGCAAAGTTTATAGGGGAAAGTTAGGGACATTTGACGATTTTGGAGTCAGGGTAGCGCAAAAAAAGTCAGGGAATTGGAAAATGAAGAAAAATATTGGAAACCATGCATACTCCATCGCATTGCACAGAAGAACGAGCCTCAAGAGATTTGGGACACGAAATTGAGACCAAAACTACAAATGTTGATGCTTGTTTCCTCATATTATAATTTTCAAGGGGGTATGTCACCTTAAATTTTACGAGAAAACGGATGGAATCACTCTCAAACTGCTACAATTATTCATATTAACGAATACATAAGCTTTTAAATTTTCCACATTATGTCCGATCCCTCACGATGACTTCCTCCGTTGTGTGACGTCACCACGGTAAATCAAGAACCACGGAGTGCAGATTTGCAATGAGCGAGGCTGCATCGACTGCATCGCACTCTGCACCGAGGCCTATGATGGTGGGGTTCCGGACCTCTCTCTCGAGCGATCGGGCATTCGAATTCCTTCTCGGGAGAGGTTTTATACCTATGCGGGCGTAAAATGAACTTGTTCCTGGCAATCCCGGCTCGGTGACGGCGACGCTACGTGCCGATCTGCCGAGTAACCCGATCGGAAATCGCTTCGGTCGACGATCGCACCGCCAAAACGAGCCGCACCTCCGACCGCCGAGATCAGCCGCGGGTGTTCCCTCGCCGTACGCCATAAGTTCGCCCAAGTAATATCCGCGAGGAACCGACAAAACTAGGATTCACCCTCCGTGAGGCCGGGGGAGGGGTGGGGGGGGGGCGTTGCCGAAGGAACCTGGATTGTGTGAGAATTCTCGCTTCGGTTGGAGATGCTAGAGGGTGTATGTTGGTCAGAAAAACCTGGGAAGTCACGGGTCGAACGAGCTCGTTCGGAGATTTTTAAATCTTGGATTTTTAAAAAGTGGAAAGTTCACACAGCAAGGTTGCCACAATGCCACAGTCAGGGAATATCGGAAAAACCGGAAGATGTCAGGGAATTTTAAAAAGTCAGGGAAAACCTGGAAATATCAGAGGAAATTATGAAAATGTCAGGGAAAAATTGTCCAGTCACCTTTATTTCTTTTCTAGAATGGGCTTGACTTTTCAAATTCCAAATTTTGCCTGGAAATTATTTAAAATCATGTCTTTTTAAGCATATGACACATCCTCAATTTTCTGGGAATTCATGAAATTCGGAAACTTAAAAAGCTCCGTCCATACAAAACTTTGAGGGTTTGAAAGTGTTTCCTTTGGTTTCCTCGTGCAATTTTCATCAAACAGCACCCCTTAAAATTTAAATTATGAAGAATCAAACATCAAAATTTGCAGTTTTCGTTGGAAATGTCATGTCTGACTTCCCTGATTGACTCGATCCACTGTGCGCCTTTCCACCCCTGAAACCTCTCTGTTTTTCAAAAATGCGAAAACACCAAAGCACTGAAGAAGCTCATTCGCGGACCCTACCGCGTCGGGTATACATTCGTGGTTTGGCAGGCAGAGGCGCGAAAAATCCGGTGCAAAGACCTGACACCGCAACACGGCGGAAGACTCCCTGCTCGTCACCGGCACTCGCGCACATTCGCACAATTGGCACGCATACGCAGATGTAGATACGTAGCGGGGGCGGGGGAGGGGTGGGAGGGGTGGGAGGGGGGGGTGGCGAACACGCGAGGGCGACGCGACGCTGGCGAATGCGCGGACGGGGACGAGTCATTGGGTCGTTGCAAATGAAGAAACCTCATCAAGTTAACCAATTTATTTGAATGCGTGCGAGTAAACATTCCTAGGCTTCTTCCTCCTTCCTGCCCTCTGTTGTCGCATCGAGCATCTCTCAGCTTTCCTGCCTCTTAGCGCGTGCTCTTCTGTCGATTGATTGGATGGATTTCTGCCAAACGGAAATATGGACGGATTTCTGTCAAACGGAACTATGGGCATAATGCAGGGTGTCTACAAGTGCGGAATTTCCGAAAAGTACGGAAAAAGTATTGATTTTTTAAGGGTGTTCCGGAAGTACTGAAAAAATGCGGAAATTTCGCAAGAAGTTCCGGAATTTTATCATTTTTTCGGCATTTTAGTCGCAATTTGAGAGAGAAATTCGAATTTTTGAAATTTGTCGAATTTCGTCAATTGGTAAAGTTCAACTGGTAAAGGCAATTGAAAAAGTACTGATTTTTAATGTGAAGGAGATACTGAATTTCTTGGGAATATACTGAAAAAGTAGTGTAAGAGTACTGATTGTTGGCCAGCCTGTTTAAGTAGACACCCTGTTATGACGTAAGCCCTGTTATGCATATAGTCTTACGGGTCTCATGGATCATGTCTTAATGCATATAGTCCCGTTTGATGCACGTAGTTCCGTTTGGCAGAAATACGTCCAATTCAAAAAAGGGGTGGCAAGAAGTTGGCTTTAGAGTGGCTTTCTAGGGGGAAGAGGGATTTCCAAAACTCGACCGAAATGTCCTACGCACAGTACTCAAACGGCCCTTCAGAGCTATATGAGTGAAACTTTTGAAGCAAAAAGGATGCAGATAGCTCCACCCAACCCAGACTCAGAAACGTCCAATATGTCCCTCTTGCAGGAAATTGCGGCAGCACCGATCAGGGCAGACCTGAAAACCGCGTCGAATTTTTTGCTCCGCGGTTCACAGACCTGGCGGCTTTGAAATTGAAATTGCTTCCCCCACGCCAGGCACCCCTAGCTCCCCCGTCCGGAGCATTTTTATACCGGATGACAAAAACGACACCCCCTCCCGGCCCACCCTCCAGGTTAGGTTCGGTTTCGATCCGAACGAACGAGCCAAATTGACAACAACCTCGTGTGCCCTGGCTTAAAATGAGAATCCTGCCCCCTTCCCCGTCAATACCCCCCGCCCCCGCCCCCCAAGCACTCCACTCTATCGTGCGGGCCAATGGTTCTTTCCGCGAATACTCATATCCCTCCGCGGCCCGCGGTTACGTCAAATTCTTCGCCTCAGTCCCGGGTTGTACAAGGCGGACGGGGGGGGGGGGAGCGCCCCCGCACGATGCATTGTCCCCCGAAGTTTTCCTCGAAAAACTAATCTTCCTCTTGCCCCCGCTCGCGGTTTCTTCTCTGCGCTTCGGGTTTTTTTCGAATCCAATCCTCCTCTCGATTTTCCCTCATGCGAGGACACTGCCGAGATGGTAGGAATCCCTGTAACCTTGGTAGTACTCCGGGAGATCGCTTACAGGATTACGAATTAAGCGAGCATCCGAATATCTCGGGTGTGTGAACAGTATGAAACGCGGGAGCTGAGTTCTAACGGATTTCCCACGGGAGTTTTGAGAAAATTCGTCGTGAACATGTTCATTTCGCTTCGCGACTTTTCACTCTCATTTAATGTGGTTTTTTTTTTTAACGAGGAAAAAATCCTATGCAAGGTTTTGAAAATTTTTATTTTTTTACCTGTGGTTATGAAGCATTAAATGCGACTGAAGGTGAGTAAGTCTGTGATTGGAGATCCCTGAGGGCAGAGCAGCCCACAATCACATGTTTGACGGTTGGAGGTGATAAATTGCAGAAGTTACAGATGGGTTTATCTTCTTTGCAGATGATATTATTGTGACTGAAAAAAGTCTGACCAATCCTGAGACGCGCAATTTAAACTTCACATGATCTTGTTTTGTGGTTTGATGTTCTTGGATATGAGACAAGTCGTGGTGCGTAACCATAGATACATACATATGCAAGGCGAAATCGTACACACCCAACGCCTCGATTATCTCTATGAATTTTGCACCAAAATTGATGCAATCGGAAATTTTTGAACACCGCAATCGAGGTACGCGGTTCCCAAGTTTAGCCTTCGAAGTGCAATGTATGTCCACGGCTCGTACCTCTTGTTGCATGTACCCGAACAACAACAGAAGCAACGCTCGGTCCAGCAGGATTACCGAGCTCGTACAGCAAATATTTAAACCCCAGCTCTACACCCCCCCTCTCTCTCCCCCGACTGATACAACCCTGCATGCACCCCCCTCCCCAGCCCGACCTGATTTCTTCTCTCGGACATCGCACATCGCAAATTCAATTACGCTGCCCGACCACGTCGAGCGCACCCGTGCTCGCCTCCGAGCGAAAACATCGCAACTCCCTTCGAAATCTTATGCAAATGCGTGGTTTTTACCGATCCTTTCTCGCTTCTTTGCGGAAACAATTAAAAAAGTTAGAGCTCCGTCCGAGCCGGAGGAAAGTTATCCCGTCGGATTGCGATTCGGGGGCAGCGATTGCGCCTCGCTTCCTTAATGCGCCTTCAATTTTCTCAGATACTACCTGATGCGCGGGTCGGTCGCGTTGGGACGACGCCCTTCATTTTCTCGCAAATGTAAGAACTTCCTATGAAGCTGTTTTGGTGCATTCGCTCAATGCGCCTTCCATTACGTAGCTCTGCAACGCAAGCATCTCTAAAGCAGGAATAGTTTTATTGAAATTTTGCAGTCATTGGCTCACATATTTGAAAACTCCTACTCTGTAGCCATTTTGGTGCCCTCGTCCGATGCGCCTTCAATTATGTAGTTATGCAACTCAAGCACCTCCGAAGCTGGAATAGTTGTATCCAAAGTTTGTAGTCTCGTAGCTATGTAACGGACGCACCTCTGAAGCATAAATAGTTTTATCAAAAGTTTTTAGTCATTTTCTCATACACATATATTCTAAAACTGCCACTCCTGCAGCCGTTTTGGTGCCTTCGACCGATGAGCCTGCAATTAAGCAGTTATGCAACGCAAGCACCCCTGATGCTGGAATAGTTGTATCCAAAGTTTGTAGTCACTTTCTCACACAATTTCGAGCATTTTTGTCTTGTTTTGTACAGCGCAAACAGCGATTGGCGTCGTCTGTAAAGAGAAACTAACGTTGCTCTTGATATGATTTGATCCTAATCCAATTGTTTTCATTTTCTGTTTCTGTTTCAGTTCCCTGTGGTTCCGCTCAAACTGTCTTCATGTTTGCAAGATACTGAATGCAATATGGTAAGTTATCCTTGAGGTCTTTATTTCAAACTCTCTTCAGTACTATTTGTCAAATCATGAATGCGTGACTTGTTCAAATTGGGGGATCTCGACCGTTTGGAAAAATTACTTTAATCCATCTAGGGTTGTACAGATTATGCAAATTTGTCGTCTACAGAATATCCAGAAAAATTACCTCATAAAATTCGATCATTTTAGACTACGAACACATAAAATTAAAAGTTTCTGCCTAACGCAGAAAATCATTAATATCTGCAAATGCGCATGTGCCCATTTCTCAAATGGTCATTCAATCATAGAATCGTGTTATAATGGTTCAACGATGCACATTTAAATAATATCGCCGACCCACAAAATACGAACTTCACCCTGTGTCGAGGCGTGAATGATCGAATATCAATTTTTCTCCATTTGAAGCTATGGTAGAGAATCGATTATTAGGTATTCGTTGCGAACACCCTATTTATCGATCATTTTCCATAGGTTTAAATGGCAGATCAATCGATGTGTCGCAAAGCACGCCACGCAAAGAACGGTCTTCACCATCTGCGAATGACCCATCAAATTCCAAGTTTCGTCATAAACATTTTGGCGGTGGTTTCCAAAACGCATTCACGAGAATCAATCCGCGGAATATTAATCATGATTGATCCGTTGGATCGGTCATTAAAAGCGCGACTCGGCCTGGCGTCGTGTCGGCGTCACGCTTCATTCGGGAGGGGGGAGGGGGCACAAATAGGGCTGCAATAGTGTTTATCGGTGGTTCCCGAGGGCGGGGGGTGGGGGTGCATCGAAATAATCCGAGGATGAAAAGAAAACCGCGGTCACGGGGGGCGCATGGGTGATGGTCCGTGAGGCATGACAATGCCAATTTCTGCATCTGGTCCATTGTCGCATCCGATCGGGACAACCACGCGCAGTCGCGCAGTGGGCACAGAAATTTACAAGTTAGTTAGTTATTTGGATCCATGTACGAGACTTTGTTTTATTCGCATTATAATTGAATCGGGTCGTGCGAAAACCGATCATGTCCATTTTTCGTATCTCGCGTGTTTTTGGGTTGATACTACTTTTCAAAGGTATCACTGGTAAAAAAAAAAAAAAAAAAAAAAAAAAAAAAAAAAAAAAAAAAAAAAAAAAAAAACCGCTCAGATCTAGAGTTCAGACTCTTGAAAACATTGTCAAGAAAAAAGATTCAGTCGGACTTTTCGCTCGAATCAACTGGAAATCCGCCTAAATCGAGAGGCTCTTCTGCTCATCTTTCTTTGAATCTCTTCGATTCAAAGAAAAATGGGATTGAATCAAAAGTATAATTTCTTATCAATGTTATTAAGACTCAGGACTCCAGATACAAGCGATTTTTTTTTCCAGAGAAGATGCAACCATTAAAGTGGTGTCAATATGCGCTTCAGGGTAATCTTATTGCCAAAACAAGTCATCGAACCGCTTCCATGATTAAATCAACTGTGAAGAAGTATTATTCACACAAAAAAACTTATAGCTGAGGAAATGGACATCAGCGGTTTTCGCACCACACGATTCAATTGGATTGGCTATTCTGGCAGATGCATCTAAAATTCCAATGCACTCACCTTTTCAATTAGTTTCTCTTTATTCGATGATGGAGTTGCGGCAACTTAAGTATTGTGAACTGAACTACATTTTGCCATTCGGTACAATTTCTGGCTGAGGTTAGAAATAACGTACGTTCCATTAGTTTCCTATGTATATGAGTGTTTTCACGGTTGAGCCAGGAATTGGAGTTCCTAATTGCGAAATGAAGTCCAACTGTGCGTCGGATGGACCACCGCCGGAGGCCAGAGCCACAGGGCGACGAGCGACCCCGTTTGATCTCTGAAATGACTCAAATGAGCAACGACAGTTTACGACTCTCCATGCACGTCGCACATTGTGCAGACTGCGATCGTGGCCACGGTGTGGTGGTCGCCTCTTCGTCAATTACCTCATTTCGGCCAATTTTCCATCCCGCGCTATCGCACTTTGTCTGCGTCCGCTGGTTATGTATTCATAAGCCAACAAAACAAAGCCTTTGACTCGGAAATTGTAGAGCTTGCCCGAGCCGAATAATTCCTCAAACTAATGAACTTTAGTGACACAGCCTCCGGTTCTCCTCATCGTGCATCAGTGGCGTGGATGGCGTGAATTGCGATGTATCGATTGTTATGTCATTTAAACCTATGGTAAAGAATCGATTATTAAGGTGTTCGCTGCGAACACCCTGTACATCGATCCTTTTCCATAGGTTTAAATGGCATAACAATCGATATATCGCAAAGCACGCCACGCCACTGGTGTTTACAATATTGAACACTTATATATTTGGGATCGTTCACGGTAAAATTGACCTTCCGCCTGAAAGATGGAAAATTGTACGTTTAAAATGGATCGCGTTAAGCAGAAAGGAACCGAGCCACATCAGCTGTTTCCAGCTTTCATCGGGCAATAAAGTTTTTTACATGAAAACGGCTGTGCGGAATTTCGTGAAAATTTCCGCGAATTTTCTACCTAGTACGAGACGAATTCCTCAAAATTTTCAAAGGAATCCACACAAACGTACACTTGTAAAAAGTCGAATTGCCCAGTTAAACTTGGCAATAGCTGATGAGGCTTAATTCATTTCCGCTAAACGCGATTCAAACAATCTTGCTTATACTACAAACCAATAAGTTTAGTAGGCGCTCTTCGGTTCGGAAATATCATCGGAGATATCGTCCCTAAAAAAACGCGGTGTATGACGTCATCCATTGCTGTAGTTTTCTCTAACTAGGATGCATCCATTAGTGATACACACATTTGTACTGCTGGTCGCTCGACTTAAATCACGGATGAAACCAAGGTGGAAGAAGTCATGGTATGCACAAACACAAGATGACATCATACGCCGTGCTTTTTGAGGGGCAATATCTTCCCTAATATCGAACGTAAAAACCATGTGTTTGGGCAGAAATTATATATTTTTTTTTGGGTTTTTTGGCTGGGTTCATTACTTTATTAGGTGTTTTTGACGTGTGTGTTCTACTTACTTTTTAGTCTTCGGTCCTGATTTCTCTGTTTACAACACGACTGTTTACAGACTGTAAACAGAAAAATCAGGACCGAAAAGTATAAAGTAAGTAGATCACACAAGTATAATTTTTTTTGCAAATCTGAAATCATCAAAACACGATTTTTCGACGTACGCAACAAACTCATCGCGAAAAAAAGCTCAAGTTGAAAATGAAGAGGGGGCACCCCTGCACCCACTTGTATTATCCGCCCCAACTTGAATATGACGTTGGCGTACGCGCAAGAAGTTGATAGACGTCCTGCGCGGGCACGGAGGGACAAGAAAAGAGCTAATTGAAATCTATACGTTGAGCCAGGCACACGGCCACGATGAAGATCCTCTCCGAAACCGCACAAGTCAACATCCGTATGAGCCCCCAAGAGCTATGGTTGTTGTAGGCTCGGGGGCTCATGAGATACGAGATTCGCGACGTTCGAACGTGGAGCGATGAGCGATGAATCGCCGCTGCCCCTTGGTCGTGGTCGTTGCGTGGCACACTATCGTCGTCCCTCCGATGTAACGGCGTATCTCAATGTCCACGTGAGCTCTGTTGCACGGATATACGTATGCTTTTTGGGGCTCATGTGGGGATCGAGGTACGCCCTCAGGTCGGAGGGGCGACATCATGAGTCAAACGCGAGGCCCGGTCGTCGACGCGATGCCATGGCTGGTGGAATAATAGAAAACTACCGGTCACCCGAAGACCCGGGCTCACCCGGCCAGGTTTCCAGATCGTACCTGACACGTGATCCATAGGAATCAGCGCACTGCAAACAGCAGGGTGTCTACAAGTCTAGAATTTCCAGAAAGTCCGGAAATAGTATTGATTTTTTAAGAGCAGTCCGGAAGCACTGAAAAAGTGCGGGAATCTCGCATGGAAGTCCGGAATTTTTTTATCATTTTTGTCACGATTTGAGCGAGAAATTCAAATTTTTCGAATTTCTTTAAATGAGGGCACCGAAAAAGTTTTAATTTTTCCGTTGAAAAGGTACCAAATTTCTCGGAAATGTACTGAAAAGTACTGTAAGAGTACTAATTTTTGGTCAGGCTGTTTTGGTAGACACCCTGAACAAAGTTGGATTCCTTATAACACGGGAACAAAAACTTCGATTGTATACATATATCGAATATTTCAGTAGACGCTTGTTTTAGGTTACAGGACTGAGCCTGCAGTAGATCGGTCAAGCAAGCCGACCTCTTCAGCTCACAGAACTAAACTTCAGTTTATAGTAATAAAAAACTTTGGCCCGTATGAAACATGCTTCATATTGACCGATGTGTTATCCGTCCATTATCAAACTGAAGTTTATTTTTGTGAGCTGAGCAGTCGGTTCACCCGACTTTTTCCGTGAAACAGGGCTGGATTTGACATTATAAGCGCCAAAAAAAAAAATTAGTTTAAATCCTATGAGCAGTTTGAAAAAATTGGGGCGTATGAACCGAATTTCGGGTGGAAAATATCCCTCAAAATACAAGTATGAACTGACCAAACTTGACTTGAAAGAAAAATGATCAAAGACCTCTTCTTAATTTGTGCCATTTTTAGTCAGTCTTATCACAAAAAATATGTTCATATGCGTATCAAATTCTCGTTAAAACGAGGCACAAAGGGTTTGGCAACGTTGCGCTGACAGAGTAAAGAAGATAAACCCCCGCGAGTACAATATTCTCTTGACTTATTCCTCCTATTCATATGCAGATAGGCTTCTACTCACACCGTTACGCTGCCAGGTTGTGCTATTTTTGCTTTTAAACTCATTTTTCCGAAAGAATGAAATTCGGGGTGTGGCTCGAAATCATTTCCTGTCCCTGAAACTGAACAACCTTAAAATCAATTGCATTTAATAGTTACCATTTCCATAAAATCTCAAGCTTTTTTTGAAACATCATAGATGACGGAACGCTCTTTCAACTCAAACCAACGCGAATAACAATGGAAGAATATACGAAGTTGGGTTCGAACCCAACATGCAACTATTCGAACTCCGCGGTAGACCTGGTTGCATACGCTATATTTTGCAGGCGAGAACTGAAATCTGCACTCGGCCTACGCGTATACGCAATTTACAACCGCATTTTTTTCTTTATTTATATATTTCTCTCTGTATACATATTTATTCCAAAAATCACCCCCGAGGAACATCTCGTCACATTCAGCTTTCAGACTATTCAAGTTTTAATTTTTACCGTGGTTACATTTAGAGACCCATCGGGCCGATTTCCCCGCTATTTCAGCTACAACCAAGGCAACATGCAAAACGAGTTCTCGCAAATTAATTTAGGTTTGCTAAATTAATTGTTCAACTCTTTGGTCATCAGTTATCATCAGGCAAATCCGAGCTTTGACATCCGAAAGTCCCGTTTAAATTGTAAGGAACAGTGGCGTGGCGTGAACGATCCATTATCGATATTTCGCCATTTGAAGCTATGGTAAAGAATCGATTATTAAGGTGTTCGCTGCGAACACCCTGTTTATCGATCCTTTTCCAGGTTTGAATGACGGATCTATCGATATATCGCAAAGCACGCCACACCACTGGTAAGGAAGACATCTATGCGAAGTCTCAAAAATATAATAGGGTCTCGAACTGGCACACGCGGGCAACGCGGCGGAGCCGAAGGAGGGATCGTTGAATGGTGCAAGTCATCGATGCTGGCGAGCGGGGGGTGGGGGGAGATGATAAAAGTGGAGAAAAGAAACCGGTAGTTGCTCGAACAAATCGGCTCAATTCGTCGGGCTCGGTCGGTTGCCGGGCCGACGGCAGGGATGGTGGCTAAGTCGCCTTTGCGAACGACGGGACCGGCAGATCGGCAGCGACGCCGCATTTTCCAGGGCGGCCTTTCCGCCTTTCGACGCGTGCCCACAGGGGTAGCCGGAGCCGCCGGGCCCGTTTCAGCGACCCTGGTGGATCTCCTCGTCCGCCACGTGTTTTATGGGACGCGAGGTCGCCCTCAGAGCTCCGTCGTGGAGTCGCGGCTGTCGGTGCGATGTCGAGGAATTTCCTCCGAGTCTCTGGAAAATGTGTCTTTAAAAATCAGACACAAGTTCAGGACTGTGTTTGGCGCAATGCGTGAAGTATTCATGCATTCTTGTAGGCGCTATCCGTTTCACGCTGACCACAATAACAGCACTGTGTTTGATGCAATGCGTGAAGTATTCGTGCAGTCTTGTAGGAGCTAATATGTGTTACATGCCGAAGGGTTGCGGGTTGCCACAGTCAGGGAATACCGCGAGAACCGGGAAATTTCAAGGAATTTTAAAAAGTCAGGAAAACTTGGGGAAAATGACGAAAATGACAGGGATTTTGACCGAGTTCATTAGAAAGGAACCAACCCACATTTTCGAAAAAATTGAGTTAAGAATGTTTTTGAGTTCCACTCGTCGAATATATTCCAACCGCCAAAAACTCAAATTTGAGCGAAAAAAATTGGTCTGTGCGTAAAGTTTATTCTCTACACTGAGCCTCATGGAGGAATAAAACTTCAAACCTCTTTTTCTCTGTTTTAACTTTATGTGAGTTGGTTCCTTTCTGTTAAACACGGTCCAACTGTCAAGACACCTGTATTTCCTTTCTAGAGTGGGTTTGACGTTTCGAACAACAAATTTTGCCTGAGATCTATTTCAAATCATGTCTTTTTAAACATCTCGCATATCCTCATTGACATTGTCAGTGAATGCCACCACAATGTGACAGTGCAATCAGGAAATTATGTCAGGGCATTTCATTTTCCGAATTCTGTGACAACCCTGCAAGTTATTTTTCAGACCCAACACTGCTTTCTCTACCCTTTCGTTCAAAAGTCACTCAAAGAAATCATCGCTCAGATTTGTCTCAATCATGATCTTGACTTAAAAGTTGGCAATTGGTTCAGCAATCGTAACTACATCTCGAAAAGCGGCTTTTACAGCAGTCTCAGACACTCTGCAATACCTGGCCGCCAAAGCTCCGTATCTTCCTAATGCCTTTCAGGGAGTTTGCACTCCCTCATTTCTTGCAAAACCCCTTTCACCACCCTTTTTCTGTGCGCCCCTTTCGTCTCCTCCTAAGAGGAACCCGATCCAGTATCTCTTTTGGCAGCCTCTCTTCCGTAATCCTGTTAAAATGACCATATCTGACAAGCTGTTTGGTCATGACGTCGCGAGCTTAAGTTTGGTTAAGCAACTAAACTAACTCCACGGCGAAGCATGGAGTATCACCGGATTTGAAGGCGCACCAAAGTGAAACCGAGCTCCGCATATAGCGGCAGTTTCATTTTAAATCCATCGCTAATGGCAGGGTGCGAGGAAGCTGTCATTTTCGACAACTCTTGCTTAATTTGTTCAAATTCGCTCAATAATACTCAACGGAACATTCATCCCTTCATCAGTCATCATTTGGCGACTTTGAAAACAAGTACTCAAAGTTAATTGTAAAGTCAGACCATTCCCGTCCTTACGTTCCTTGGTGGCCATATTGTATTCCCGTCTTCCTCCCACAATTATTGTAAGTGTAGCGAACGAAGCGGCAGAAGTTGACTGCGGCGGTTTCCGCGCTCACCAAACACCAACGTCTGTAGTTCCACCGTCCACCGATGCCCATCCGAGCAATCAGAATCAATCATCAAAGACCTGCGGTCCCGCGAGTCAACCCTCTGTTCCGGTCCGTGTCTTTGACAGCCTCGATTAATACCCAATAACACCATCCGAGTGCCATTCCGAGGTTCCTTTGCCGCGCTAATAGAATTTCCCCCGCCCCCGCCTTCCGAGACCCCCCTCCTCCTTCGAGGGGCACCAGATCGGGAGGGGGGGGGGACTCAGGCTGCCCCCGGTCCGGACGAATTACGAGCGGACGTGTTGTTTGGCGAGCCTGACCTCACCGCCGCACAGTGAACCGAGCCATAGGTAGACGTTGAACTTGACATTTTTTGCGTAAACCTTAAATTTCGATGTCTACACTGGAAAAAAAACACATTGGATCTAGAGTCCAGACTTTTAAAAACATCGACAAGGAAAAATACTCTTGATTCAATCAGATTTAAGCTTAAATCAAGAACCAAGCCTCTTAATTTAAGCGGATTTCATTTTGATTTAAGCTTAAATCTGATTGAATCAAGAGTACTTTTTCTTGTCAATGTTTTCAAGAGTCTGAACTCTAGATCCTATGTGTTTTTTTCCAGTGAACTTTGAGAAATGTAGCTCCAAAAACCGACAGGCTAAAATAAATGCCCATTTCGAACTAAAGAAACGCATCATGAAATCGGTTCACTTGACTGTATAAAGTACCCCGTATAAGGTGAAATAGGCTGAGTTCCTCGTCCGATTGGGCGTCGCTGCCCGGTGCCTGGGAGCCCCAGGGGATTCGCGTAAATTATCACATCACCGACCGACCCCTGCGTGAGGGGGGGACCAATCAGCCCGTTGTGGGGGGGGGGCGATTTTGCATGTGTCGGTCGATAACTCATGATTTTCTTTCAGCACAGCCAAGTAGGTATAGCCCGCGTGTGCATGTTCACTCACAACCGAGGCTGGAAGCTTTCCCATCCGAGTGTCCCTATGGTTTTTTTCGCCGCGTCCCGGAGAACATAGTATCTCAGCAGAAAAAATTAGAACCTTAAGTCTGTTTTTCATGGAAACCACAGGGCGATAAGTTCAACCGGCGAGAAATCATGGAAACTCAACTTATTCACTCTGAAATTTCAAAGAAAAGACGTATATGCATTGGTTAAGGAGTAGTGAGGAGTGTTAGATAGGGACTCTACGAAATTGCAGGGAAAAATGCGTGGAAACCACTCTTGGCGCGGTTCCTGTAAATTTCGGAGTAAATATTCGAGTTTTTCAATCCTCCTGTTGATAGATCCCGTTTTTGTCAATGCTATGAAGCAAATATTGGTATCTGTGAAAATTTTGGTGGAGAATGTTCCATCTGCTCAAGATCACCGCGTCTCCAAAGATGGGAAATTTTCCATTTATCATGACCCCAACTTAGGTTTCGTCCGACCAAATTTAAACTAAATCGACGCGCCTTATGGGTATGTTCTGTTTATAAAAAAATAAAAAATAAAATAAAACAAACAAATGCGGATGTACCACGTTCACGCAACGCCATCCTATGCCATGGGAACTCATTATCCCACTTGCAGCCGTAAATGAAGGGTTCTAAAACTTAGCAAAATGAAAAAAACTTAAGTGAAAAAAGGAGAGTGAGGTAGATACATGAAATTACAAGGAAATGGCGAATCACAAATACGCACTTCCCCACATCTCGCTTATTTTTCAAATCATCTCAAAGATACATTTTCACGGTGACGATAGTTGGAAGTACAGTTCCATTACCACCGCAAGGAAGGAAGTTTAACATACCTTTGCTACCTCAAAATCCCTCTCCTCGCCAGGGCGGGACCATTGGGAAACAGCAGTAAGCCCCACCGAACATTTTTCCTCCTAAAAGCCGGCTTTGCGCCCGTCGACACCTCGGAAACGCCGCAAGAAACCGTTTAATTTTATTAGCCCCGTCCCAGGTCCCAGGGCCCGACACAAATAAATGTGCGTTATCGCCACCGCGCCATCCTGCCGCGCTTAGGAAAAACGATCCAAGTACATTCGAATATTGCCTAATTTCTTTCAATGCAGAGCGGATATTTTCAGAAGGTTTTTCGCGACTCACAATCAGTTAACAGCTGCTAAAAAGTTCGAGGGGAGCATTCATCGAGCTGACTACATTTTTTAACGAGGAGCTACTATATGTATTTCTAGCGCATTCAAAAAAGCACCCCTCTGCATAGAAAAGCTTATGTCACATACGTTGTTTATGAAATAAGAAAAAACTAGTAGTTCTCATTGCAAAATTTGATACATACGTCATGCACCAGGGGAGAAAAAATGCATAGGACTGTTCCTACATATGCCTTGCGCCTAAGGGAGAAATGAGCTTTCACACAAAGCTTTCACATTACAGATAAATGTAACACATTTTTATTTTCCGTGCCTCTGCGGGCTGATTGTTGAAACTGATAGATAGAGCAAACGACAAAGTAAAAGACAAAGGAGTCATAGGGAGTACACAACGATCCTGTTGTTGGAGATGGTTGGTTCCTATAGATTGAATGATTAAATGATGGAGTAACTATGGTCTCTTGTGGGTTGCTGTTCGTTAGTCTATTACCTATACCTTCTTTGTCTCTTGAAACCACCCGCCTCCGCCAATAGGATTCCTCCATACCCCTTTTGTCTTCTTTGTCTATAGCTATGCCTATCAATTTCAATAATCATCCTGCTGGCTGACTTCAGTGTTTTCCAAAAAATATTCTTGAATATGGATTTAATTTCATTATAATTCTAAGGACGGGGAGATGTCCAAGAGGAATTGTATGCTAGAAGAACTGCGTGAAAATAAATTATATCAAGAGGAATTTTGTTCAAAGGAGTTCGCGCTTCATAGTTCTTCTTTATTTTAATTTATTTATAACAGGAATTTTAGTCCAGGAATAACAATAATTTCGTCTGGAGGGATTCGGCAACATTAGAATGCGCGTAGGGCGTTTTACCTTAGCACCGGCGAGCCGTCGAAAACGGCGGATTTTCGCCACCCTCTCGGGGGGCGGGTTTGGCGAGCAGACGTAGGTAAACTGCGGTGGACTCACCCCCGCAACGCATTTCGTCACCCCGAACCCCTCAAAAATCCCGCATAATGGGCCGCTTTACACGTCGTGCACCGCTATTTCCGCCCCCGGCCCGGGGTGAACGGTAATAAAAAGAGTTTGTTTTTCATTTCTACCCTCACCCCGAGCACCTCCCCCTCCCGTCGGTCCGCGGGGGCGGGAGTGCGCGCGGCGGAAGGACGATTTATGACCCCTTTTAAAGGGGGGCACGTTTCGTTTTCGTTGTATGCATGTATAACAGCTCTCATATTGATGTAACGGCCCGCGTTGTCGGATTGGCCTCGGAATTTCAGTCGGGCTTGACTTCGGCGTCTTTAAAGCAATTAGAGTAGTAAGTAAAGGGGCTCACCGACGAATTGGAAATATGAAGTGGCTTCTTAGTAATTGGTGGGAAAATGTATGACAAGTTAGTTTTATGAGTTCATTACGTAACACCTTTTATGAATTAAAAGTTAGAATTTTGCCTGTGGTGCTTTCGTAAAATGATGTAATCTGCCGTGCTAAGGAAGAACGCCGTATTAACATTCGAGAGTTGCCAAATTTCCCTCGATAAAACGAGTATTTTTGACGAAATTTATGCATATTTTCCTTGAAACTTTCATTCAGACATTTTAGCTTAAACTACGTAAGACATTGTGTGAAAATTTTGGAAACAAATATTCACAATTCTCTCAGTAAATTCGATTTTTGTTGGAGGCAATTCGGCAACGTCTGAAGGTTCATACGGCGTTTTTCCTTAGCACGGCAGTAATGCATTATGTGCATTGTGCAAAACTCTTTAACATGCTGACACTGTGACAATTTTTTGTTGTTGTTTTTTTTTGTTTATTTTTTTTAAAAAGTTTTAATGACATTTCGTATCTACGTAAGGTACTGGCGAATGTCTCTCTTTGAAAAAATCAGATTTCCACTTTTCGACTCAACTGCGGAGCAATCGATGCTAAGGAAAAACTCATCATCATCGGCTTCAGTCTCGTCTCCTGTTTGTGGGAAAGTGACAAATAACGCGCACTACATTCGGATTCGAAATTTCGGATAGCAACAGCGCGCTCTACCCAATTTTTATTAGGTCTCTGGGGCGTTATCGGAACTCGACGTAAGGTGAGGGTCCCGCCCTCTATGAATACAAAGACGGTCATTACTTTTTGTTTTTCGAGGGAAAACGAAGCTCATTTGCCGGAGTCCCGGCAGCGCGCAGCGCCACCAACGGCCCACGGGGCATTTTAGGGCAACGATCCGCAATTGTCAGACTCAATTTCTGGAGGTCCGCAGATCGTCCTTGTGCGGGCTCTCCAGGGAGAGGGGTCTCCGTACTCCACCCGCCTCCACGGCACTCCGAGCTCCGAGCCTTTTTATCTCAAAACGCCCTCGCTTCTATCCCCGGGGTCTCACGACGCTTTTTGAGTCGCGGGAAAGAAATTGTCGACTCGCTTATCGACGACAGCCAGAGCTTCGTCTCGCGGCTTTTTCAAAGCCGGTTTCGCATACAGGGTGTCTGCAAGTCCGGAATTTCAGGAAATTCCGGAAATAGTACTGATTTTTTAAGAGCGGTCCGGAAGTACTGAAAAAGTGCGGAAATTCCGCAAGGAGGTCTGGAATTTTTTCATCTTTTCGCAATTTGAGCGAGAAATTCAAATTTTTGAAATTTTTCGCATTTCGTCCATTGGGGATACTGACTAAGTACTAAATTCTTCTGTTGAGGTGGTACTGAATCTCTTGGGCACGTACTGAAAAGGACTGGAAAAGTACTGATTTTTGGCCAGCCTGTTTTAGGAGACACCGTGGCGTAGTTTTTGTAGTCTTTCAGATCATAGAACAGAGGGGTGAGACCCGAAAAATCTATCAGGTCGGTATCATATAGGTTACACGTACATCGTAAATCACACTACATGCCCCATATTATTATATACATACATATAAACGACTACTTTATTTTACAGTGTGGAGGAACGCACAAAGTAACGGTAACATCTAATGACCTGGTGGCACACGAGTTATTCCGAATTTTCACTATTCATCCCCCATCTTGGTCCTCAAGTTGAGAAGCACATTGCCCACAAAGGGCTCAGCAAGTTCAAATCGACAGAATTTCCCGCCACAAATGGCATGGAACTGAGATCGGGTGCTCTGAATGGCCGAACCGTTGCCGAATCGCAGAAAAGCTTGCGGTTTCACCGTGAAAAATTGCCAAATCGTATAAAATCTCGCGGTATTATCGTGAAAAAGTTTAATTTCCTACAAAAATGATAACTAAGCACTGACAGAGACTAAGGGGTAATCGGAGTGAATAGATCGAGATTCGAGAAACCCGGCAAACGCCACCGAGCTGTAAAATAATTCCGAATTTGGGAATTTCGAAGGAGACGAGGGGCTGTTTTCGCGGAGGTTTGGCAACGAGGTGATTTAGTCACTCATCGGAGCGAGGTGAATGGATAAACCGCATTTATGACCGCAGAGATCGACGTGGCCTTTTCCTGCATGTTTGCTCGCGTGAACCGCGGAAAATGCGCCACCATAGCCCGCGGTGGAAGGGGGAGAAGGGCGGCTCCGGTGCGGTTAACCTGGGGTAGTGTCCTAAAGACTGTTGCGACTTACTTCCCCCTGAGAGGGTCGTTGCCAACTTGCGCCATGTCATGAATATGAGCTAGATTTTTCATTTATGGTGCCTGAGACACACTATATATATATACACGTATTTTAGAGGTCCGCCCTAAAGGCCTAGTATATATTTTCAAAATTACCTGTAAAGACGTTAATAGCCTGAGTCGCTGAATGTCTCAAAATTATAATAACTAACTAACTAACTAGATACACATGGCGATTAATCACCGTGTGTCTAAGAAATGTCGAGGCAACCGTTTGGATAGGCGAGTTTTTGCAAATATAAGATTGATAAACGAGGCAGAGGACACATGATGGTCACTCCTCTAACTGCTTTTGTCTTCGAATGCGCCTTCAATAACGAAGACGGCAATCTGAGCGGCTCAGGAGTGCGAATAGTTGCGTGCGGCAGTTTCGCCACGTTCGTTCCGTCTCGAGTCTCCCGAGGAACACTACTTAATTGGACTGCATTTTGCAATTTGGAACTATAAATTCTAGCCCGGTTTAAAAACAACGTATGTGCCATTAGTTTCCCTATGCGCATAAGTGTTTTTCCAGATGAGCCAGAATTTATAGTTCTAAATTGCAAAATGCAGTCCAATTACTCTTCTACCGTCTTTATCCTGTCAAGTTCGCCTTCAAGAATTGTGATGGCAATCTAAGCGGCTTGCCGCAAAATGAGTTGTTTGTTGGAGAATTCAGAATCAAAGTAATTACATCAGACGTTGTTTAATATCCTCTGAATATAACCAAGTAATAGTGAAACTTCAGATTTTGTGAGTCTATTTTTCAAAATAGTTCAGTTCCTTGTAAAATTAAATTGTAATTAAATTAATTGTAAAATAAAAAAGAACATGAAAAATTCCACAATATTAGACAGCGTCAAATGTAATGAGGCTGATTTTGCGGTCAAATTCATTCACTTTTCGGGCAAGATTCGCCGTTTCTTTTTTTTAAAATTTCTAATTTACCCAAGTATTTTTAAATTTGTCAAGGGGTCTTCCGAGGGTTCGAAGCGTTTGTCAGCCCCCCCCCCCACGTATATCCCCACTTCACTGGCACATTGATTTATACCATCGTTTTATATTTTCTGCGCCTTACATGAAGCCCACTTTACGATTCGGCCTATTTCCGCTCCGAAAGTCCAAGTGCTCCGCGTCTATCATAGCGATTACTGATTTTCTCGCCTCGGGCCGTTTTCGTCCCCGAATTTTACGATTATGATGATGGCCCGCTCGGCCGAATATTTTCGGCGCTTCTTCCAGGGACTCCCGATTCGGCGCGCCCCAACAATTTTATGAATATGAGGACCTCGGGGAGCTGTTGACTAGCGCGCGATCCGGGGAAATGTTTACTCCGACTCGGTGGATGGCAGCTCTAACGAGGAACTTAGGAGAGAGTTAGAGGAAAGGGAATAGATTCAGATCGAGGATATGCCATTATCTTTATGCGCATTGTTGCGCAGTACTGTAAGACGTGTCTTGGCATGCTTAGCGATATATCGATTGATCTGTCATTCGAACCTATGGAAAAGGATCGGGAAAGAGGGTGTTTGCAACGCATGCCTTAATAATCGATTCTTTACCACAGCTTCAAATAGGAATTTATCAATAATCGATTATTTGCGCCTCGCCGGGGTGTCTACCATCAGAAAAAACCGGAAAATATCAGGGAATTCGATGTCATCAGGAAAAATCAAGAAAATATCAGGAAAATCTATCATGACTCTGGAAATTTGTGCGTCAAGAATTTTTCAAATATGCCCAAGTGAAACATTTGAACTAACTCATTAAATGTGCTGGTTTGTAAATTCCAACGAGAGTCAATTTATTCCCACCAAAAATTAGGAAATTTTATTTTAATTAACAGAAAAATTCACCTAGCTGGAAAAGTTCCTGAACCAGTGATGCATCCAGAGACCGCTCTAGAGAAAGGGAGTGCTCCTTTGGTGATGCGAAGTGGGAGTTTCGGGTTTGAGAAAATTTTCCAAAAGAACCCTTCCCAGATCAAATTTTAAGCAGTTAATGAAAAGTTAAGAGCAGTTAAGAACAGTTAAGCAGTTAAGATTAATGAACTTTTTGAGTATCGTGTGTTCCGAATTGACGATATTCATCCATTTTGCCGTGGTTTTTCGCTAGTAATCATCATTTTTCCAAAAATATAAATTGGTTCCTCTCGGTTTACTACAATCCAGTTAGACTACATTTCGCAATAAGGAGCTACCATTTGTGGTTCATAAACAAGAGCACTTATCTGCTCAGGGAAACTAATTGCACGTAAATTGTTTCTAAATTACGCCAAAAATAGTAGTTTAGTCCTTATTGCAAAATGTAGTCCAATTAGACGGCAACTGTAGAGGTCGCAAGACTGAATTATGCTAATCAATTAAATGAAGCGGATAAGAGCAGAGGAAGTAACGAACTCTCTGCAAAGAAACTCGAGCAAAAGACACAATAATTGCTCGAGATCAAACGTTTCCGGAAAACAGGAATTAAGAAACCGAGAAGTTAAATTTCTTAGGATCAAGGCTCCCCGCGACCTCCCTTCAGACTCGACTGTAGCCGAGCCGTTTAAAGGTCCAAGCAGTGAATTATTTGATAAATCAAGCTAAAACGGGAGCCCTCGAAATGTTTCGTTTGAGCACTTTCTGACGTCCCTTTGAGTGCGATCCCGCCGCCGAGAGCCCCAGCGAAGAATGCAAGTTCGAGACTCAAGTTTAAACGCCGTTCGTCCCGTAATTTAACCTTGACGAAAGGCGGGAGGGTAATAAAAGATTGCCAACCTGCAAGTTTGGTCCAAAGAAAATACGCTAGAATTTTGATTATCCGCGATGATCACGACCGAAGCTACCGCGGTTAATGGAAATTCGCGGAAATCCGAAACTAAGCGGTTTCGTCAGGAAAGGGGCCCCAAGTATACTTGAAAGTCGTTGAATTATTTAATACCCGGTCAATTCGTCCACTCCACGTTCGTTCGGATATTTCGTATTTTATCTCTTTTTCATCGGAGACTCCCGAAATTGTGCATGATTCTCTGCACCAGTAGCAGAGAGAGAAGTCTAAAAAAGAGGAGCCCTCTATTATAAAGGCACTCTTCCAGGCCTTCCGTATTTTCGTTTTCATTCTTGAGAACCCTCTTAATTACTCCTCCCAGTATTAAAACTTTCCAGAATTCTATAAAAATCTTAGTGGAACCAATATTTATAATCGATTATTTCATGATAAAAACAAATGTTTAAAAACGAAAGCAGTCTGTAAATGACAATGTACATTTGTTCAATTGTAGTTTACAATAAATAAAAAACAAACACAAAATAATAATAATGATAAAAAAAGGTCTTAAAAACCCTAAAAGATTTCTGGGAGTCCTTGAAGGAATTGAACTTTACAAAATAAACTCCACGTTAGACACCAGAAAGTCCATGATTTTGGTAATGAAAAGCTTTCAATTAGGCGCACTTCAAACACCCCCTCGCGGCGCACCCATCAAATCCGACAATCCTGGAAGGATTAAATGGATCGAAATAAGGTTGAGCGGAAATTGTACGAGATTAACGCGATTAAGGGTCGGCCGAGGAGAGGGGTGACAAGGAGATCGTCGAGGGAGGGGGGTAAGGGGGAGAAAAAAAGGATTAAGGAGGGCAAAGGTGCAAGTCAAAGGCCACCCGAACCGCGGATCCGAGATCCTCAGCTGGATTTGCGGGCGGGCGCCCCGTGCCGTGCCCCCCGAGCCCCGGCTCCGACAAGGGGTGGATCTTAATTGGAAAATTCTTTCTCGCGAGATTTCAACCCCCGACCCGCCCCCGCCGACTCGTCGTTCTTTTATTAAAAGGCGTCTCATATATATTCATTCTTCGTGTTCGCAATATAGTTTCGCAGAGGAAGGGTGGAAAGAGAGGGATGAACGCCGACAGGAGCGGATACACCAAGAGGAGTCCATGATACCACCGAGCGAGGCAATTGTAACGTTTTTTAAGCATTTAATTCGATTGAGGGAGCTTTTTTAAAGTAGAGAAGTGTGTTGGTTAGTCAGAATTTGTATGATATCAAGTGATTCAAAACTTCTGAGTAAGTGGAGATTGGCCACAGCCAAGGGGAAGAAATCAGTCGGGGATAACTAGGGGAAATGAAAAAGAAAAAAAATAAAAAAAACCCGAAAGTCAGAGGAAAAATGTCCTTCACGGAAGTGGTAAATTTTTAAATGTCTTGTCGTACGGCTTCCGCTTGTCTCCTAGAGAAATCTTAAAATTAGCATTAATCATCCTGTATTGTCTCTGAAGTCTGTTTATATTCTCCAAATTGGTTAAAAGCAAGTTGAAAAAGTAAAAAAAAAGATCAAAATGGACTGAGGTCAACCTCTTAATTATGAAAAAAAAAAAAATTTACTTTCAAATAAAATTATCTTGCCAACTTGGTTTCAATCATTAGCCGAACCGTCATCAAATCATGGAAACGCATCATACTAACTCGAAATATTTTCTGGCATCCCACAACGGAACTTGATATTTTGTATGTATGGCTCCAACCAACCTCAAATCAATTGTTTGACACCATCTTAGGTTCACTCCAATCCAGAAAGTTTTTTTATCCGAAACTTTCCAGAGAGTGGAGAAGAAATGCTAGAAAAGAAACGCATGACGTAAGGAGGTGAATTAAATTAGAGTCCCTTTATACTGAGAGTCAAGACAATTCGGCTCATGGATGTCACAAACGGGAATAAAGATTACAGAAATTGAACGTTTTTCGTAATCTTTGATCGGCCCATTCTCAAATTCCTTTCTCCGTTCCTCCTCTCATTCCGTTTGTTCCTTGCCGAACCCGTAATTCCCTGGTCCATTCCAGATTATAATCTTTGCATTCGGTAAAAATGTAATCTTTATTCCCGTTTGTGACACTGTGAAGGCCTAAAATACGGGAACCAATCAGAAATGGATTCAAATTGTCTTGACTCTCAGTATAAAGGGACTCTAAATTAAATTAGCGAGAAAATAAGCATCGAAGGCAGAGATGAGGTGGAACTGCACACCCTCCTTTTTCAGAAAGACGCAAGATCGGGGAAGGGATAGCACGTATGTCACAGGACCTGAGCTCCCATAAAGCAGGGGATTTGGATCGGGACACTGATCCTGATATCTGATTTTAACCGTGAATGTTTGACGTGTCACATAAATCCACCCAGCTCAGATTCCTTATTTCGTAGAGTCTCCCTCCCGAATATTCACCCGAAACGCAAAGGATTCCTGGCAAATAAGCAGAGGATTTGTATTCTCCTTTTTGTACGGCATATGGGACTTTGATTTTCCGTGCTCAGAAAATATAAATTTCGATAAAGATCAAGTTGAGTCGTTATTTGCGAATTTTGACCCGTTCGAAGTTAAAAGCTGCCCTAAAACCGTCCAAACATTTCTGACTCCAGCAAACAATATTGCCGAAAGTCATAACGAAAATCTCTCCATCTCGCACAGCCAAAAGTCATTCGCCGCAAATATCTGGCAGCGGTGGCCTCATTTGTAAATATTGGTTTATTTACAAGCAGGGCACCGCTCGGACAGCAGCCGAAACAACGACGGAACATCTGCCATGCCTCCTCCGCGGTCCTCGGGGGAAGGGGGTGGGTTACTTAAGAGATGGAGGGAGGGGGCGAAGGTATCAGAATCACCTCGGAGTCAACACCCAAATCCTCGGATGATCAATTAACCTGGGGAACGATTCCAGATGCGTCGGTGTTGCCGTCTCCGCGCAAAAACCTTCCAATCACACTCGTTCGGCAAAAAATGTCTACGAAAATCGGCAACGTAGCGTTGGGTACATGTCTCAAGGTACAGGCCTGCCGCCTGGCGGGCATTCGGCGTAAGATTTATGCGATCCGAGCTGGGCCCCGGTCTTGTTATTGTTGCTTTATTATGGGTATTTATTTGACAAATTGGGCCCGGTCCTCCGTCGGAGGATGGGGGGGGGGTGTCGTCCGGTGGGTGCGGGTTCCGATCGCGGAACTTGGGGTTGGCGATGTCCACGGGGCGAGAAGCGCGTATCTAAATGGCTGTCACGTTGGATTTGGGCAGTTTTTGGTTCGGCGAGAGGTCCTTTCGTGTTTTTTGAGGTGGAAAAGTTATGGGTGCGCGGAGTGACTGCGCACAGGCCCATTACCATACGGTGACGGAAAAAGTGTCTTCCGAGTGAGATAATAGGTATTTATTGCCGAGGGCCCCGGGCGCGGATTGACGCTGGGCATGCGCTCGGGCGGAGTTGTGAAGAGGGGGCGGTTTTTTTTTTTTTTTTTAATAAAGTCTCGTTTTAAAATATGACCGTTTAAGGTGGGCAAATGAGCAATTTCGGGCACCGCGATGAGCATCTGCTTTTCGTGATGAAATAAAAAGGAAAGAGAAAAAGGAATCATCTTTCTACGCACAATGTACTTCAGAATTTTATGGCGGGGTGATAATTTCTTTCTGGTGTAGGGTGCAGAGTGTCACAGAAAATTTAGTGGGAGAATATGGATCCTGGGCCTTATAGAAATCCTTTGAATGTAGGAAAACATGTGGTGACTGGATTGGAGGGAGTCGTCACCAAGTAACTCGCCATGTTTATCATTTCTGCCCTATTTGCTCGTTGTTTTTTTTTTTATTTTTTTATTTTTGGATTCCAAGCCTCATGAAGCCACACATGGCTAAAGCCGGTCAAAAATATCTTGGTCTTTTAATATCCATAAGCACTCCCTATTTAAAGGCACTCTGAATGCATTAGTCAAGGAACAAGCGGAACGTCAGGATAAGACGACAGACGTTCTTAGTGAAAGCTAAATTGTTTGGAATATTTATTATCACATTTAATTGATTGAATTAGTTGATTTTTTAAGTACGTCTTAAAAATAAATTGACTTGTCATCACCAATGTCTAATTCTTAATTTTTGTTCTTTCATTTCAGGTAAGTTGTCTAGACTCTTTCACGGTCCATTCTCCTCCAAAATATTCTTGCATCTCACCAACCTTTCTATAAATGTGAGTAAAAATCAGTCTACAATTCTATGTTATTCGTTTAATTCAAGCATTAGCCCATCTTCGTCTGTGTCGCTCACGTAGCCCTTGGAACACCACTACAAGTAAGACAAACGAAAGCAAACATAACTTGGAAATAGAGAGAAAAAGGAGCGCGCCGATGACGGCGCAGAGATACAACTATTCGTGCTTGATGGATATCCGTGTTGCGTCTGCAAAATTGAAGGCGCGATGGCACGAAGCGGAATCTGATCATAGCTGTGACTGAGGTATTGCTCAGATTCGGGAGAAAAGTTAAGAAACGAGGCTCGATTACGTTTCTCGTATCTTTGGCTCTATTGCTCACTTAGCCTTTGAATTTCACCACCATAAATGAGACAAACGAAAACAAACATAACTTGGAAATAGAGAGGGAAAGGACACGCGCCGATGACGGCGCAGTGATATAACTATTCGTGCTTAATGGATGTCCGTGTTGCGTCTGCATAATTGAAGGCGCGATGGCAAGCCGTGAACTCACAATGCTCCGCTCTATGTATACACCTGAATAATTTATTTATGGTCTGATTGGGTTTTGTGTGGGCAATAAGGGGTTCTTCCGTTTTAAAATTAGTGCAAAGAAGTAAAGTAAAAAGGAGCATTTAAAAAAATGGCGAAGAATGATGAGCATTAGAACTCCTGTGATTTTTCTCCCAGCGTGAGAACCGCCTACGTTGGGGAGCTCTGAATGATTGCACACGTCAGACCCCCCAAACGCAACAGTCAACACCAGATCCAGATCCTTCTGTTGGCCAAGATGCAACGGTTGGTTTCCAAAAATCTCTTGCGCAGGCCCTACCCTACTACGCCTACGGCCATCTGTCCCCTGGAAACTGGACCCGCTCGGCTCCGGGTGTGTGCTTTGTGCTGTTTGCTTCCATCCACCACTCGACTACTCAACATTTCAGCAAGCGTCATAAATCCTCTCGTGAAACTGATCGGGGTTCTGGTTTCTAGTCAAATCAAGGATGCCAGATCGCGTTCTTAAAGTAGGTTGTTTTTCGAGAATGGGCGTCATCCCCTCGGTGGTCTTATTCCACTCAAAAGAGAGTTTGAAATGTTTGAAAATTTCCTTTTCTCAGAGGAGGTGGAAAATCGAAAAACTGAAGATCAATGAACATTTTTAGACATTTTAGCCCGCACATCTACGATATTTATTGACAGCTGGAGAATTTGCAGGTGTCCGAAATTTGGCGAATTTTATATTTAAGATGAAACTATCAAGAGAACTGAACACGAGAATACCCTTGGTTTGTGCTTGAAAAAGCATTGGAGCAAATATGACAAAATAACCGAAAATACTAATATACATGAGTTCATATACGAAATACCGCCTTATGACGCCATAAGGCGGTAAATTTTCTCACTTTTAAATCAATTTTTCAACAATTTCCCTTATCAGGAAAAAAATATGAAAAATACAGCGCACTGGAAAAAAACACATTGGATCTAGAGTCCAGACTCTTAAAAACATCGACAAGAAAAAGTATTCTTGATTCAATCAGAATCTAGCTTAAATCAAGAACCAAGCCTCTTAATTTAAGCGGATTTCGTTTCGATTTAAGCAAAAATCCGATTGAATCAAGAGTATTTTTTCTTGTCAATGTTTTCAAGAGTCTGGATTCTAGATCCAATGTGTTTTTTTTCCAGTGCGAACTCAGCTCGTTAATTTGTCTGAAATGAAGCAATACACTTTTTCCGTGCAAATTCTCCATTGCTTCAATGAACCTTTCAAAATCTAGCAACCTCGCCCGGAGAAAGATGCAACCCCGTCCAAGGAGAGCGCGTTCAACCCGAGGAACTGTCACGGAACACGGTTTTTGTTTTAGAGACAGCGGTTTTTTTCCCCGGGATCCTCGGGGGCCACAGGAGCCTAATTTAATTAGTTTTCACTGTCCCGCGTTGAGAGATTAAACGCTGTGAAAATTAAAATTCGGTGCCGGAGGATTTTCGGCCGCCTCTGTCCTCCGCCCGGAACATCTGTCTCGGCGAGAATAATTTTGCATAGCATTACCGCTTCCCGAGCGCCTTTTTCTGCCCCGCTAGGGAAAAACACCATATGAACCCTTAGGCGTTGCCAAATTTCGATCGATAAAACACGGATTTCCTTTTAAACTTATGAATATTTTTCTTAGATTTTTTCAGATATTGTTGTACAGAATTTCGCCTAAATTTCCAGAGACTTTCAAGGAAAAATACCCGTAACTTTCCTCTAAAATTAACATTTTACTAAATGAAATTTGACAACGCTTGAATTTTCATACGATGTTCTTCCTTAGCACGGCGTTTTCAACTCGGGATTTTTTTTCGCCAACGTCCGTCGTGGGAATGACGTTTCGCGGAAGCTGACGGACGCCCGAGGCTCGTGGATAAGAAGACAGCTGACAGCGGGAGCGAAGCGCCCGAAATCAGGAGGAATCAGGTAATTAATGAGTGCCTCACTTCTTTACTGTCAGATCATTCAAAAAAGCCTTCCATGTCAGAACGTGTTCGAAACCAAATGCCCCTATAGTTCATCGGGTTGTTTTCGATTTAAAACACCTGCCACGTCACTAGGGCTGCAAAATACGGTTTTGCAAAGTTTTTCTGTCAGTGCGGAGGCGGGGTCAGTCAGTTTGCAGAGGATACAAAGTTGCCCCCCGCCTCTCCATCACGTGACTGCATTTTTTAAAAAAGAAAATCATTGCCTCCAATGACCCACAAAATGAGGTACGAATTGCAGGATTCTGATACAAGTTTCTTCACCAGAATTTTACGTAAAACACGATTTTTGCATCGAAAATTACCGAAATTAATTCCTAAATAAGATATCGACGTTTTTATTTTACATTGGTTACAGGTTTAAATTGCCAACGAGAAACGCAATACTCTACGCGAGTGCAATCGCGCACTACGACAGTTTTAACATACTTCTTAATTGAGAAATGTTCCCTCTCCTCCCCCTGTTGTTTAAAGTGTTAGTAACAAGCAAAATTTTAAAAGCACTCCAAAATTTTGACATTGTAACCCAAAAAATATTACTTAGGTAATAGCGTTACTTTGGATTCTACTCCCCGCAGTGACGCAAAATGCCGGTCATTTTTCCTTACTGCGTATATTTTCTCGGCGTCTATAATGGATTTTTCGCCTCGTGAAAAGCGTCGCGAAGGACGGAAATCAGGTTCCGCCGCCGTCGCGGCCGGCATCCGGGGTGGAAAACCGCAAATCATAAACCGGAGGAACCCGACACCGGGACCGGGCCGGGAGTTATCGCCAATCGACGCGGACCCGGGCCGGGGGCGGGGGTGGGGGTGGAGGGTGGGTCGGGCGAAAATTTTCAATTAACCATTTTTATCGACTCATCGCCTCGTCCTCGGAGGATCATAAATTACTTCCCCCCTCCGCCCCGCGCCACCCCTCGGCGGGTCCGCGGATCATCCCCGAAAGAAACTGTTGCTCGGGCTAATCACGCCGCGCTGCGCCCTGCGCCGCCACCCGGGCACCCTTGGGGTGGCTAACCGGGTGTAACGTAAGACGGAGCGTACTTAATTCCCGCGTCAAGTGTCGCGGCGTTGTCGTCTTTTCGGGCGGGTCGAATTTCACAGGAGGGACGTCTCTGTGGGGATGGACTCTCTGGGATGGACTAGTACTGCCGTGCTATGGAAAAACGCCGTATGAACTTTCGAGAGTTGCCAAATTTCCTTCGATATAATGTTTATTTTTTTAGGAAATTTATGAATATTTTTCCCTCAAATTTTCAGAATCTTTAGGTAAAATTGTGAACTGAATTATCTGAAAAGTTGTGAAGAAAATATTCATAAATTTACCAGGGAAGTCGCATTTTATGAGAGGAAATTTGGAAACACCTGAAGGTTCATACGGCGTTTTCCTATAGCACGGCATATTATGTGCCGAAAAATAGTTTTCAACCATTAAGTGAATCATATTCAGAGGTAATTTATTCGAAAAACCCCGCGTAGATATCTTTCCTATATTGTTACGTTATACTCAAGGGAGGTAACGCATACAGAGACGCCCTTCCGCGGATCTGAACCCTTAGCTCATGAGCCCTGTCCACAACGCTCTCGTCATATGCCCAAGGCTCAAAAGTTAGCATATTTTGGCGCTTAATTTCTTTTGATTTAATGTAAAATCCCACGTTTTCATTTTCGTCAAAGAAACCACGTCCACTCTTACATTGTTTCTCATGCAGCTCAAACAAGCACAACCCATTTTTCCCACCCGTCTCTAGTTCAGGGTGTCTACATGTCCGGAATTTCCGGAAATAATACTGACTTTTTAAGGGCGGTCCGGAAGTACTGAAAAAGTGCGGAAATTCCGCTAGAAGGTCCGGAATTTTTTTCATTTTTGCCGCAATTTGAGAGAAAAATTAAATTTTATTAAAATTTTTCGAATTCCATCAAATGGAGGTACTGAAAAAGTGCTGAATTTTTCTATCGAGGAGGTATTGAATTTCTTGGGAATGTACTGTAAAATTACTGATTTTTGGTCATCCTGTTTTAGTAGACACCCTGCTAGTTCCTTTTAGCATAGATTATTCCGATTATCCGATTTATTTTTCTCGCACGAAAATCTGACCTGGACTGAGTCAAAGAGGAAACCGCGATGAAGCATCGGACAAAATGGCCGTTTCGTGGGTTACCTTTGGCAAACGCGGGGCAAAACAAATCGAATTATCGCTCGGCGTGAGGACGGGGGTTGCGGAATAGGGAGAGGGGGCTAAAAATCTTGGGGCACGTGCAGTTAATTCGTTCGCGATGCCGCACCTCCGGCCTCACGCGGCTCCCCGTTAATTTTGCCAAAAGCGCAACCCCTGTTGCCAAATCTACCCCGGCCAATTTAGGAGTTTATCAACTGGGCATCGTTATACTTGGAGAAAAAAACTTCGTGCATGGGACCCGAAGTTGAGGTCATATGGATCTCTGAAGTTCTCAGATCACGTATCTAAAAGCTTGAGGTCCAGCTGCCGAAGTTCGGGTCAGACCTCTGATGTACTTCGGTAATCGATATATACCAAAGGGTTCAGGTCACACGTCTGAAGTACTCCGGTACTTACCGAGAGCTCCAGATGTCTGACTCGAACTTCGGCAGCTCGACCTTAAGTTTTCGGATGCGTGATCAGAAAACTTCAGAGATCCATATGACCTCAACTATGGGTCTCATGCACGAAGTTTTCTTCTCCGTGTAAAAAGTGAATAGAGGAACAAGAAAAAAACTCTAAAAAATGAGTATTGAGTTTCAATAAGAAATCTTTTTAGTATAAATTGAATGATGCATACAATGGGACTACATTTTGCAGTTTGGAACTATAAATTCTAGCCCGGTTTGAAAACAACGTATGTGCCATTAGTTTCCCTATGCCCGTAAGTGTTTTTCCAGAAGAGCCAGAATTTATAGTTCCAAATTTCAAAATGCAGTCCAATGAGGAAAAACAGTTCTCGTGTCTCAATCATTTGCAGAGAAATAAGCGGCACAAACTTTTCGTTTTCTGTTCCTAGCGTGCAAATTGTCGATGTGAAAAGTCAAGCAATTTTGATGATTTTTCCCGGGAAAACCCGGAAAAGTTGAAGTATTTTTCCCGCCGTACCTGTATGAGACACTCCAAAAAGTATGAATTAGCAGACGAATTAACAGCAGGAGGAATTAGCGAATTGTTTCGATCCTACGAGGACTAACTGAGAGCGCATCCTGCCTGTATCGAGACCATTAAATAAACATCAATCGAAGGGCTTTCACAAAGCTCCACAGTAGGATTAACAAAAACACGGGGAGAGCCCAAGTTGAGATTTCCATTCATCGGGACCGCGCGGGCAACTTCGGCGAATCGAAAAACGCAATCGATGAATTAAGGTGCAATTACGTATATTGGCCGCCGCGCCGGTGGCTCCCTAGCTCGACGATTAACTCGGAGTTACACTAACCGCCGCACAGTCGGAGGTATTTATGAAGAAAGAACTATGATGCAAGCAAACTTTATGCACGTAGTTCCTTTCAGCATGGATACGTTCAGTTGAGCAAGCTGTTCGGTGAGGTCGCGCATGAAACTTTCGACTAAAACTGCAAGTTTCGAGTTTATTTCGTCAAATTATAAATTTCGTCAGGAGTATCTCAAATACATTTTTTCGAGAATACTAATAAGTCCACTTTTGGATCTTCACGTTCCGTACCATATCACGTAACGTACTTTTACGGTATTTTTCCGCGCCCCTCCTCCTTCCCTTGTGAAGGTTCCTATCATTTACACGTGAAAACATAATCACGTCACGCACAACTCAGTTTTCTCCCTCCCTCCTTAGAGCGTTACGTAATTTATGAATAGGTCCTAGTGATGAAGATTTAAAGTTTCCGCGATGTGTCTTTAGGTGACAAAATGTTCAAATGTTCAAAATTCCCTGGCTTTTCCATGACTTTTCAGGGGTTTAAAACATTAGACACTCTGGTTTTTCCATGTCTCTTGTTTTAAATATGAAAGTCTCTGACTTTTCCAAGATTTATCAGAGATTTGAACATAGAATTTACGGACGTTTTCATGACTTTACAACTCCTCCCGATATCATTAAGGGCCTTTCCTATCGACTCGCTTCGCTGTCAATGGCGATTTTCGGGGGTTGGCAACACCGTTTTTTCTATACCGAAATTTACGTTCAAAAAAACTATTTTAGGTGAGGCAGCCTAGAGTACCTATAAAGGGAGAGTATGAACATTGGACAACTCGAAATGGACGTATTTATGCTGAAAGGAGATATGTGCAAGTGGAAAGATGGGGTGTGCTCGTTAGTTGGGTCATAAGAAACAATGTAAAAGTGGATATAGCTCCTTTTGAGAAAATTGAAAAGCGGGATTTTCTATTAAATCAAAAGGAGCTAAGCGGCAAAATATGCTAACTCATGAGCCGCGGGCATGGCAAGAGAGCGTTGTGGACAGGGCTCACGAGTTACAGCGCCCCGACGACCATCTCCCCGCCGTTAGAGTGCGCACTCACTGCCGCTGACGTCACTGGCGCACAATATTCCCCATTCATTCTTATGGCCCGACCACTAACTAGCACACCCCATCTTTCCACTTCCACATATCTCCTTTTCGCATAAATACGTCCAAATATGCAGCTCTTAGGGCCGAAAAGGGTAGGTAACCTTTGAAAACGAAAGATGTCACTGTCAATCTTTAAACTCCAATATCAAACGAAACTGGACAAGAAAATTCATGAGTTAGCATCCTTCCGCAAAAATGAGTAAGTTTATGCAAAAACCAAGTCAAATACGTGCTTTACCAACAATCGAGATCATAAATCACTCTGGATAATTTGAATTCATAGATTGCCTACCCTTTTGGGACCTAAGAGCTCCATCACCTAACCTCAAAATTTTCGACATGTCCATACTCTCCTTATATAGGTACTCTGAGGCAGCCTGTCTCACTAGAATCGATGGATCCAATGGCTTTAAATGGTGTCAGTGTTGTCAACTTGCAAAATCGCCACCGTCCACTGTGCGCTTCGGCGGCTCTGCAATTAAACTCGGCGTGGAATTTTTCAATTCACTTAGTCGCCGGGGAAGTTGGCCGGAGTCGCGGGAGGTGGCGCCCGGCGGAAACCGCGCATGGACCCGCGGATTTCGGGTTCGCATACGCGGTTTTCGAGCGGGGAGGGTGAGCGTCGCCGCCGTCGGTGGGGCGTAGATTAGGGGCTTATCTCGGGTGACAAAGAGCGATTATCCGCGATTTGTAACGCGGCAACGCGGCCCGCGTCAGCTGTACTTATCCGGGTGATAATTCAGTGCGAGTGCCCCATTCCTCGCACGGGACGCCCCCGCCCCAG
>NW_017547115.1:4628923-4693251 GCF_001854935.1 Bemisia tabaci
CTAGACGACGTTGCCTCTAATTCGGGAAAAATCTCTACTTTTCTCAGTTTTGCGAAAATTTAGGCATCGTGAGAACATGTTTGGGAGATTTACGTTAAAAAATGCGTAACTTTCCAGACTACGGACACTAACTGTCTTTCAATTTTCCAAAATTTCGACTGTCACACGGAGAAAAAAATTTCGTGCATGAGACTCGAAGTTGAGGTCATATGGATCTCTGAAATTTTCGGATCACGCATCCAAAAACTTGAGGTCCAGCTGCCGAAGTTCGGGTCAGACATCTAAAGTACTTCCGTAAATACCGAAGGGTTCGGGTCACATCTGAAGCACTCCGGTACATACCGAAGTACTTAGATGTCTGACCCGAACTTCGGCCTCAAGTTTTCGGATGCGTGATCCGAAAACGTCAGACCTCAACTTCGGGTCCCATGCACGAAGTTTTTTTCTCCGCGTAACTTTGTGTCTTTCAATTTTCCAAAATGTCTACTGTTCGTCTGTATTTTTATGGAAGGAAACTCGTCAGCGCTTGTCATGGAAATTTTACTGATCCTCCATTTAGTTCTTCGTAAATACTAGCCAAATTTTCGACAGAAATCGCACTTTCATACTCTTGCTGAATATTTGATTCTTTTGAGTCAATTTTGGAACAGTGGAACGGAGACACATTCCCCTGGGAGAAGAAGTATCATATATTAAAGGAATCTGCAGGATATTAATTAATATATATAGATTTTTTCATCTCTCTCTTGTTTTCGATTGGAAGAGATTTTCTCCTACAAATTGGACGAATTATGGTCGGGTATTATAGGTGTCGGCAAATTACGGCGAATTTGAACATTTTTGGAGGAAGATTCTATATTGCTTTTAATATCGAGGCAATCCCAATTTCAGTCTGCTGAACTAAGAGAGACAGGCGGCCCAAACTGGCTACAGCGGCTCTCATCCTAATGCTGAGTCATTTGTTCGCTCCGATCTCATTTTATTAATTGTTTCTTTTCGCCGAGCTGCCATGAGTGTCGGGCCCGTCCGCGAGATATCCCCCGAAACCGGGGAAACAACGGTTATTGCCGAAAAGCCCGACTTAGGGGCCCTGCACAATACAGCTCCACGTCGCTGCCGCGCGCCGCCTCCTCAGATAAAGCAATAAAGGGGTAACGTTGCGTCGGGCCGCGCCGCGCCGCCGCCGGGGTATACTTCCCGCCGAACACTTCCGAAATCTCTCCAAAAGGGGTGCCCTCATGTTTCACACTGGTGTCAAGTTTAAAGGACTTGGCAGTCTTTTCTTTCTCCAAGTGGACTGTTGGGTATCGCAAGAACAGAAGAGCCCTGTGTCCACTCGTCAAAATGGAAGCTCAAAATGAATCGATTAGTACGATCTGATCGCGATTGTTGATCAAAATAGAGTCGCGCCGCTCTATTTTGAGTTGCAACACTCATCAATCGCATCAAGTCCCAACTTTGAGCCACTTATCGTTGAAATCGATTCATTTTGAGCTTTCATTTTGACGCCATTTTGACAAGTGGAGACAGCGCTAAGAGGCTATACACTGGACAAGGTCTAAACTGAAAAAACGTCAAATGTTTTCTCTTCGAAATCTCAAGTGAAAAAAGCCTTAAAGTTTGGAAATAAACTCGTCAGTGGCGTTGCATGCTTTGACATTTATCAATTGGACGTATTCCTATCAAACGGAACAATAGGCATTAAGGCATGAGCCCTAAGACCCATGCGAATGTATGCATAACAGGGCTCACGTCATTATGCACATAGTTTCGTTTGGCAGAAATTCGTCCGATTGATCGGCCGTTTGAACCTGTGGAAAGGGGTCGATGAACAGGGTGTTCGCAACGAACGCCTTAATAATCGATCTTTTAACCATTGCTTAATGGGGAAATATCGATAATCGATCATACACGCCTCGTCACGGAGACTCGCAATTGGGAAGTTTGCCCTAACGACCATAGATTGCGCAAATGTCTCCCTTGGAAGTTAAATGTTGATTTTTTTCAATGTATTCACCGACCAGTACGTGAAATAATGCCAAGAAAACCTGTACAAGGGGGCTCAAAAACTGTACAGCTCCACGTTACAAAGGAATAGTCCTAATTGGAAGGGAATTTGAAGGAAAAATAAAAAAGTCAGGAAATTTCAGAATTTTTAAAATTTTTCACTTCCCCTCTCGATCGTATCAAAAAAATTTGTGCAAAATGTCTCTTGCGGTAGGGATTTTATGTGCGTTTAATGGTGTCTGAGAATATAATGAAATTAGAAAAGTCAGGAGATAATCAGGAAATTCGTCCAGATATTTTCGCCTCCAATCCTGTTAGATCCCGTCCCGGAGACCCGCGAAAATACCAAGATGCAACGAACCCGGCAACATCGAAGACCCCTGAAAATCGGGAAACTTTTTTCATCAAGACTCCGTTTTCGCTTATCATAATTATTTTCATTTTCTTTGTAAGTATCTCTTTAGGGCAATTTTTGCCCGTTATCGGACCCATTTATCCGGATCCTTTCACCCCTTCCGCCGATCCCTCCTCGGGGGTAGTTCTTCTCCGGGGCTTCTCGTCTTGCGGCTATTTATCTTCCCCGCCCCCGATCCTCGGGCCCCGAGCCGAGGGAGGGTTCTCGCCGAATTAAAAATTTGTGCGGCGCAACTACCCCCTCGCTCGGGGAGGAAGACTCACATTAAAAATGTTTACACAAAGAAACTTGTTCGCGGCCATTGTTTTTGGGCGTCGCGTCGTTTACAAATCGGACTCTCAATTCCACCCCTTTGCCGCCCGACACCGCTCGAATCGACAACCCTTCAAGTCGTTATCTTCGCGGTTCATTTATGTGTGTTATTTTATTATAATTAACCGAAAACTTTGTGTTTCTCTTCTCCGAGGCGAGTTCGAGTCATTCTTGGTCGGAAAGGTCTTTTGTGCTCCGCCAAGGAACAACCGCGCAAGAGCAAGGAAATGTTGCCGAATTGCCAACAATATCAGCTCTGCCGTGCTAAGGAAAAACGCCGTATGAACCTTCAGGCGTTGCCAAATTTTCTTTCATGAAACGCTAATTTTCTTGTAAACTTATGAATATTTTCTTCCCAATTTTTTAGATGATTTTGTTCACAATTTCACCTAAATATTCTGAAAATTGAAAGGAAAAATATTTATAACTTTTCTCAAAAATAAACATTTTTCGAAGTAAATTTGGCAACTCTCGAATGTCCATACGGCGTTCTTCCTTAGCACGGCAGAGCTCGACTGTAGCAAATGTCGCCTAATTTTAAAATAAAAATAAGCAACATCCAGTTTTGAAAATTTGTGAGTGTGGATGAATATTATCTTTAGTCACAGAAGTTCTCAAGCGTCATGTTGTTTGGTTCTATGTTAGAAAATAGTAAAAGGAAAAAAAAACTAATTATAAAACGTGAGAGGAGACGAGGCAACATGAGTTGGAGTTAAGCGGATTCCAGTTAAATCCACATTCATTGTTCTTTGAGAAATGTGATCATTATTACTCGTGATATTTTCAGATCTACCAGATCTTCTAAGCGAATAAGTCAAGAGTTGGAACCTCCTGAAAATTAAAATAAAGCAAATGGGTGAAGAGTTCAGGCATGAATAATATTGTTTCAAATTTTCAGATATTCTGAAGTGGGTAAATCGAAAAAAAATTCTGTAATATATTCAACGGAAGAAAATTTAAGGATGGAAATTCCAATGTGGGATAAAATATTGGTTTAATCAAGTTATGAATCTGTTTCTTTTGGTTTCTCTAATATTTGCTGAATTTGATTGTGAATAAAATTCCGTGATAAGTTCATAAGAGGGAAATTCTGTGAGTGACGGCCTGTAAAAATTTGAATGTTGGTAAAATCCCCCCAGCAACTATCATTTATCAAGAAAAATCATGTAATTTTCTTCTCACAAATTCCAGAAACATTTTTTAGGTAAAATCGAAAATCCCTGAAAAATGCAAAGAAAATATTTATAATTTTTCTGGAACAAAAAATCCTACGAGAAGGTATTTGGCAATTCCTATGTGTCTATATGATGTTTTGGCCCAGCACAGCAATATCTGTCCGCGGCGAAGTGAAGCCCCGTTTATCGGAGCCCCCGTAAAGTCACTTGAGGAATTTTGGGGTCGTCGGGAGCGTCTTTCGTCTTTGAGGCGGGGTTGGTGGGAGGGGGGGGGGAGCTTTCGGGGACCGGCAAATTGGAGTGGTTTCCGCGGTTTGAAATCGATGGTAATGTCTTCGTTGGCGGATTGCTCCGTGAATCCCCTCCCTTCGCCTCCGAGCAAATTCGGATCGAGACGCAGTCTGACAATCAGGCCGCGAGTCGTCGCTGCGAAGTCGTGTTGCAGGGTGTCTACACGTCCGGAATTTCCGGAAAGTCCGGAAATAGTACGGATTTTTTAAGGGCGATCCGGAACTACTGAAAAAGTGCGGAAATTCCGCAAGGATGTCCGGAATTTTTTTCAATTTGTTGTCATTCTTGTCGCAATTTAGAACGAGAAATTCAAATTTTTGAAATTTTTCGAATTTCGTCAATTGGAGGTACTGGAAAAGTACTGAATTTTCACCGTTGAGGAGGTACTGAAAATCTTGGCAGTGTACCAAAAAAGTACTGATTTTTGGCCTGCCTGTTTTAGGAGACACCCTGTCTTGACAAATCAGTCCCGTTGGACACTTTTGAAACACTATAATGCTGCCGCCCGCAGCAAAAACGTTATAACTCAATTTTAAATTTTTTCAGCTTTTTACCGACATAGTATTTTATTGCCGAAAAACTAACGACCACTTATCCTTCTTAGTTCCGAAATAAATGTGGAATTCCACTGAGAATGCAAGTTTACAAAATGAAGCATCTTAATGTATAGGTTGTCTCATAATGGTACAGTATGTGCGGATGAAAAACGCAGAGTATTGATTGGAGTTACGGCCAGTTTGCTATGGACGGCAGAATGGAAATACGTGGTTTCTAACTTTGGCCATCGATATCCAAAACCTTTATCTAGTCAGGAAAAAGTCAGGGGATTCCATTTTTTGAGTCATGTCCAAGTCAAGGGAATGACAGCAAGTTTCATATCCACTGACTCGTTATGAAAAGGTTCGGACTTTTTAAAATCCAAAAAGTTTTTTACTTTGCAGCCCTTACGAACAATTCCCGGACCAGAAGCGTTATTCAGTTTTCAGTTACGTTTTTATCTGTACCGCTTCTTCGTATCTCGCAGGTTGCAACGAAAAAACACGTCACACAACGAGGGCTCCGGGGATCGCTCGAAAAGGTTGTTACAAAGAACAAGCTCAACCGGAGAAAAATTGAACGCAGTAATTTTATGTCCAGGGACGGCCTGAAAGCTCCGCTGGGAATTTCCCGCCGAGAATTTTCGCAGAGAAAAAATCCCACCACCACACAGTGGAGTCAGTCAGTGTTAGTGAGAAATCTGGTGTGATCTTGCAACTTTAATAGCTCACAACACGTTCAACCTCAACACAACGTGGAGGTTCATCAGCAGGGTGACGAGTTCTTAAAAATTCATTGAAAATCCGAGAATGTTAGGAAATTGTACCCAACTCTAGTTCAGGGAATTCTGCCGCGGAGCCTTGAAATTCTTTCTTACGGCTGAAACATTTCATGTTTTTACACCAAATTCTCGCGCTTTTACGAAGGAAATCAGAAATTTCGCCTTTAAATTAATTTATTTTGGGTTTTTGAAATTTTAAGAGTACTCGCGAGTGGTAATTTTTGAGGCAAGTTTTTTCCTCGGATAGTATACCAAAAAGCGAAAAAAAAAAAAAAAATCATGAAAAATTACGTCAATTTCATGTTCTAAACTTGTTCGAAAAGTCCTGGTAGGGTTAGACGAGTTTATATAGTTATGGAAAAGTCAGGAAATTTTGAACTGTAGTCAACTTGGGATACTATTCAGAAACTTGAAAACTTTATATTTTTTCGATACGAAACGTGGAGATCTATATGTGGCTCCATTGTTTTCTCAAAACATTTCCTGCACGAATCACTCCCTCAGATTCACAATGTTACGAAATAAACATCAAAATTTGGAGTTCTCAGGATGATACCACTATTCAACCACGTGAGAGCTCGTGTTGCCTACACCGAAATTGAAGGCGCTTGAAAACTTGCTTCGAAACAAGCTTCATGTCTGACCGTCTCCATGGCCCGTTCGCCTGTGCGCCGTACACATTTGAATCGGTTTTTGTTAAAACCTTACATTCCCATTCTCTAATGGTCCCTGGAAGATAGAGAATCCTACGAGGCTGAGGGTTCGTCAAAATAAGGGTCTGTCGGATTTTACAAACTTCCGATTCATTTTGATCTCCGGTCCGACGTCGCGTCGGTTGGGAGTCTCGGGGCGCTTTTTAATTTTTATTTGAATTATGCAAATTTCCCGGCGGCTCCGTTGCTCCGCGGATGCGGACGATTCCTCAAAACGAGTCCATTTTGAAGTGGTTGTATTGCTCGCAATCGCGGGGACGAGCGCTTCCCCATGAGACCGATTCAAGTCGCCGCCACCCGGTCTGGGTAAATACATCGCCAGATTACATGTAGGCATTGTTGCCTAACCACCCGGCCGAATTTGCAACCCGCATGTGACCAAAAATATTTTATGGAAGAGAAGAGAAACAAAAAATGAGAAATGAGGAAGAAGAAAGAAGGAAAGAAGAAAGAAGAAACAGGGTGTCTACAAGTCCGGAAATAGTACTGATTTTTCAAGGGCGGTCCGGAAGTTCTGAAAGAGTGCGGAAATTCCGCAAAAAGGCTCGGAATTTTTTACTTTTTCATCATTTTTGGCGCAATTTCAAATTTTTAAAATTTTTCGAATTTCGTCCAAAGGAGGTACTTAAAAAGTACGGAATTTTTCCGTTAGATGAGGTATTGAATTTCTTGAGAATGTACTGAAAAAGTACTGTGAAAGTACTTATTTTTGACCAGCCTGTTTTAGTAGACACCCTGAGAAAGAAGAAATAAGAAAATAAAATAGCCTTATTTTTAAGGGAAAAGATTACATTAATGCTGTGTCATGAGGAACACAGTCGTCGAGGGGTTGCATATGCTCTGTTTTGAAGGGGAAGTAAGCGCAAGGTTTAGAACGCATGGAGCTCACATCGGTACCCTCTGGACAAAATACCTCTATTTGTCTATGGTCTATGAAAACATAAGTTTCGCCATTCTTCTTTTTCCTTAAGTACTGACTGCTCGAAGACGTGCCAATAGTTTTTTCCGTTAACAAAACTTTTATGAGGGTGGATTCAATTTCTCTTCGCAATTTCTAAGAAGTACTTGGACAATTTTTTTGGTTTTGGGGGAGGGGTGGGGGTGGTATTCAAGCCCCGATTTAACTCGAACTCAGGGTGGAGACCCTCTCGATTTGGCACCCCCGGCCACGAAAGCGATAGGATCTAATGACACTCCAACACATAGCTGCGTCCCGATTTCCATCTATTGGTGTCTGTCTACCACTCTATTCAATCTCTGGGTCCGTCGGTCGTCTGTCGCCCGAGAGACCCGGTATTTTCTGGCTTCTGGTAGTGCTCCGTCGCACAGCAGTCCTGACCGCTTTCACTCTCAGACATGCGGATACGCGTAACTCGGCGATTCAGAAGAGAGGGATGCCAAAAACTTGACATTCAACAAAATCTAGGAATCCTGAGTCTCCATCAGAATTTGTCCTCGATGAAGGAAATACGCATGCCTGGTGAGAATTCCAAGTTTGGCAGTTCACATGTTGAATGGTGGACACCAAGCAGTTAGAGTAGACCGTTTAAGGTCTAGCGTTGTAACACTTTTACGGGTGAAATCTCTGCCCAGATTTTACGAAATTACCATAACTCGTTCCGAGCTGCGTATTCATTGTAAGAGAGGACTTACGAATTAATGAACAATGTACACTGGAATAAAATTCTTTTAGATATAGAGTCCAGACTCTTTAAAAATTCGTCAAGAAAAACATACTCTTGATTCACGTTGGATTTTTTGAAAATAGAGCCCAGCCTCTTGATTTAAGCGGATTTCCTTTTGATTCAAGCAAAAATCCGATCGAATCAAGAACGGATTGATTTGATTTTCTTTCTCGTCAAATTGTTTTTAAGACTCTGGACACTGGATCCAGAGACTTTGTTCCAGTGTTGTAAATCAAACCTGTATCCTGTACTTTGTCGAGGTTTTTCTTCTGAACAAGCGAGATTTTCCGTAGTTCCCTTGGTCTCTCATTTGCTTCCTACATGCACAATTTCGATGGACTAAATTTTCAATCTGTTCATCTTCGTCTGCTTGAGTTTTTGATGAGAAAACATGTTGTGTAAGTAGACAATGCTTCATTTTTTTTATGAAACAACAGCAATGCACGAAAATAGCCCGAATAGTTCAACGAAAAAACACAAGAAAAGTGTCCAGGTATTTTTATCTACATAATTTTTTATGTATTTTTACTTCCTGGTCGAAGAGAGGGTTAAAACCACCCTGAAACGTCCTGGGCTCTATGTTCTGTTGTTTTTCAGCCTTGATTACCTGTTTTCCTCGTGTTATTTTAGTTTTTTTACCAAGTCTAGTGGTTCAGTTTCTCCTGTCCCTTCAAAACCTCTCACTGTGTCCCGAATTTTGTATGAGTTTAATCCCGGAGTTGAATCCAACCCCTGAAAAAAATCGAACGGCGGGAAGGAAGATCCCGGAGTCATTTTGAGACACTCTTGCCAGTACGAACGCGTCCAAAGGGTGAGAGCACATGATCTGACTCGTGTTTAAATTACTCGAATCTGGCAACGCCGCAAAACAGGGTGTCGCCGACGGAAAACGGACGAGATGAGAAATTGGAATAACGAAGCGTCCTGATTCTTCGATCTTAATTGGAGCTTGGGTTTGAAATGCCAATTAAAAATGGGCAAGGAAATCGAGGATTCCATCAGATTATCTATTTCCCTTCGATCTCCTCGCGTCTTTCACTTCTTTCTCTACGCGTGAGTGACTTATTTGGCTCCGTTGGCGCGGTCTGCACCTGGCAAGTTCTAGATTACTCGGTTTTTTTTCTCTCCGGACCGGAGAAATTTGTCTCCAGTTATTTTTGTTTTAAAGCCTTTTTGTTCTAATGACTTGAGTTTTACCCTCGGGAAAGTGAGAGACACTTTTTTTCTGGTCCGAGTCCAATAATTCCACCCCCGATAAAATGAAACATCAATGCTTACCAGTTGCCACTCAAATGCATCACTAATTATCTCAGTCTGTTGGCTTTAATCTTTACCCCTGATTTACAAAATATCCCCTCCTCAGAGTTGCCAAGTGGAAAGGTAGGGCAAGGTGGTTCCAAATTCCGCCTGAATGTAAGATTTGCAAAAAGGAACCGGGGGCATTCCAATCAGTGGCGTGGCGTGAATGATCGATTATCGATATATTGCCATTTGAAGCTATGGTAAAGAATCGATTACTAAGGTGTTCGCTGCGAACACCCTAATAATCGATCTTTTTTCATAGGTTTGAGTGGCGTGTCGATCGATATATCGAAAAGCATGCCACGCCACTGATTCCAATGTCACCGAGAGTGTGCAACTTTTTTCACCTTTCAAATGTAAACTCATCATCTAAACAAGTTTTATTTTTACCCCCAATAAACTGTGAATTCAAGACGAAAACTATCTCAGTAAATCTAATTTTTTCACGGTTTCAGCAATTTTGTTCAAAAAATGTAAGTTGTACAATCCTAGCAACATTGAAAAGCTCTTGGTTCCTTTTAGCAAAATGCAATCCAATTAACCCTTTTCAAGGCAATCATGTGCAAATCGGAGGCATTCTCTGAGTTTCTGTGAAGTTTTTCTTCTACATCCCGAACTTCTAACTCGTCCTCATCTCAACATTTCATTTCGAATGGCCTCTTCATTCCAGCATTTGAATATTTCGGTGCTTCCATGGTTGATAAAGCTGAATAACCTACTTTTCCTATTCATCATTTTTTTCCACAAAAGACCTAAAACCTCAATAAATAAATACATGTATTTTTTTTGTTTCAGGTAAGACCGACCTACTATTTGCAACAAAATTGCGCTTCCTCAGTCCGCGTGTTCTGATGTTTCGTGAGTAAAAAACAGTACTTTAAGATCAATACGAATTTTCCATATCGACGCAGACATGCCCCCCGCCCCCGATTTTTTCTTTCATTTCTCCCCACCTAACATTCGCCACCATTCCTGAATTACTGCATATGCACTGCAAAAAAAAGCACATTGGATCTAGAGTCCAGACACTTGAAAACATTGACAAGAAAAAATACTCTTGATTAATTCAGATTTTAACTTAAATGAAAAGGAAATCCGCTCAAATTAAGAGGCTTGGTTCTTGATTCAAGCAAAAATCCGATTGAATCAAGAGTATATTTTCTTGTCGATGTTTTTAAGAGTCTGGACTCTAGATCCAATGTGTTTTTTTTTTCCAGTGTAGGTATTTTTTCAAAATTCCCACGTTCGCTAAATTCCATCCAAATGATTCCCATACTTTGCACCAACGACTGATTGCTCATAATACGGATTACCAACCCGACTCGGATCCATATGAAGAAATTCACCGCTTGAAACTCGCCATTTTTCACATAACAATCGCACACAAGTACACATGCTATACCGTTGGTACGTGTGTGTGCGAGCGTGGACTCGGAATGACTCGCGCACGTTTCGAGAACGGGCATCTTTAGCCCGGAATGCCGTCGTGCACGCCAAGAACCACGTAAATCCCATTCATAGGAGCCAGCGCGAATTATCGACTATCGATATTCTACCATTTGAAGCTATCGTGAAGAATCGATTCTTAAGGTGTTTTTCGCGAACACCCCGACAATCGATCCTTTTCCGTACGTTCAAATAGCAGAGCGATCGATTCATCCTAAAGCACGGCATGCCACCGACAATAGTCCTATGCAGATAAGCGGTTTTTGATTCGCACGAACGAGCGCGCTTATAAAGTTAAACGCTAACACATTACACAAATACGACAACACCCAACATGAAATACTGTCGATACACTCGCATTTCGATTATTCCCTAGCTTTCCATGCAGTTATCTCGAACATCGGTGTTCAGTTTTCACAAATTTTTTCAAGTATCGATTTTTTCTCCGCGTTTCGCCTGGCGAACTCGAACAGCGACTTTCGATTCTTTCTTCGTTTTCTATAGGGCGACCTCGAAGATCGATACTTGGATCCAAGTCCGAATTGGCGTGGATCTGAGACACGAACGCCGCGTCTAGCGAGGATTGTAAAGTGTAAATACGCCGCTGTAATTACTTTCGGTCTCGTTGCAAATTTGCGGGTCGTTTCGTGATATTTCATGGTCTTGATGGAGGTGCAGTTTTTGTTTGCGGTGAAATTTGGCAACGTGTACCGGAGCTATGACCCAGTAACTTACTTGGGCCCCCAAACTCGGAGGGCGGAGGAAAGTGCAAGCCTGTTATTCCGCGAAACATCCCCAGAATCACCGGAATTTATCAGCGGATGTAATACTGTCATGCTAAGGAAGAACACCGTATTAGCCTTCAGACGTTGCCAAATTTCCACTGACAAATCAAGAATTTTCAGGAAAATTTGTAAATATGTTTCTCCTGATTTTTCAGAGAATTGTGTTTATAACTTAATCTAAAACATCTAAAAATTTCGATGGAAAATAAGCATAAATATCTTCAAGTATAAATATTTTTTGAGAGGAAGTTTATAGCAACATTTGTATGCTCATACGGCGTTTCTTTTTAGCACGACTAAATAGAACCGTAATTTCCCGGGGAATGGGTTAGTTAAGCTCTTCACAATATCCTTCATTGATGGTTTTAAGCGTATACATTAACGAATGGAAAAATTCTGTCAAATAGCAAATTTCTTCTTGCAATAAAAACGGAGCCTAGATGAATCTTCTTGCTGCTCCGCGGCCCAAGAGATTTTTGTCTTCGCCACCCTGATGAGAATTATCTAGAAAATTTAAAGTAATTCGATTCAGCAACAAAATTGAAATCGCAGTATCATGATTATGAGAAGAGGATTGAACAACTGGATACCTTTTCCGATAAGGAACTAATATTATAGACTTACGTCATATATCCAAGTGAGGCGGAGTACCTATTCTTCGAGTCTGTCCCTCCATATGAAAAAATTACTTTAAATAACACGATTTTCTGTTCAAAATTCATTTCGTCTTTTTCCATTACTCCTTTTGGAATTGCGATCATCCGAGGATATCCCGCAGAGCCTCTTCTGGACTCCTCAATCGACAGAAAAAAACGTTTCAAACGAAATAACGCGATGTACAGCAACTGATGTGCCTTTCCGAAAGATAAACTCGGCATTTGAACGGTGCGCGGAGCGTAAAACGATGGAAAAATATTCGAGGTTGGGCTCGAACCCAACATGCAACTATTCGCACTCCGCGGAGGGCCGGGTTGCATACACTCGATTTTCCAGGCGAAATCTGAGATCTGCCTCCGGCTCTCGCGACGGACTCGATGAAGACACTTTGCGCTTCCTTCTTCTGGAATTATTGACAGGAATTGAAGAGCGCGGATCGTGGCTGATGAGATGGCGTGCCTTGCTGTGAGAAAAAACTCGACTCGAATGACGAAAACCGCCACCGACGCCGTGTTTTGCAGGTGACAGCAATGAGCTCGTCCCCTACGTGACGTGACGGTCTGACGTGACGGTCGTGTCCCCGCGGGAGCCAGTGGCCTCAATAACAGCTTAATTACCTTCCTCTAATTGAAATATTCGGTCGGGTTGGAGAAAAAGGGTTTCAAGTCGTGTTTCCACCCTTTTTTTTTCACCTACCTGCGAAGATGAGCTGGCAAGACTCGTGTAGCGTAGCTCCAATATAGCGAACTTTTCAGTGTATTTTCCAAAGGAAATCCACAACTGATTTCATTACAGCGTTAGATTGCTGAAAGAATGGTAAATTTGTCAAAATTATACAATTCATAAGGTTTTCGGCGGTGTAGGAAACTTGGAAAGTCGTGGAACTTCAGGGAAATAATAGCAACTTAAAAAATCAGGGAATAGTGAGGAAATTTCGCTAGGAGCGTTCAGTAGAGTTTAGCATACGTACGTGAATAGAAAAAAATCTAAATGTGAGTTTTGTTCGGAAGCCAAGGAATTCGAAAATTTTGGAATCAGAAGGGAGAAAAAGGGAAAGTATGAGAAAGTCAGGGAGTTAGGAAATGAAGAAACTATGGAAACCCTGCATCCACAAAGATTTAAAAAACATTTAAAAAACCGGCGAAAAATGGGTGAGTCCTTCGTATTAACGGCAAAAAATGCTAATTCCAATACCTACATGACGACGTCATAAATGGAGCCCTCAGATAACGTCATCAACGGCTGTTATTCATCATATCATCATGGTCTGTCACTGTTACTTGTTTATGACTGAAAGACGTAACCCTCAGTCAAAAATAAAGAGTGACCTCCAAGCTTTCAAAAAAAGAGAGCAAAATAGCATAAAGGACGTTTTTACGATAGCCATTCCGCACCTATACTTTACCAAAATTACTTCCTTGATCTGGTCTCCACTAAAGCGTGAAACAAATGAAGGAACGGAATTTTGACAACGTAGCCGAGCCTTTCCTTCCTTTATCGTTGCCAGTATCACCTCCGTCATTATCACTAATACCGCCATCCCTTACCTTACGCCACCATTATTTTTTATAATGAACATCGTTCCCCACTTCGGAGGGTCGAAAGAAGGATATGCGTATATTTTGGCCAGCTACCTAGCCGCAGCAGCCCCTAATACCTGTTTTCTTTGCTAAGTAGCCCTAAATTTAATTAGATCCTTTCATTCATTAACTCCCCTCCCCGTTCCCCCATTCCCAAACCCTCAGACAAAGCCGCGAATGAATGAAACCCAAAAACTTGAAGGTAGCGCCGGCCCCTCCTCGGCACCTGATCATCGTCGGCATTTTTCTTTTTTAAGGTTCTGCTTTACCTTTTTAACGAGTCGAAGCAGGTCGCATCTTTTTATCTAAGGAAGCTGTAATCTCCAACCGACTTTCCTCTTTTTCCCGACCTCTCTAAATGGAGACATTATTTTGTCAGGCTCGTCCACGTTTTTTTTTTATAATTAACGTCCGCTCCATTTTCAATTTCTTTTTTGTGTGCCTGGCGCTTATAATAATCCCGGTAGGGGCAAAATAATAAGGTGTTTAGACAAGCCCGCGGTAGCTTACTGATCCTTATTTACTTGTTTGCCTCCTCATTTTTCCCGAATTAAAACTGTCTCTTACCGCCTCTGAATTCAGCGTTGTCGGTCTCCCGGTTAAATCAGCAATTTTGTAACAATATAAATAAGAGATGCGAATTTTCTTACTTGTTTGGCAATAGTTTTATAATGCAGAGAACCACGCAGTTTATACATGCTGTGCTGTGGATTTTTTTCTTTCCCACTTCTAAATTAAAAACCTTCATTTACGCATTGCTAATACTTGATAATAAATTTTGTTTGAAATCAAAAAGTTCTCTATTGTCCAAAAATGTTACTCGCCATTTTCACTCATTGGGGGCTTTAATTCTTCATCAATGTGCTCCTCGAGTGAAATTACTTTAAAATCAATTGAAACAATGAACTAACAATACGATCGAGAATCAGCTCTCAGTCATCATCATACCGACTTCTTGTTCTTATCAATCGATCGCCGTAACAATAATGATTGTTTATGATAATAATAAAAAATAGGGAAGTCACTTTAACTACTCTTTTTTAACACTCACTTTTATAACAGCATATGCACCAGACCCAAAGCTAGTAAAACTGATCAAAAAGGAAACCCCTACAAATTAAAGCCAAAAATACCGACGTTTCTTGAGAGCAATTACCGATGAATTCGCCTTCACGCATCGAGGTAGGCAAGAACGGGTGTTTAGAAGCAATTATAGTGGTATTCCAACTAATAAGTATGTCCAGCACCAGAATGATTATTCTGTTGCGTGTACCGTGGGCATCAATGAGAATGCCCAGTTTTAAAATTATCGTGTCAGATCATGTACCAAATAAGCACATGTAATGATATGTGAGGTGTTGATGAAGCATTTATGTATTCGATATGCTGAACAAAACTGGAAAAAACACTCCGGCCGTGGAAACCGTTCTTACGGGCTATTATAGATATACCGTGCACGCTCCGGGCTCAGAGGCCGAAAGTTCCGGACGCAGCACCCGGAGCAATCGAACCTGCGGCTCCAGCACCCGGAACTTTCTGCCTCTGAGCCCGGAACGGACGGTATGTCTATTCCGTAACTTTTTTTCTAGGGAAATATTTCGGGAAGTTCTCAGTTTTTTGTAGCCATCAGCGGGAGGAGCCATTCATTCGGGGGTTATTAGAGAGCTTCAAAATGACAACATGGCCGCAAGAAATGAGTCTCGATGGATTTTTAAGGCTGAATCCGTGGCGGACCAGCGGAAGGGGCGGGCGGAAAGGGCGCTACTGTCACAAATCTCTCCGAATTTATCCTCCTCTGAGTTTTCGTGCTGAGTTGACAAATTCCACGACGCCTCGCAACCTAAAGCATATAACAAGGCGACTCCAATCCGACAAAAAGGTTCTTAATTTATTTCCTCTTCCTCGACGCCCAACTCCACAGACCTGCTGCCATGTCTCCTCTGAAATTCCGATAATAATATACAACTTTCTTTGCCTAAAATCGTTGGTGCTAGTGCAATTTGATCGGCTTTACTGAGAAAAGGCAATTTTTTCAGGTAATAGCGTTCAGTCGTGTTGGTTCGAGGTGAAGTCGGATTTCACGATTGGAAACCCTCTAGAATGGCCGTTTGGATATGGTCAGAGCTTAGAAATAAAAAAAGAATAGAGATTGGTGGATTTAAAAAGGCCGTGAACCATGGTGTAAACATTTCACTCACGTTTACACACAGGTATGGGTGAAAAAGCCAGGAAGTATCGTGAGGGATCAAAAACTCATTGGGAGATACGAGAAATTCAGTAGATACTCTGTGCAATGCATGTTAACGACCGGAAATTGTTCGGTTTTTCTTTCAATGTCTCTTGCTTAAACATTTTGATGGCTTGGATTGACTGGGTATTGCAGAATCACGGAGGACAATCGTTTAACATTTTTTAAAGTTAGAGGAAAGGGTTTTCCTATTTCCAGAATTCGGGAAGGATCAGGGTGCCTGTGGGTTTGAAAAGTCGGGATGACTGGAAATCGCCAGGGAATTTTATCAGGTCAGGGAAGATTCAGAGAATTCTATGAAAAAGGCTAGAAATTTTAAAAATCACGAAACTTGAAATGTAGAAAAACATCAGCGTTTTCTATTTAATCAAACTGAGTCTCATTGTCTGTCTGATGCAGAGTTCTATGCTCTAATTTACACATGAATAGTGGATAGAGTAGAGGAGTGATGTTCAACATTGAGGAATACAATTTCAGTTAGTGAAATTATTAAAATCTGAAGAAAAAAAAAGTCACACGTTGTCTTCAACCAAAGAATGTTCATTTTCAGTTCTACGCGTGCAAATTGTTGTTGTAAAAATGATGGGAATCGTGATAATTTTGAACAAGAAAAACCTGAAAAAGTCGGATAATTTTTTCTCGCCAATTCTGTAGATACCCTGAGAGAAACCCAGGGTTTTTAGTGAAGGATTCTGCCCCAAAAATCAAGGAAAAACTGAATTATTCATCACGGAATTCTTATTTTTATCGCAAGCTTCAAAAATGCCTTTTCCGATAGCAATGAAGTATTATCGAACAGACCTGGCAAGGCGGAAGCGTCCCGTGGAGATACTGCAGTCGATGTCCAGATCTGGGAGCCGATAAGTGGGCCCGAAATCTATTAGCCGAGTATTTCCCGTCGCCCTGTCCCCTCTCCTGCCCCCTTTGAACCCGCAATGCTGAGGCCCCCGATTTTGTTTATTTTTGTGTCATCATCCTTGTTCATTTCATTGTTTTTCAACACGTCAACACATCGACCGGGACCCGGCGAAATCCGTTCCCGGATCTCGTCCGAGTAATGAGACCCGATCTCTCCTTATCTTCTTTTTAATGAAGGATCAGTTATTTAGATGATACATTTTTTTGATGGTTTTCAAAAGGTATTATTTAAAGCCTCCCGAGTCGTCAAATTACTGTGGAAAGGAGGTATTTTCTGCATTTCGAAGGGGGTCGGATACCAGGATAGAAGTTCGGTTTCTTCTGTCAAAAACGTTGGTTAACTGTGGGCTGATTAATAAGATTGATAGACAAAAAAGACAAAGGAAAAACGGATGAATCTTATCGGTTCAAAGGAGTAGCTATTATAGACTAAAGGGGAAAATGCTGAAGTACACTGAAAGAAAAGAATGGTAGAATTTACCATTCCTTCACGCTGTATTTCACACAGCGTGAATTCAAAATCGATTCTGCCACAGGAATGCACCTGTACCAGTATGCACTGGAAAAAAAAGTCGCTTGAATTTAAAGTCCAAACTGTGAAAAACTGACAAGAAGAAACAATTCTCTTGATTCAATCGGATTTTTGCTTAAATCAAGAGCGAAGCCTCTTAATTTAAGCGGATTTCCGTTTGCCTCCGGCAAAAATCCGATTGAATCAAGAGGATCGTTTCTTCTTATCAGTTTTTTAGAGTTTGGACTTTTCTTTCCGTGTATAGTAACGCGTTTATCTTTCTTCTGGCAGAATTGACTCTGAATTGACGCTGTGTGAAATACAGCGTGAAGGAATTGTAAATTCTACCAATCTCTTAGGGTCTCTTGTAGGTTGTCCCCTCCGTTTTCTTTTTGTCCTCTTTGTCCATAGCTTTGTCCATCAAATTCCATTATCAGCCCGCTGACCTGCAAACTTTGGTGGGCCTTCTGTACCGAGTTTTGTTTCTCCGTGGGTGCTCGTAAGAGTTGTATCCGCGCGAGTCTCAACGACAAAAAATTTACATCAAACCTCATTCACTCGTATGATTGTAAAGTAAAAGTAAGCACAGGTAATTTTAACTCCACCCTTTCATTTCATGATAGGTGAGTTGAGATGAAAAAATAAGAAGCTTCGGGGCTGTCCGCAAGTTGCCAGCTTGTATCCATGTCCACCTCCTCTGAAATCTACTCTCATCTGGAGTGCGTGAAAAAGATGCGGACAAGGAAAAATCTAGTAAAAAGGATTATGGACACAAGTTGAATGATGCTATGATCAACCCAAGATGACGTCATTTTTCTCACCATGAAGGGAAAATCTCGTGTAAATGTTCTTAGTAAAAAGGATTATGCCAAGCGCTGTAAGTATATTAAGGAGAAAAATAAATCTCGACTATTAAATTCGGGCTGCAATCAGACGAAAAAGATTCTGACGATTGTCAAACCCAATAAATCAACCGGACTTTATGGAATCCGGTTTAAATCCCTGAAAATGTGTCTAATTTTTCCTGATCCTTTCCGCGTTGGGACCGCTGAAAATCCCTCGAAAACTGCATAAAAATGCTAATGTTGCCGGATAAACGTAAATTTCGATGAAGGCTGGGAGAAGGGATGGAAGAGGATTCCTCTTCCACCCTCCAGTGAGCGTTTTCCCTACCGGTGCAGTATAGGGATTGTAGAGGGTCGCGGTAGGGTTTATCGGCAGAAACAATGAAGCCTTGAGATATTTATTCTATCGCACGTATCAGTGAACAAATTAATAATTTTCTTTAACTTTCCAAAGTTAAGTTCTTAAAAACGTAGGTCTTCAAGAACTCTGTCTTTAGATAAATTACTAAGCGATGTTCGTGCCTAAATCATCTCCAAAAGCCTTAAACAAAGTGAAAAGTACTGTTTCCAATCAACCATCGATATCGCGATACATTGAAATCGGTTGCGAAATGGAACAGTACTTCTTGCTTTATTATAAGATACTTTTGGCACGAATATTCTTTTATGATTGATCTACCGACTGAACTTTCAATTTGCCCAAAATGATCCACCAAATTGGCTAAGCATGAGATGAAGCGATCCTACTCAGAATGCATCACACACAAGCTGAAAGTCTATCTTAATTCTTATTCCACTAGATATATTGCGTTTGATAGTGCAGATCTCTCAAATATTCTAGTCTAGGCATTTTAGACCAAAAATTGGCGATTAGAAAAAAAAATTACATATTAGATTTTATGTGCCAAAGTTGTTCATTGGGGTGTCGGGGACTCCCAGCATGGAGTCCCCTACAATCCCGCTCGACCCCCCCTCCCCCCCCAAAAAAAAAACCTTCCCCAAAAATTGGCCTTTTTCCGGTTTTTCGTAAATAACTCAAAGAGGGCTGATTTCAGCGCCTTTATACAGTTCCAGTCTGTCTCTGTCTGAGATGGCCAGGTCTTCCACTTGTTTGTCGCCTGACCTCGCTTACGCAAATCTAGTCTGGCAACAGGATGAGGAGAAAGGTTCCGCGAATAGCACACCTATCCCCGTGGGGCCAGCGCCCGCGTGCCGAGCAGTAAAGTTGTCGACAAACTTTTTTTATCCTCTTTCCCTCCGTTCCTCCTTTCTTCGTTATTTTATTTATTTCCCTGTTTTTACAAAGGCCCGAGAGCGGGAACTAACCCAACAAAGGCCACCTCCTCAAAGCCACACACTCCCGGGGGAGGAAGGACCTAAAATATGGAAATTATTCAAATTAGCACTTGACCTGTCCCAACGCAGCCGCCGCTGAAAGGAAAAGTGCCACCTATTTCCTTCCGCTCAGAGCGTCTTTTGTTTATTTCGTCGCCCCGCTAACGCTAGGGCCTAACTTAATTTTAAGATGAGCCCTGCTGACTCGAATTCCAGGCTTTTCAGAGCTTACTCGAAAACGGAGCTGCGCTTTTTGGTCCAAAATTGTCCTACCCACAACCTGCTATCCATCTTTCACGTGGGTTTGTGTAGATTTTCCTGTTTGAAATGAGGTTCTGGAAAACCGGCGTTTTTTACTTCGTTCGTTCAATTTTGTTTCACAGAGTGGTAAGTTCTTGGAAAGTCAGAGAATTTTGCCCAACCCTCAAAACTCAAGGAAACGCCAATGAATTTCACTACTGAACCCTGCAATTCTTTCTACGGATCGATAAATTTGAGTATTCTCAATGTGAAGAGCTTCGCGCTTAGAAAAAATTGGCAAAAAGCTTGCTCATGCAAAATTATAGCAAAACTAGGGGGCTACGCGGCCCAACCCCCTAAAGGCGCTCCGCGCCATCAATGGGCCGCTTCGCGGCCCTATTTTTACCCTCCTATCAGTGTTAGTTTTATTTTTACCCTAAAAAATTACGATATAAGGTATACTTAATTTTAAACTTTACTTAAAATTACTTTAAAATTAAAAGGACGCGTTTTGGAATGACTGTTTGATGAAATATTGCAGTAAAACAATGAACAATAATAGTCAGGTAATAATTAGGATTTCATGAGTCGGGGATCGAACCCACACCGAGTTCAAAGCGGACGCAATCGACGTCTTTTTTGACGACACGGCCACCGCTCCACATGAGAACGTTAGTGCGAATCTTGTGTAGATAAGTGTAGAGCTGATGCGCAGGCTACCCATCTACTGCGCAACTTCCTCGACCACTGCGCATCCTCCCGCGCATAGCGGTAGCAGTACCGGAGCATTCTGTAAACTCTCTCACTTTTATAACGTGATTTTAAAAAAACCTGGGTCCTTTTTCCAAAATCTGATTACAGCGGGCTCATCTAGGGCCTATTACCTGTCGATTTACGCAAGAATCATGGAAATCGGCCCGGTAGAACGCTCAAACGAACTATGACAAAAAGTATAAATTTACATTGTTTAAATGGGAGAATTCGCAACTTTACCACGTAATATAAAAAAACCTGGGCCATATTTTGAAAATCTAAAAAGAGTTGGCTTATCTAGAGACAATTGCCCGTCGATAGCCGTAAAAATCATGAAAATCGGCCCGGTAGAACGCTGGAACTAAGCGTTACCAGTTTCGCAAAATTAGGAGGTCTTGGAGCTTATATAGTATAGATAGCATTGGAAAAAGTCAAATAATTTTATGCACTAAACCCCTGAAAAGTCTTAGAAAAGTTAGGGAATTTTGTGATTCCAAAAAACTTACCACCCTGTTTTAACAATTGTTCATCTTGCCGAGACCTATGGGGAGAAGTTACAAATTGGAATGTGTAGAAACTTTGCTTCAATTCAGTCGAAGAGTGGAGAGGTGGTACACACATAAAAATTGACGCAACAATGCAGAGCAAATGAGATCTTTTTTGTTGAAAATACTTCCGCAGCGTCTAAAACTGCCCCTCTTTAGATATAAAAATGAACTAAACTTGCAAATTATTAGGAAACTGGAGGGAAATTTCCGTTCGTATCTCAAAATCCAATTTTTCAACTCCACAAAAATCACCGCTGTAGAAATTTCGCCTCCGTGGACCAAGCTGCTTTTCTTCCGAGGACGGTCTCGTATAACGGATTGCTCATCTGTTCTTTTATCTTCACTCGTTTTTAAAAAGTTTTTTCTCGCGACAGAAATACACCTTTACACGACCGTAAATAAACAGAATGCTCAGTCCATCATACGTAAGTTGTAAACATGCACTTGACACCGGAGCAACAAATTTCATTCCAGTGGAACGGGGAACGCGGAGCCGAACCGGACATGGAAACCTTGTAAACGAACCGAACGCTGCACCAACTCAACTCGCAGACGCGCATTCACAGTCAGCAGTGGTGTGGCGTGCTTTGCGATATATCGATTCATCTGTCATTTAAACCTATGGAAAAGGATCGATGAACAGGGTGTTTGCAACGAGCATCTTAATAATCGATTCCTTACCATGGAAGCAATGGATGAATATCGAAAATCGATTATTCACGCCTCGCTCCTGCGCGGAAGCGCGACAAAGTTGACTTTATTGGCGAGCCATTAAACGGCAATAAATAAGTCGGGCCCGGGAGGGAGGGGGCGGGGGGTGTGTCTGAAATCGAAGCGGGGTCCGGACCGTGCAATCCCGTAAATATACCCGGTGACTTTTAATTAATAACTTCATCCTTAGGGGCTTTAAGGCTTTGTCAATGTTGGCGCTTGGCTGGCTTTTAACTTACGGAACTTCCCGCTTTATTACGTCCCGCGCGGACCTACGGGGTGTTTCCCCCGCTGTTTGCTTTGGCGCTCGTAAACATGTGTCCGCCGCGGTCGCATCCCTAGCCCTTGCCCGCGCGTCCGTCAATTACGGCGATATTTCGCCGGCAAGATATGAATTTGCTACCCGCGTGGCCGCGGCTATGATGATGTTATTGCTTGCTCGCACAGGCGGTCCAATCTGAGAATATTGCCCCATCCTATAAATACCGCTCTGAAAGAAAATTGCGGGCTGTGTAGAAATACCGTCCGTTCCGGGCTCAGAGGTCGAAAACTCCGGGTGCTGGAGTCGTAGCTTCGATTGCTCCAGTTGCTACGCCCGGAACGCGGATACGGTATGTCTATATAGCCCGTAAGTACGGCTTCCACGGCCGGAGTTTTTTTTTTTTTTTTTTTTTTTCAGTGTAATGGTCTCAATGGACAACAAGCTAGAGTAAGAATTGGCCGTTTAAAAGGCATCGGAGAAAAGCCCTTCGACAAATCCTTAAATTGTGTGAGGTACCCTACTCTCACCCACCCTGAGTATTCAATATTCATTATCGAAAGGTTCAGGCGTAAGAACTACTACAGTCTTGGCATAAACGCTGAAAACCATTTGACAACATAACCCAGAACTTTCGCAGCAAGTGTATACAAATACAAAAGCCTCAATGGACTTTCGTAGTCTCCATTGAAATCATTACACTTGTATTTTGGAAGAAAAATTGAATGTGACTGTATATTTTCTCATGTTGATTGAGGAAAGCTCGAGAAATCCAGTGATTATTTGGAAGGGAAATCTGCAAAAGTAAGTAAATTTCTGAATCGAAATCGAAGAGTTGTACTACTTTTTTTCATGAAATCGTCAGGGAAAATCTCTAAAAGTCACTTTTGTTTGAAATCTCTAGAGAAAAAAGTTGTTGTTTTTAAAAAGTCGACTCTAGCTGGCATGGCTAGTTTCTTTTACCATACTCATCGCCGATCAAATCGGGAGTTTCCTTAAATGAACATCCCTTAATGCAAGTGCCACAAATCAAGAGGGTTCTATCCCGAAGAGAACTATTCAAAAACAACGTATAGCCTATCAAAAACTCAAACACATAGTAGATTCTCTAAAACCTCTACGTAAAGTTAAACTTGTTCAGTCTTACGACGTCCATTTGTGCATATCCCCGACGTACGCAGTGGCTCGACGCCCCACCCCCTTCCCCCTTCGCACCCTTTTTGTCGGTCGGTTTCCCGGTTTCTCCATGGGGATTGATTGATAGTCTGTTTGTTTATCTCGTTTGTCGGACAAATAGAGTGAACTTGTGACGTTTGACGTGTAATGAGGGGGCAAAGTTAGCGCGAGATTCTAAACGTCGCATGAAAGATGTTGGGTCGCGGAAAGTCGTTAGAACTTGGGGAGCGTGACCCGCCGCGTCGCACACTGGTAAAGCGAGTGAGCCTGCGAGGCCAGGCATGATCCTGGAAAGTTAAAAGCTTACAGATTCGTTGATACGAATTTTATAATTTTAAATGGGGTCAAATTCGTTTTCTCGCGATAAATTCTTGAAGAAATACCGCGTAGAATTTACTATGTGGCGGAATAAGCATCAAAATTTGTAGTTTTAATAAAGAAAATTTTTGTCCGACCTCTTTTATGGGCTCGCTCCTCTGTGCGCCGCGTCGCATAAAACTCGGGTAATTTATACGTATGGTGCCGTACCAAGGAAAAACGCCGTAAGAACATTCTAAAGTTGCCAAATTCCCTCCAATAAGATGTTTATTTTTAAAAAGAGCTATGAATATTTTCTATCGGAATTTTCAGGTATAATTTAAAACTGATTGCAAATAAAATCCTCTGAAAAAATCGGAGGAAAATGTTTACAGATTTCTCTAAAAATTTGTATTTTATCAAAGGAAATTTCGAAACGTCTGCAGGCTCATAATATAGCGTCCTTCCTCAGGACGGCATTATGGGGACGGGTTACCGCATCTCCCGCACGTATAATTTCTAAAACCGTCGCTTCGCACAGTGGATCGAATCAATTAGACAGGTCGGGCATAAATTATTTTACTAAAACCTTCAAATTTTGATGTTATTTCGTTACATTTAAGAAAATTTCATGAGGAAACCAATGGAACCACTTTTAGAACATCAAAGTTTTGTATTAACGGAGTTATAAGCGTTTTAAGTTTCCAAATTTTGTCCGACCTCTCCCATTGACTCGACCCATTGTGCGTCGGAAAGGGGATGGGAGAGGGCTTTGCGATTCGGCTAGAGGGACAGCAAACAGAGTGAGAAGTTGAGTCGCAAACTCACGATTCTTCATCGATATATGTATGCTGACCGCGATGGACCCATGATAGTTTAGTTGATAGTGAAACTCGTCTACACACATTCACACACGAAAAGAACTATTCATTTGTCGCAAGCAATCAGCAATCGCGGGAAATTTAAGTGGCTCATATTTTTTTCCCATAAATCGCAATAATGCGCATCAGCATGATGAAGGATTGATTGGCAATGATCTTCAATGGCACGATCTCGGCTTGGAGCGCCTTCATTTTTTGTGATACTCTACGCATTGTCACGGAGTTAATTTAGTTGCGTAACCTGACCATATCGATAAAAACTCAAGGGTCATGGTTTTCACGACACGTTCTCCTAAGTGTTCCAACTATCACTCGGTTTTCACGGAGGAAAAAGTGTCAATGCACTTTTGAGGCATAACAATCAGTTCTCTAATTTCGTTCCTTTATTTCTGAAGTTCATGTTTTTCTATTTATCAGTAAGTGGCAGTTGCCGGCAATTTCGAATTGCCTTCGACACATTTATGGATCGCATTTCCCGGAAGGAAATTATCATTGGTTACAGTGTTTTCAATATTGCGCAACTTTATTGCGTTTATACTACAAGATTTATTTATGCATTAACAAAATTTACACGATCGGTTTCTTATAAAATTAACAATTCTGTGCTAGAAAAACAGACATTTTCCTGATCTAGGCAGTAATTTAAGCCAAAAACTAAGATTCTAAAAGCTCTGCGTAAGCGAGCTGGTTCCTTTCTGCTAAGTGGCAAGTTTAGTATTGTCTTGAAAACCTCTGAGCACATCTTGTCTTTCTCTGAGAAGTCGTCTCAATGAAGTGATTGAGATTTAAACTGCTTCTAGCATTGATTTCTAAGTCGATAAAATCGCACATTTCCTACAACCTTTGTTGATCGGTACGTTTTGAGGTCTTAAAGATGTCCGTGCGCGACGTTCGTTTAAACTTTCAAACGCGAGCTCATCGTTGTTGCGGCGCAACAAGAATTTATCGCACTATCAAGTAGTTATATCGACGCACTTACAGCTAATTAGTAATAAAGGGCCTATCACTTCAAAATCCTAAAAGAAGCAAATAATGTGAAGATTTTCAAGAAAAGAGGAAACGTTTCTTGCAGGATAGAAGATAGTCTGTTCGCAGATATTGGTGCTTCACTTCAGTTCTCTCAAAATAAATGTCATTATAATTTCCAATGATTAATGCGGTGTTTTTCCCTGACTCCCTACCAAAAATAATTCATTTGCTGCCTAAATTATAATTTATTCATTGTCTCCTTATCTTGTGACGACGAGTCACAAGATCGCTTATCCGTACAAGAGTTTCATTTTATCGCAAAACGAGAACGATTTGTTAGTTACTTCCTCCACGGATTTTGTACCGTTGAAATGCATTCATTTAAAAGGTAAAAGACCGGAATGATTTACACTGTCCGTTTCGGAGAAATTTGCCAGCCAACTAACGAGTGCGCCGATTGTTTCCTAAAAACGAATGTGAAATGAGCCCGTTTTAAGTTTTACAACCAGGGCTGCCCAACCTTGTAAAATGTGAATTTTCCTTGATAATAAAGACTAGATGTGACTTTTCATGGGCGAAATTATTAGGTTAAACCTTAGGTTATTATTAGGTTAAACCTTAGGTTATTATTAGGGTAAACCTCTCAATGATAGGAGACTTCATCATAATTTTGTTGACCTCAGCTCAGAGCTGGTTTTATAGATTCAAAGTTTACATATTCTGCATATCGAGGGCTATAAAGAACCAATACCGCCTATTAAAAATTTTGGCGACTATGAGTCAGCGAGGGAAGGTCATTTAGAACTTGGGCGAGAAATTTGCCTCATTCTACCGTGCTAAGGAAGAACACCGTACGAACATTCAAGGGTTGCCAAATTTCCTCGGATAAAACATGTATTTTTGAGGAAATTCATGCATGTTTTTTCTTGACATTTTCAGATAATTTTTATTAATTTACGAACAAAACTGTCTGAAAAATCTGTCGAAAAAAGTGTACAATTTTCCCGATAAATTCGTTTTTAATCGAAGGAAATATGACAACGTCTGAAGGCTCATACGGCATTCTTCCTTAGCTCAGTAGCATTGTTCTGCAGCCCTCGTTCTCACGGATACGGTCGAAATCTTTTCAGATTTTGGGAACCCCGGGCCGGCAACGAAGCCAAAAAAAGGTGCTACACTCCCGGAGACAGACAGGCCTGATCAAGGAAAAAACAAAGGCGGGGGCAAGATGAACCTAGGCGCGGGTCGGGAGGGGGGGCGGGATTTATGGACACAATCACCAATTTGGACGCGGCCGGCTCCAAGTCGCCCATAAAAAAACGCAGCGGAAAAAGTAAACACAAGCCGGGAAACGGAGGAAATAAACAAATACGGAGGAAGGATAGCCGGGCCGCTCATAAATCCGAGTTCGATGACGAGATAAGTCACCCCCCGCCCCCCGCGTCCCCCGGTTTCTTCGGCGTGTTTTTCGAGTGGGTGGCGCACGCACCTAATAATTCACACGGCCGAGTGGGAGGCTAGCAAAATCCGATCGGCAGTTCTGTAGTGCTAAGGAAGAACGCCGTATGAGCCATCAGAAATTGCCAAATTTTCTACGATAAAATATAAATTTTCAAGGAAATTTGTGGGTACTTTTCTTCGCATTTTTCAGAGAATTTCGTTCGTGATTCGATCTGAAGTGTCTGAAAATGTCAATAAAAATTATTCATTGCTCTCCTAAAAAATGAACACTTTATCGGAGTAAATTTGGCAACTCTCCAATTTTGATACGGCGTTTTTCCTCAGCACGGCAGAGTTGGACAACATTTTGCAGTGAGGAACTGCCATATCTGGTTCATTCATTAACCTATTTACGGTGGGAAACGAATGACACACGAGTTATTTTTGAAATAAGTTGGAAGTATCATTACTTCATCACTGTAAGCTCTTCGATCGCAAAAATCTCATTTTTCGTCACAGATCGTTGTATCGTTCTACTAAGCGGATTTCCATGCTTTTATGGGGCTGTCGACAGGTGATAGTCTGTAGATAACCCCGCTCTATATTAATTATCTCATGCGCACCTGCAAAGCGGACCTTAGAAGGCACGAAGCTTCTTCTGATGTAATTTATAATAGTCAAAGCAACCCTGAAAAAGTTTGTATTTTCTCAACGGTAAAACAAGAAATTATTCTATTAAACCTTGAGTTCTTTTACCCTGCACTGATTGTGAGGAAATAGTATGTTTCAATCCCCGTTGAGTTTTTCCCTTGGAAGAGTTCCGATAGCCCAAAAAGTTTCTCTGTTTCTCACAAAGATTTGAAAAAATGGCTGTTATTTGATCAATTATTTTGGTGATGAGCATTTTGCCAAACGAGCATTAGAGCAGGAGCAATTTAAAACATTTTTTGTTCAAAATCCTTGAAACGTCAGGAAATAATCTGTGCAGAAATCTAAAAAATTAGGACGATACTTTTTTCTGAATTTAGAAGACTCGAGTGATTTCAAAATCCATAGCAAACTAGTGCGAGCAAAGAAAAGTGGTCAGAATTTGTCCGGAAAAACAGGGGTTTGTCAGGTGGATTTGAAATGTGACCGAACTTGCGACACTGCGTCAATTTTAGTTTCTAAATTGCGAGTATCGTCGGTGATTTCATCGTCCGATTGCAAAATCAAATGATAAAAAAAACCTTGTATTTTTGTTTTCCTGTAATGTGTTATTCTCTCTCGAAGACATTGCCAAAGACTCGGTCTGTGCGTAGGCATACCTGTCCAATAAAATTGCAAAATGTCACAAGGAGACGTCCGAGTTTTCGCGTCATATGGGGAAAGTTTAGTGAACAGGAATCAAGTTCAGGACAATCAGGACATGGATATCTTGATGAAGACACCTATATGTCTATACAAAAATCAATAAATTGCAGATTGAAAGTCGGTTGAAACCACGTAACTGTAAAACCACTTATTCACCCTTTCTTTCTCAAATTTTAAAAGTTAAATTAACCTCAGTTCTCGATAGATTTTACTGTTTGGGACAGAAACGTCGCACTTTTACTAATAATTGACACAGTGGATCGAATGATAAGGGTTTGTTCCGCCGTGGTTGAATCCTATCCATCGATTTAAGATTTGCAATTTTCTCTTGAAAAACATACGATTTTAAACATTTTCTTGATGACAAATATTTTAAATGTTTCCTCTCTTATTTTGTTTCAGGTAAGCTGAAAGATTTCTAAATCTCGCAGTTCAACCTCCGCAGCCAAGGTACCGTGAGTACTCTGGCAATACCGGGTGTTCGGGTGTATGTACAATTTTTTTTTTTTTTTGTTGTATGTCACACTAGGTGGTTTTAAAATTACCACGGAAACACCCAGATCCGTAGAAAAATTCTGGAAACACTATTTTTTGTGACGCTTCGGGTAACTTTCGCAGCCTATACATAAAGAGAGCCAATCAGATATAGATCCCTCTTGTCTCATTTCTCCAGATGAAAGAATTCCACGGACATCATGAGTCGAAGCTCATCAGCCTCCCCCTAAAAAAAATGGCAACGTCACCGGAGACCGGAATTCCGGGAGCCCCCCCCCCCCCCCCNAGACTTGGCAGCCCCGCGCGATGCAGAGGCGACAGACAAGTGCAGAGAGCGCTGCTCAATGCTCATGAATTCGATTTGAATATTTATTTAAATAAGCCAAGCGGGCTGACACCTTTCTTCCTGTTCCCTCTAACTCAATTCGAGAGGGGGCCCGGGGAGAGGGCCGAGGGGGAGGGCGAAGAAAAGAAAAAGTCGGGGCGTAAATACTGGAGAGAGGTGACTCTAATCTATTCCGAGGTGTCTCGGGTGACACGGGCCCGAGGAAGACGTTGGGGGCCCCCGGCTTAAGGCCCCGGGCCTCCAGGTGACAATCTTGGCTCGAAGACGGGGCCCTTTTTGGGAATTTCACGGCGCGGCTTAAACTGAGTCCGGGGCTTTTGTCGGGGCGTTTCGTCGTTCCACGCGGACGCGGCTATTAAAGCCATGTCCACAAATGTGAGGAATTATGTCCATACTGACATGATCCCTGAGGTCCATAAGAATAAATGCATAACAGGGCTCATGTCGAAACGGATATAGGTATTTTTGATTTAGATACGTCTGGTTGTGAGCTTTTATCGGGGTGATTGTCCGAGTGACGACGTGATTGATTACTGTGACCAGTTCGGCCGTACCAAGGAAGAACGCCGTATCAACCATTAGTAGTTGCCAAATTTTCCTGGAATAGAACACGTATTTTTAACGAAAGTTTTGCAGCTTTTTCTTCGAAATTTTCAGATATTTTATATTAAGTTGCAAACAAAGTCCGAAAAATTTAAAAACAATTTTTCCAAATTTTCCCAGTTAAATTGTCGTTTATTAAAGGAAATTTGGCTGAAGTCTCATACGACGTGTCCTAGCACGGCCGTGTTCTCAAGTCTTCGTCAACTTGGAGCAACAACATTCGCATGTTTCAATGGTGACGAACAGAACCCTCATTGAGATAAAAAATTCGGGTTGTACGTAATGCTCCATGTAAGAGGGGGGGGGAGCCTGAGCTTGCGTTAGGGTTGTGTTAAAGACGGGGGAGGGACTGTATTCCTGCAGTTCTGCTCCCTACAAAGAGTGCATCGCGGGATCTTACCCTCAGTTCGTAGCCGAAACAATTGTCTCTAGGGCATTTTGTCCTAGAGACTGAAAAAGATAGGAAGCAACTCATTTAATGACCATAGATTGCTCAAAAAGTTGATCATCAACCCAAAAAGCTCAAGAAGCTCCATGGCCTAACCTCTAAATTACCAACATGTCCGTACTTCACTTACACAGGCAGTCTAGCTAGAACCGTAGCAGCAGTGCTTTCATTTCCCGAAATCAGTTCCGAATTCCGAAACTTCTCAGATTTTCCCGGATTTTCCCCGGAACTTTTGAAATACCCGCAAAGTACCAGATCTTTTGCATTTTCCGGAACTTTCGAAAAAATTTAAAAATATAATCCCGGAACTTTTAGCGGTCATGGAATGAGAGAAATTGGAACAAAAAAGTTCCGAATCCCGGAACTTTTGACGGACATGGAATGGTAGCACTGCGTAGCGGAAGGAGGCGGTGCCCCGGCGAGAAAACCGAAAGGGGGATCAGGACGGGGGCCTCGGCAGGTTGGCTCTCATTATATTTACTTAAATCAATTACGGGCGGCTTTACATTCCGGGTGCCGGGACCGGAGCCGTTTACGAGCCGGTAACTCCCTCCTTGGGAAAAATGATAATCCCCGGCCCGGGCGGGACCTCCGTGTGACAAAGTCGCCGTCCGGAATTTCGTTCTTTCCCTAAACCGCGGAATCCTCCGGAGCATCTTAATCCGCAGCTGCCTCCCTCGCGCGCCGGGAAAAGCCGCCCCCCCGCCCCCCTGTGGGTAGTAGAAGAACGGCTTGTCGGGTGGGAGACCCGCTCGGAATGACCCTCGTTCGAAATCCACGGAAGTGAGTCGTGTCAGCCGACAATGAGAGCTTTTGGTTTTATTCCGTTCGGCGAGATAGTCGTGAGGAATCTCAGGGTACTCTCAAACGACCTTTATTTTCGAGGGAGAGGGGGGATTTACAACCAGGGTGTCTATCGTTAGTGAAAACGTAAGATATCAGGGAATTTGATATCATCAGGAAAATATCGGAAGGATATCAGGACAATTGGTCACGGGTTGCAAGGGAATTCCGAGTGCGGCAAACATTTTTCAGCTACACCTACATGCTATTCAGAACTTTTGAAAGTAAGAAAAGTTTATTAATTTCATAAAAAAACAAATATGTCGGTCTGTAAAATCAAAAGAGTGTCAACCTATTTTCGCGAAAAATCGGGAATTTTTTTTTTAAAATATCAGGAAACATTCGTATAATATCAAGAAAATCCTAAATCGAATTTCAGTGAACACACTGAATTAGGCAAAAATGTCCACAGGTCTGAAAAACAGGGCATTTTCAGAGCGTTTCAAAAGATCAGAGAAATGTGGGGAAAGTCAATGAATTTCATAAAAAAGACTTATCCCAAGAAGAGCATCATTTCTCTCCCATTCTCATTTTTTTTCACCAAAAAAGACGCAGCATATTCCCTCACGTGGATTCTTTTTTCCGGAATTTCTTGAATTTCAATGATAATTTTGCACTCAACTCGGCATTACCTCCCATCTCGCGACGCAAGTTCAACCCCTCTCCACCATCAAGTATGTTGCATAATTTATGACCGTTTCCTTTGCGAAATAAGTTATTTTAAGTTGGCAAAAGCCTCGCCACCGAGCCGAAAGACGTAAGACGTAAATCAAAGCCGGCGCGAACTCCGAACAGCATAGACATCGACAGGAAGCAAAGCTCATCTCGAGATATTGCTACTACCGACCAAGAATTTTCGTCATCCGGAGAACTCGATTTCAGTAAGTAAGTCGAGGTGTATTTACCCGACGCACTCGGAATTACACACGAGAAAACTTCCTTAACGCTCCCCTATAAACTTAAACAAGCCTCTGACCTCGGCGCTCCTTCATTTCCTCGAGTTCTATTTGTTTTAAAGAGTTCGCCTCAAGGCCCGACCCCGTCCGACGACGCACACTGGGAAAAAACCCTCGGGAGAATTCAGACACAACATTTTTGACCAAAACTGGACATTTCAATCCATATCTCGTTACTTTACGAATTTTGAAGAGTATGTTCACGGAAGGAAATTTTACGAGAAAGCTAATGGAACCTTTTTAAACTTCTGCGTTTAGTATTACCAAGAATTTTAGCCTTTTTGAGGTTTCCAAACTTTGTCCGAATCCGCAAGTTGGCGCGTTCTAGTGTGCGGCGGGACCGGGGACGCGACTCCATGCGACAGCCACCCCGCGCGACTCCTAACGAGAAGTCCAACAAATCAAAAGCCGGGAAAAATTTCAGTAGCGCCGACGGGTCGGGGCGGAGGGGGCCGGGTGGCGGTCGCGAGTATTTTAAAACCGATTTCGTTTTGATTTACATTCTTGCTTTCCTTTTATTTGTTTTTACGGCCGTTCATTTCGCTCTCCGCGCGGAGACACGCATAGCGGGGTCTCAGGTGCGCCACCGCGTTGCCGCCTCCTCCGACCCTGGGGAGTTTCTCGCTGTTCTCACTGGCATGACTCAAAAGTAGGAACAATACAGGGTGTCCCAGGATTAAGTACGAATATTGAAGGAGTCGATTCTTGGGGTCAAAAGAAGACGTTTTTGTACTTTTTTTCCAAGTACGCTTTCCCTGGGGGCCACGGCCCCCCCGAAGTTGGAGAAAAAAAAAAATCGTCTTTCTTTCTAACAGTCTAACACTGTGACAATGTTTATCAATCAATATCTATGCAAATTGGTAAATGGGGGTAATTTTTAGCGCTTTTTTCATTTTTGACCTCCCATAAAAAGAAAACGCATTTTAAGGGGGGGCGGGAGGGGGTTTAGGGGGGGTATCGAACTTAAAAGCAGCCAAAATTGATGTTTCCAGCGACAAAAATTGGTTTTTATACTACACCAATAGATTCAGAGTTGAAAAATATTGAGATAATGTGTCTTGCTTTTTTTCGCTATGACTCATCGTTTTCGAGATAACAGGGGAGATGAAAGGAAGGTTCACCCTTTCAAAATTAGTCGATCACTCTCCTCAAAATCAAAAATAAGCCAGGGAATTTTGCAAGGAATCCCTTCAGTATCTTTTTTCCGAAGACGAAAAAACGTAGAAAATTGTTACGTTAAGTTTCCTCTCGTAGGATACTTCGCTAATTTCTTTTATCCATGCTAAGTACGATAAATTTACCACTCAGTTACGGAAGTTCTCGAGTGTGGATTTGGGCATTACGGCAACAGCGGTTTTACGTGCCCTGTGCGGTCTCCAGAAATGTTTACGACTTGGAATCTGCTTTGATGAGCCTCGTTATATCGCTGTATTATTGCCCTTGATGATCATTTTTTCCGTCCTCCGTTTCGTCGGCCCCTAACGATGTGCTAAGGAGCGCCGTGATGGGCCGCAACCCCGCAAAACGCTACTCCCTTCGCTTCGCCATATTGTAACTCGGCGAATCGAAATTGGGCTAGGCCAAGATTGTAATATCTGTGCAGGAGCGCCGAAGACGGGCTAACTGAGTAACGATTAACTTTTTACAATGCAGTACTGTACTGCCATAGAACGATATCTGGAAAATTAACAGACACGGAGAATCTGTAAGTTATTACATATTTCGAAGACATTACATCAGAAGCTAAGGTCGGGAAAGGGATATCTCCTTCGCAGCGTTAAGTAATCTCCATTTTTTTTAAAACCAAAATCTTAACAAATAGTGTCGATCTGTTCTTTTTTTAACAGAGTAATTTAAATACGAGGTGAGTCATGCAACCTCCTTGAACATACGCGATTCTCGACTTTTTATTTTTAGAAAAAGCAGCATCTTTGTGTTTGGGCGTAAAAAATGGCGCTTTGGCGAGTTTTCTTATTTTTTTATAAGAAAGGGATTCCATCAAAATTCAAGCACCATAATGGTCACTCGTATGCCAAAGTTTACTGCGTACAAACGAACCAAATATAAAAAAAAAACACTATGAAGTACACAAATCTTATGGAAGCGTTAGTTAATTTATGAACCTTCCCCAAATTAACATTTCTACCAGCTGCCCTTCTCTTGTTCGAGATATTCAAAAACTGTACAGGCACAATTGGCAGGCTGGAAGGCTGAAATGTCATCGACGCTGAAATGTTGAATTCGACGGCATTTCACTCTTTTCCCCGTTTTTTTAAGTCGACGTGAGTGGCTTTACTCGACTGTAATTCTGATTTACTAGCTTAAGGCAACAGCTGAGACGTATCCTTAAATACGCGCTGATGTACTGATGCACCTCCAAGCTCTTGAACCTAGTTTCGCCGAGTGTCTTGAGAGCCTCTGAGCTCCGGCATGACAAAATTCACCCCCTCGTTACATTTTTTATTTTTATTTATTTAGATTTTTTTAAGGGAGGTTTGTAAGACTAAGAGCTATAATCAGAGACGTCACTCGACTCGAGGGCTTTCCAGGAAGGGCTCGCCAACTGGAGCAGTAACTAGTTTCCCCTGTTGACTATTCGTTCTTGAAATTTTATTTAATTACGAACGTAAATTGAAAATTTCTATTTTTTTATTTTTTATTTTACAGTTTTTTTAATTGCTTAAATTTCTTTTCCCGCTAACTTACCGTCACAAGAATGGGTAGTGAAACTTCATGATAGAGATAACCTTTATTTCAGCCGTGTTACCAAAGAGTACAGCAAGTTCTGAAGTGAACTCCTCAGAAAATGAACTTCATAATACGTCAGCGTAAATGTTTTTTTGTAAATCCTACGTTTTTCATCAACATTTCGAGGTTTTTAAAAATCGTTCGGGTGGTTTAGAATTATCAAATTTTAACTTTAACCGTGAAAACAAGGCAATGATTTATTATTTGCAAGGCGTTTATTATTTGTTTCGTTTTAAGGGATATTAACTGCAGCATCTGATATTCTCTATATCTGTGTGTGTGATTGCGTGTCGAAGTAATAGTGGACACATTTGAAGCACTTAAGTTAAACTAAAAAAAAAAGATAGATCTGAAAAATCGAAAAAAAATATTATTGACAACACATTAATTGTTCCAAAGTTTCAGCGTAATTTTTTTTCCTCTCTCTTTTGTTTCTTTTTTACGAAAAAATTCTAAAACCATTTTCAGAAAGTTTTCAACAACGTCAGAAAATTTGAATAATATTAACGCAACACGTGTTTTTTTTCCCAATAAAATAATTTTTAAGACTTTCTCTCAATATGCCTGTCATCTAAAACTCCAGCCGGTCTGGACAATATTTTAAAAGCATCGGTGGTTTACAGGGTAAAATTTTTGCGCGATAAAATGTCGAAGAAGTGCCAAAATCTGACAACGTGGATTTTGACCGTTGCGGGGAACACATGAAAGAGCAGCAAGAGTAAGAGGTAAGCGCATAAACCCCCTGAAGGACCCTCCACTCGAGTAGACGCGCGGTGCGATGGATCGCTGCGACTTTTTTCCGAAACTAACCCCTTCCCCCTCCCCCGTCACCCTCCGTCATCCCCCCCCCTGCAGCATTACTCACCGAAAGCGCGCGGTCGAACGGAACCAGCGTACTATCGAAAGCTCCTCTGATTGCCACCCTTTCCTTCCCATTAGCGGGGAGTTGCCGAAAGAATCATTTGATTTTAATTAGCGTCCTAGTCCGTCGAGTCATACTCCTCGTAATAAAGCTTGGAATCTTTTGATTTGTGAGGGGATTAACAAGATCGATCGCCGTGTGTATACCGCTCTATTTTCCACGTTAATCTGAAGGAGCAGGATTGAAATCTCCAGGAAAAAAGCCAGCTCACCGGAAACGCGCCGACTATGAGTATCGTGAAATTCAAGAGACCAAAATAATGATTCCATCAGACTGACACTCTTTTTTGAGCTTAAAAACATGAACAATCGAAACCGAAACACAGTAGACTCTGGATTATCCGGCTTCGTATTATCCGGACTCTGGATTATCCGGATCGATTTTGCAACCATGTAACTGCGTACGCATTCCGATAAGTGAGCGGATCCGCGGAGAAGCGGTCGCAAGGCATATTGGCGCCTGCAAGGCTGAAGGAATACTTCACGCATTGCGCCAAACAGTGAGGTAAGCGTGGAACGCATTAGCGCCTACTAGATTGCATAAATACTTCTCGCATTACGCCAAACGCAGTGCAGTCGGTTAGTTAGCCTAAAACGCACATTAGCGGCTACAAGACTGTATGAATACTTCACGCATTGCGCGCTTTAATCGTTGTATTCTTGTAATTTATCGTTGTCGGCTACCATTCACAATCACCATTGAGTCGTTCAATTTGGCGTTAACCTTTTAAATTCGTGTTGGTATGTACATGATGTATACACAATAAGAATACTGTGGTGTTGGTTGGTGATGTTTGTGTTTACTATTATTATCCAGATTTTTTTCATCCGGATCGGGCCCGGCACCAATTAATCTGGATAATCCAGAGGCTACTGTAATTACTTTAAGTAGTTAAGTCGTCAGAATCGACTCCACCCACAAAAGCGAGAGACTTCGTCTTATTTGCAAAAAACCTGAGTTTTGAGCGGTCTCGCCCTACGCTGCCGCGTCGAAGGAAAAACGCCGTATGAACATTCAAGAGTTGCCAAATTTCCTTCTATAAATTGTTTATTTTTTAGGAAAGTTATGAATATTTTTCCTTTGAATTTCCAGAATCTTTTGGTGAAATTGCGAACTAAATTATCTGAACAATTGGGAGGAAAACATTCATAAATTTACTAGGGAATCCGAGTCTGAAAAAAGGAAATTTGGCAACGCCTGAAGGTTCATACGGCGTTTTTCCTTGGCACGACAGTACTGCCGTGCTTAGGAAAAACGCCGTATGAACTCTCAGGCGTTGCCAAATTTCCTTTGATAAAATACGAGTTTCCTAGAAAACTTAAGAATATTTTCCTTCCAATTTTTCAGATAATTTTGTTCGCAATTTCACCTGCAGCGCCTGAAAATTTCAAGGAAAAATATTCATAACTTTCCTAGAAAATAAACATTTTATCGCAGGAAATTTGGCAACCCTCGAATGTTCATACGGCGTTTTTCCTTAACACGGCAGAGTGCGACGCAGCTCTCGACCTGCGCTCGGTTCCGGGTTCCGCCCGGCCGAATCTCAACTTTGACTTTGCACGGTGCCGGCGTCGGTGCCCCAGCCCAGCCCAGCCCGAGCCGCGAATTAAAATCAGATCATCGGGGCCCACGATTTATGACGCGGCTGCTCCCCAAGCTCGGAAGTTGCGGCGAGGAACTTTGCTCTCACCGACAATGGCTAATTTATGTTAATACCGTGAATTATGCATAAGCCCACTTTAATCGCTTTTCGCCGAAACAAACCCACCTCGGGGATAGGGGTAAGGGTGGGGGGGGCAAAGAAAACTCGCTTTCCGTTTCCGAAAACCCCTCGAATCATCCGCGCCGGGGCTCGGAATTGTTTCTGCTTCCGCTGTGAAAAATACCTCGCGTGCAAGTCCGTTGCCGGCATTTTTCGCCACTGCAGTGCTGCGTCATAAATGTGCATCTTCGAGTTCCTGGAATGACAAAGTAGCGTGGTGGATTTAATGCGGTCTGCGGTCGAGGGAAATCGCCGCGAGGATGACAGTTTCCTGTGGAACTTGTTCAGCAGTTTTTAAGTCTTGCGTTTTTGAAGAGTGGAGATTGCACTCAACTTACAAGATTTTCCAGACTTCTTGTTTCTCGGGGAAAACTGGTTTACGAAATTTCCTGAAAATTCCCTGGATTTTTCTCCTCTGTCAACAGAATTGTCTGTAAAAATTTCGGGCCATAAAGTTGGCTTTCCTCTCATCGGAAATATAAAATAGGAGTGGACATTTTTAAACGCCGTAACAGAGTTACGTGGTCTCGCAATTCCACCATCGACATGACACTTGGTCGTCAACTTTACATGGCTGCCGAGATCATTCGAGATACTTATACTTATATCAATACTCATTCAAATTCAAAATGGTCCTCTCTGCTTTCGGCGAATCGGTCGAGGACCGGGGGTATTTGGACCACATTTAGCAATAAGAAGTCACTATTTCTGGCTCATTGTAGAAACAGCATATATCGACGGTGAAACTACCAAACCACGTATCTCGTTTGCGGTGTTTAAAAATCTACACTCGCATTTTATTTTTTTGAAGTGGACCAAATCAAAATCATTCCTTGAAATTTTCACAGAATTTTCTCCGCACAAAGAGGAAAAATCACAGAAATTTTCAAGACTGGACGTTAAGTAGTTTTTCATTTAAAAAATAAAGTATGATAGGAAGTCTGCGACGTCGCAAACCGAGATACGTGGTTTGGTAGTTTCACCGTCGATATGCCAATGGATTCCTTATGCAGAAAGGTGCTTTCATGAAAGAGCCAGAGACATACTGCAAAATGTAATCCATCTAAAAATCGGCCACCCAGCAAAAACACCCGGATTTGGGGAGGGCGATACCGCAGCGACCGGTTTGCGCTACCGGAGTTTGATAAGCAGACTCGGAGTTGATCCCGTCTTTGACAAACCACGTCCGAGTAACATTTGTATTTGTGCCGTGGCGCGGCCGGCGACGCGACAGTAGCGGTGCGCGGCGGGGGAAAATCACAACAGATTTATCAAGCTTTCCCCGAACCGGAGTGTCTCATCTTTTATGTATCTTGTCCTCCCTTTCGGACAGATAATAACATAAGTTATGTCGGGCAAGGCGCTCTTTAAGGAAACCTTTCCTCCGCTGCTGCCATGTTCTTACCAATCGGCCTGTTTTCCCCACAGTTTTTCTGACAGGATTCTTGCAGTAAAGAAAAGTAATCATGGCGCAATACTCATTATGATGATGGACTAATAGTTAAAGCAATGTGGTAAGCGCATGAGTTCTCATCGAAATATCTCGAAGCTCTTTTTGAACTTTCTGTGAAACTTTATCAGCTTGATTAACTCTTCAGTAAATCCTCTGGATAGGTCCAAAGTCCTTAACGACAACTTTGCGATCGCCGAGCCATTTGATCTCGATGACAATGCCTGGATGCAACTATTCGTATTTAGTGGATGTCCGTGTTGCATCCTCATAAACTGAAGGCGTTTTGGCTTCGCTTCCGTAAAAGTTAGTTATAGTCCCGCTGTAGGTGCGTTCTAATTGAACTCGTTCCATTTAATTCGGTGAATCGAACTGGATCGTTGCTCGTGAGTTGAAAGTGAACATTTTTGAGGCATCCATCGTATGCTACGTAAAATTTTGACGAAGGCACATATTTCGTGGTTTTTAATTCAGTACCTTATTTTGTGGTCCATTGGACTGCATCGCATGTTTGCGTGTGAAACAATGTACATACGGATCGTATGACCAACATTTTTTCAGTGACCGACCGAAAAGAATATTGAATGCGATGAATCATGGGAGCCAATTAAGCATTGAAACTAATAGATAGGCATTCGTACAACATTTGCCTGAAAAACCTCGAATAAATCAAGCGCAACATCACATGAAGACTTAAAAAAATTAATATCACTCTCAGCCCGCCGATCGGTGACTCTGTAGTCCCGCATCGTAAATTCAACCCGTTTCAACGCCGTTCGGACGTATTGCAGAGATATGCAAAACGCAAACGCGCGAAACCGAACGCTTCGTCGAAATTTCGCGGAGAAACCGTGGTATAATCCCTATCGGCGAGACTGAGGAAATCAGATTTTCCAGCACGATTTGGCAAGGGTGGAATCTGCCAGAGACTCATCATTGCATTAAAATTCCGCACATGCACGCGGTCACTACGCCGAGCGGGCCGGGCAGCGCAAAAACGGGGCGACGGGAAAAAGCAGAAAATCCGGCGCAATAAAATTAACAAATGACCATAGTTACATTAACCGTAAATTAATGGGGGCAGCCTGGAAGTTTTCGCCACGGCCGCGGAAACCGGGGGAAAAAACAAGCATGGGCCATTGGCGTGGCGCGCTTTGCGATGAATCGATCGGTCTGCCGTTTGAACCCATGGAAAAGGATCGATAAACAGAGACAACTTAATAATCGATTCTTTACCACAGCGTCAAGCGGGGGAAATATCGATAATCGATCTTTCACGCCTCGCCTGGCGCGGACGCGGGAAAAAAACCCGGACCCAAAACGGGGCAAGATAAAAATCGGAGATGGGAGGCCGCAATAGGCATGAGTGTGTCATAACACCGAGAATCGCGCTCCCTTCTACGGGACTAAGCCTGCCCCGCTTAGGAAAAACAGCATGACTCCTAATGAAAACCTCCTGTTGATGCGGGGTTTTCGCTCTGTAAGGGCCTTGATCAGCTCTCCTCGGGAGAACAGCGTAACAGCCAATAGAAACCCCTCAGTAGATACGTGGTTTTCGCGGTTGATTTCGTGTCACGACCTCTCGTTTTATGATGTTCTTCCCTTGTTTCGAAATTCATAAAAAAAAGTTACTGTCGCGGCCTGGTCAGTGGGAAAGCCATAAATTTGACCACTTCATTAAAATTAAATAAAAAAAAACGAAAGCAGGAGGAAAAGGAGGGCGTAAAAAAGCAGCCGAGCTTTGTTGTGGAGGCGGAGGACAGTATCGGCCTGGGTGGAAGCTATTTCAGTTCGATGCTCAGAAACTGTAGTGAGGCGAACAAAAGAGAATATATTTTGTAGTTCCGCCCGTTTGGAATTTTATCCCTCGATACATTGGAAAAATAAGTTGCTTGAATCTAGAGTCCAAACTCTAAAAAACTGACAAGAGGAAACAATACTCTTGAATCAATCGGATTTTTGCTCGAGTCAAAAGGAAATCCGCTTGAATTAAGAGGCTTGGCTCTTGATTTAAGCAAAAATCCGATTGAATCAATAAAATTGTTTCTTCTTGTCAGTTTTTTAGAGTTTGGACTCTAAGTTCAAGCGACTTTTTTTCCAGTGTATAATTCGTCACCTTCCGGCCAAAGTATCACAACGTTAAACAATTTCCGCCGTCATTTCATTTTTCTTTTTTTTAATTACTAAAAATATATAGATTACAGCAATAATGTATTAATCCTATTTGTTTTAACTTAATTCATTTTTCTACAGAGAAATTGTTGGTTGAATCTGTTTAAAAATTTCTCTGAATTTTATCGGCAAGGAAATTTCAGTGAAATTCTGTTTGCGGCGTTTAATATCTAAGCTTTCAGATCATTTTTGCAACCGGTGACGTCATCTNGGGGGGGGGGGGGGGTGAGCGGCGTATCAGCGGCATTTTCTGGTAACTACGTCCGACTCTCGTTTTCCGTGGAGTCGGAGCAGCGGTACAGATTGCGGCTTAATGGATGCGGCTTCCGATACGGGGACACGCTCGATATACATATAGAGTGGACATTAAAACTACTAACCCTCCAAATGTTTCCTCATTTTTCACGCGGTTTATCCCCGCTAATGGGAATCAGGGTCATCAAAATATATCAGCAACGACACCCTCATACCGCACCCTCGTCTCACATCCCCTCCCTACGGTGCAGGTCGCCATCGATTTGCTTCTCGATGTCTCTCTCCGGCTATGCTAAAGGTGGAACTGCTCTAGCGCAATGTACATATGCACGTTCAGTATTTGTCAGGTGCATTGTCAGGGTGTCTACAAGTCTGGAATATTCGGAAAGTCCGAGAATAGTACCGATTTTTTAAGGGGAGTCCGGAAGTACTGAAAAAGTGCGGAATTTCCGCAAGAGGTCCGGAATTGTCTTCATTTTTTGTGTGATTTTTGTCTCAATTTAAGCGAGAAATTCAAATTTTTCATTTTTTTCGAATTTCGTCAAATGAATGTGCTGAAAAAGTACGGAATTTTTCTGTTGAGGAGGTGCTGAATTTCATGGGAATGTACGGAAAAAGTATGGTAAAAGTACTGATTTTTGGCCAGCCTGTTTTAGTAGATACCCTGATTGTCAATGTACTTGCATAAAAGCATCTTTCAAAGTATTGAAACGAAGTCAAAAACACTGTTTTCATCAACCATCGGTACTAATGCATTGAAATCGGGTGCCTAAAAGAAGCAGTCCTTTTGACTTCATTGCAAGATTTTGGAAGATGATTTTCGGCAAGAGCGTTCCTTAACGGTTTATCTAAAATTTCGATTCTCTCCAGATGATCTGTCGAAACGGTGCTCAAATTTCTTAAAATTGCTCTACAAAGTGCTCACCGCGACATTCATGAGTCATCATTAGGCGAATTTTAACAACCATCATCAGGCGAACGTAGCGTTGCTCTATCTTGCGCCTTCAGTGTTTGCGTAGGCAACCAGGACATCCGTGGAGCAGTAATAGTTGCATGTCGCGCCCGAACTTTTGCCTTGCCCGATTCCGTTGCTCAGATTTGCGTGGTTTCTCAAATACCTTGTCTCTAATCGTATTTTTCACGCTATAGGCCACTAGACAAGGTCTAAACCACAAAAAAAACCATATGACCTCTTCAAAATTTGACGTAGAAGACGAGTCACGCAACGGGAAGCTTGGATATCAAGTCTTAAACGAGACATTAACAAGATTTTTAGCACAGATCGAATGGAAGTTAGATTATAAAAATGACGTCATGTGTATTTTATTCATTGAACCAATATTAATTAGAAACACTAATATCTTGTTTAGGAGATTATTTCCAGATTTCCCGTTGTGTGATTCGTTTCCCTCGGAAATTTTGAAGAGATCACGCGTTACCCACTGCTTCGATTGGATTGAATTTTGCAATTTGGAAATATAAATTCTGACTCCTCTGGAAAAACACTTATGTGCATAGGGAAACTAATGGCACATGCGTTGTTTTTTAACCGGGCTAGAATTTATAGTTCCAAATTGCAAAATGCAGTCCAATTCATACCCTGTCTAGATGGAGGTTTATTTTAGAAAACTTACATGTTTTAAGGAAAATATCGATGAATTTTCTCGAAAGTATTTATTTCATCGTGGGGAATTCGATAACATTGGAATGACCATACGACGTTTCTCCCTTGCTCTGCAGGATGTTGTAAGTTGGCGACTTTTTTCCCGCCTCGTCAGTTTTCACCAAACATGACAACGGAGGCGTTGAGGTTGTTTGCATTGTCCTTGAGTGGGAAATTTGTTTAGACCGCTCTTGGAGTCGACTGTGGAACTTGGGCCCAAGAGAGGAGTAAGAGGATAGATGTGGGAGGGGTGAGGGGGCGGGGTGTGTCTATTTTATTTGGTGTTGCAGGTGATTTTGTCCGGATCGATCGGTTCGGAAAAGAGGATATTTGAAGTGGACGTTTGTTTAATGTCCTCTCTACGCACGCCACTATTCTTGTTTATTAAACCTACTCATTCGAAAAGACTCCGGTTTCAGAGGAAAAATAAAACCCTTGCTTGTGCTCGATACGTAATGGTCGCCTCGACCAGCAAAAATAGACGTCGCCATGCAGAATGACGGAGATTTAGAAAAACAACGTATGGCCTATTTCAGTGCCTGGGCACATGCGTGATTTTTCAAAATTACCTTTCTAAGTAATTTCGTTTTGCTTATTGGAGTTCATTTTTGACGGTGATGAAAATACTGTGCGTATTTTTTTACTTTTCCTTTCCGGAAAACCCTTGATTTTTAATTAGAGAACAGAGAATTTTTGAATTTTTTAGGAACTATACCTACGTAGTACACTTGATTGTATTCCAAATCAATTGGTGATAAAATAAAATATACATTACTGTGTTGGTCTACTTTAATTTTTCGAGAAATTCGTGTTTTTGGCGATTTCAATTTCGGCTTTCTCTAAACAAAGTACGTTTACCCGCAAGAATGGACTAATACATCCACTAAAATGTAAATGTGGCTAACCACACGCCTTAGTCGGTGCGATTGTTTAAGATACAAATAAATCAACCCCCGTGTGAGAAGTAAAGTATTTGGCGGCATTGAAGGCGTTTCCAGCTGATCATGCACTCAGCGCAACGATTGATGATGCAAATATACCGACCCAGAATACAAATATACAGACAGTCGTGTGAGAGGTGAGGTATCTAGCGAAATCAAAGGCACTCTCAGCTGATCACACAGACGGCTCATCTCCATGAAGATCCGCACCAAATTTTTAACGACGAAATGGAATATATTTTCAGCCCATCAATCGATCAGTCAATGTTTTGATACAAGACAGATGTATTTCAACGTTGAAGTGAGCAGCAAATATTAAGGGCACTTTTTGCTCATCCCTTATTCATACAGCAAGAAGATTTAAGATGCAAATATTTTAAAGCACATAATAGCGGTAAAGTATCCGACATAACCGATTTAGCTAATTACTCCGCTATTCTGCATGTTATCGAATTACTCAGTCCTTCACTGGAAAAAAACCACATTGGATCTAGAGTCCAGACTCTTGAAAACATTGACAAGAAAAAATACTCTTGGTTCAATCACATTTTTGCTTAAATCAAAAGGAAATCCACTCAAATTAAGAGGTTTGGTACTTGATTTAATCAAAAATCCGATCGAATCAAGAGTATTTTTTCTTGTCGATGTTTTTAAGAGTCTGGACTCTAGATCCACTGTGTTTTTTTTTCCAATGTTGCCTTTATTGTCCCGTATCGGGGGTGTAGGTAGAGTTCCGGTGAGCAAGGAAATCACTACCGAGAGGCCCTTNGGGGGGGGGGGGGGGGCCGCAAAGGAGGCCGAGACGAAGAAAAGGGAATAATAACGGCCGATACCGGGGGCCCGAGGGCCGCGGCTAGAAAATCAATTTAGGAAAAACGGCGAGCTTTCTTTTTTTCCGCGGCTGGAGTCTGCGGATCGGGCGGGGGGCGGGGGCCGGATAAAATATTAAGAAGAAAACATAAAATTGGTGGTCACAACAGTGAGCAGTCGGCGACCATGGAGCCAGCCTCATAAACAACCCGAGTCCATAACATAAGCAACGGACGCCGCGCCGCACCGCGAGCCCCGGCCTGGCGCAAGATTTACTCATCGGCAATATGATACCTGTGCCCCATCCCGCGTTGCCGGTTGTCGCCCCAGCCGGGCGCTCCCACGTTTTGGAAACGTTTTTGCCTCTAACGAGCTCATGCTCTGCCGTTCTACGCAAGCTCTCTACCTAACCATGCTAGCAACCTTCTCGTCCCCATGAGGGGCTCCTTTACCAGCGCAAACATAGAGCTTTCCACCGGATTTGATCGAAACCTTGTCCTCTGTATACAGGGTACTTTTCTGCTCCTAGAAAGTTAACCCGTAATGCCCCAAAACGCCGAAACATAAAATGCTCTTAAAAGCCAGAGCTTTGGTACGCTGCTATCGTGGAGTACCAGCGTCTGAATCAAAACTTTTCCAGGCAAATTAATACAAAGTAGCGAGCGAAAACAAAATCTATTTGCCCTTGAAATTAACGTTTCGTATTTTACGCAAATTTCGCGGTCTTGTGAAATCATTCGAGGAAATTTGCAATCTTTTACGAGCTCCTTTCAATTTATGGACCCCAGGTTTTCTTCAAGACAAAANGGGGGGGGGGGGGGGTGAGTAGTGACTTTGATTGGAAATGCAGGTTGCATACCCAGCCCTCAAAATGAACGCATCGTATTTTTCGTAAATTTTTTGGCCTTGCGCATGATGTATCATGAAATCTTTCGAGAAAATGTCCAACATTCCATGAGTTCTTCTTGTTTCATGCCACCCGCACCCCGGTCCTCAAATCGGAGCAAGGGCGCTGTTCACCCCCTCCCCCCATCCCCCCTTGCCCCGAGGTAGAGGTCGGCAACGGCGCAAAAACAAACACACGTACACGGGTACACGGGCACGAAAGGACACGAAGAGCACCATGGCGGCGGCGGCGGCGGCGGCGGGGCCCACGAACAAATTTATACCTCGAATAATTACAGCTCGGCCGGACATGTTTATACCCGTCCCCGTCGAGCATCTTTCAGCTATTAATTACGAATTATATTATTTCTCGGTATTAATTTCTCGACTCGATAGATATGCGCGAGCCCCCGCCCCCCGCCGGGCGGCCGGACCCGGGCAAAAACAATTTGGGGCCCGATTATTTACCGCTGTCGATAAACGAGAGGGCGGGAGGTGGAATTATGTTGTCCGTCGTTGTGGACGAGCAGCGAGCACGGGGGACAGGAGTTGTGCACCGCTTTGATTCGAGTGGGCAACCGGTGACTTGCAATTAGTGCGCGCGTCCGCCACTTGACCGGGGTCGTGTTTGATTTGTGTCGCATCGCTCCCGCTAATTGGTGCCGCCGGGCGCCGGGTTGTTAAACTTCTCCCGGACCCCCAACGATCTGTTCATTACACTCGAAAAGAGCAAAAGCGAGCCCTCAATGAGAACTTAACTTGTAAGTTGTAAGGATTCTAACGTCGTCTACTAAACCAAGTTCAAAGCACTCCGTTACATATAGAGACAATATACTTTAGAGACCCCACATCTTTCGAGCACACATACACGGAGAAAAAAACTTCGTGCATGGGACCCGAAGTCGAGGTCATGCATATGGATCTCTGAAATTTTTGGACCACGCATCCGAAAACTTGAGGGCCAGCTGCCGAAGTTCGGGTCAGACTTCTGAGGTACTTCGGTATATACCGAAGGGTTCAAGTCACACATCTGAAGTACTCCAGTACATACCGAGAGCTTCAGATGTCTGACCCGAACCTCGGCAGTTGGACCTCAAGTTTTCGGATGCGTGATCCGAAAACTTCAGAGATCCATATGACCTCAACTTCGGGTCCCATGCACGAAGTTTTTTTCTCCGTGTACATGTACGGAGAATACCGTCATCTCAATCCTTTTACTACAGAAAAAGTCTGACGCTCTCTGATTCGTCGGCCAGTTTTAGGATTTCATGTAGACCATTGCTCCTTCACAGAAAAAAAAAGTTCGATTGGGGAGCCTCTAACTAGCGAGTGCCCATAAACGGGAGAGTATTGCCATCTCAATCCTTTACCGACAGAGAAAGTGCGCCACTTTCTGATCGGTCGACGAGTTTTAGGATTTCATGGGAACTAGTTTAGACCGAGGTGAATGAACAAGATGGCAACATAACTTTAGACGTGATAGAAATGATCTAACTAAGTAATAAAACTTTGATGGATATTTGTGCCAGAAATTACACTTTGGTGTGATTATCACTCTTTTCTCACACTGATCACACAAATTCCCCTTATCGGGTTTGTTTACATTGGTCAAAGCCCCATGGGAAGCACAAAACTGACAATTCAATCAGAGAGCGTCCAAGACATGGCAAGACACGGCCGTCCAACCACCGGAATCTTGCCTTTTTTCAAACAAGTTGACCTAAAATTTTGGGGGATCCCAAAAGTCACTCGGAGCACTCCAAAAATGTCAAATCTCCATCTCAGTTTGTTCAAAAGTTAGAGGGGTGGCGCCTGGTACCAGTGGTGCGGGACTTTTCGTATAGATACTCCGGCTAGAGTGCGTGACTTTCGACTTTGCATCCACCTGCGATGCATCCACCCTTATGCAACTTCCCTAATCTAACTTATCTAACCTAACCTAACCTAACCTAACCTAACCTAACCTAACTTAACGGCTGGGTGGATGCAACGTCCTGATCCCCTCCGGCCACAACCAGGTATCTCTACTCGTGTAGGGGATCTTTTGATCCGAAACGACAACCCCGCGGTGGAGTGGACTGGGTGTCAGTGGAATTGAGTCGCGTGGTGGATGGTCAGGGATACAAGGGCGGTCGGGAGCCGGTCTGGAGCTCTGCAGTTGGCGGTATCGTATCGCTGCCGGCCACGGGGATCTCCATCTGGCCGAGTGCGAGTGGCCGGGTGCGGACCGCTGCCGTGAGTACGCGGTGATGGGATCGGATCGGGGCAGCAGAGGCCCGATTGGAGCCGACGGCCCCGTCCCAAAGTGCCCGTGCTGCCAGTTACAATATCGCTCCCGAATCCACCCCGTCGCCTTCCTCCAACCTCCATCTACGTCCAGAGCTTTCCCCATCGTTGCCGAATTGCCATTCTTCCAGTCTTGCTAGAGTCCCTTTATACTGAGAGGCAAGACAATGTGAATCCATTTCTGATTGGTTCCCGTATTTTAGGCCTTCACAGTGTCACAAACGGGAATAAAGATTACATTTTCACCGATTGCAAAGATTATAATCTAGAATGGACCGGGGAATAACGGGTTCGGCAAGGAACAAACGGAATGAGAGAAGGAACGGAGAAAGGAATTTGAGAATAAACCAATCAAAGATTACGAAAAACTCTCAAGTTGTGTAATCTTTATTCCCGTTTGTGACTCCATGAGGGGGTTGTCTTGACTCTCAGTTTAAAGGGACTCTAGTCTTACAAGGGGTCAGTTGTGTCAACTCTTGGGGGACTTATGTCTCTAAGTCGTGTGAGGTTCCGAAGATACAAGTTTCAAAACGCCGACCATTTCTCGCCATCTAGCTAGAGTATACCTATACGGACGTATCGAAATGTGGAGTTCTCAGGGCCCACAAGGGCAGCCAACCATCGAACACAAAAAATGTCACTGCCAATCTTCAGATTCCAATGTCAAACAAAGATGGCCAAGAATGTACATAAATGAGCGTTCTTCTGCAAAAATGAGTAAATTTATGAGAAAACTAAGTGTAATACGTCCTTTACAAACGATCGGTCGTAAAAATTGTAATAATTAAATCACTCTGGATGATTTGAATTCATAAGTTGGATGCCCTTTTGGGCCTAGAAGTTCCATGACTTAACCTCAAAAATTATACGGATATACTCTCCCTATATAGGTTCTCTGGATCCAGCGTTTCTGCCTCGAGGCGAAATTAGCGATTCCCTTCTTTTTAACACCCACGAGTTTTTTTATCACACCATTTTTAATTTTAAGCAGCACTCCCCACACCCCTTCGTGGAAAAGAAGGAAAAAACTCCAATTTGCATGCTACGATGAGCCGTAAATCCTCAGCTCCTCAAACGCCTCCCGACAGGAATCCACAATGTGCATGTGCATGTGCAGGCGTATCATTGTAGCGGCGGCCTAATTAGCGCGATGCACCTGAAATTACGCGGGATTTGCATAATGGCGGCGGGCGGGAAGGGGAGGGGGAGCCGTCAATCAACCGGGCGTCGTCCTCGCCGGGTGACGCGGCAACGGGGCGGGCCCCGGGGGCGGGGGGCGAGGGGGGCCCTAATTAACGATATCGGAGCAATTAAGCGGGCAGTGATACGATAAACACCGGTGCGGACGCCCCACGTCTCCGGCCGCTTCCCGCTCGCGTCTCCCGGCCGCGGCCGCCCGGGCCCCTGTCGCCACCTCTTCCACCGCGGCTTCGGTTTGTTGCCCGATGGATCGGCTCCGGTGGACGTCGGGGCTGTGGAAATTTCAGGGGTGCAAAAACGAACTTCCTGCACTGAAAAAAAACAAGTTGTCTACAAGTCCGGAATTTCCTGAAAGTCTAGAAAAAGTACTGATTTTTCCAGGGCGGTCCGGAAGTACTGAAAAATGACGGAATTACGCAAGAAGGTCCGGAATTTTCGTCATTTTTGTCGCAATTTGAGCAAGAAGTTCAAATTTTTGAAATGTTCCTCATTTCGTTAATTGAAGGTACTGAGAAAATACTGTAAAAGTACTGATTTATGGTCAGCCTATTTTAGTAGACACTCTGGAAAAAGTTCAGTCATGTGAGTGGAACGATCGGTGTTCCATATTATCCCAAATATTCGGTTTGTCAAATTGAACTTCCGGTTCGTGTGAGCGAACGTTCGGGATATATGACCAAACTTAGTTTGTCAGTTCGCTTTTCCGCACAAATTCGGTAGCACGAACCGAAAGTTTGGTTTGACAAACCGAGAATTCAGTTTGACGGACGTAATAATTAGTCGGGATGATATGGAACACCGAACTGGTACATACGACCGAATTTTTTTCTGTGTGTTGATCTCTCATCGAATCCTACGCAGTTTAAATTTTCGTGTTTGTGGTAAATTGGAGTCACTTTTTTTGGGCAGATCAACCAAAAGGACTTCTTTAATCGATCAAATCGACCGAAAGAGTAGGCTACTCTCAGACATCTGGGTGTGAAGAAAGGCTCCTGCTGAACTAATGCACACTGAAAAATAAAGTTCGGTCGTATGTGCCGAAGTTCGGTGTTCCATAACTTCCCAACTAATTCTGTTTGTCAAACTGAATTTTCGATTCTTGTAACTGAACTTGTGCGGTAAAGTTAACTGCCAAACTTAGTTTTGTCATATATGCCGAACGGTCGGTCACATGAACCGAAAGTCCAGTTTGACAAACCGAATATTTTGGATGATATGGAACACCGAACGTTCGATTCATATGACCGAATTCTTTCTTTCGTCAATGCTTAAAATCAACACCTTTACCATAGCTGGCAACAGCGATTCGAGTGAATTTCCCCCTTTTTTGTCGGTGAAATCGGCAACGTTGCCGGGGTGGTTGCCGCAGGTAATTGGCGTGCGTGGCGGCGGCGGCGGCGGCGACGCCCCGCGAGCGAGAAGCGTCCAAGAACCGAGAGGGGCATGCGGCTGGCCGGGCCGGGGTCGGGGCCGGCCGGGAGTGCAGTGGACAGTGCGAATTAGAATTAGGGCTCGTCAAAGTCCGCGTTTCTTCGCCCCCTTTGTGCTCGCGCCCGCTTTGTTTTTAGCTCGCGAAACTTTCAATCGAACCCTTGCGGCCGCCCCTTTCGGCCCTTTTTCGCGGTTTCTCGACAAACCCACGGGATACCGGCACTCGTAGCTGCTGATGAGTGCTCCTCTGACAAAACGACGTATTTCAATTTTCACGCGAGCCCTGTGCTCCGTATAACTGTACGCTCTACAGGGCTCATGTGGAAATAGAGGTACGCCTTTAAGTCAGAAAAGTGGTGTAGTTGTCGTTCCCCTCGTGAAGCGAAGACACGTATCTACATTTCATCACGACAAAACTTCCGCTCACAAATCGGATTTTTAGCAGGGAACTGTTCGACTTTGCCCACTGGAAATTCCAGTGGTTTTTCATCCGATTACGTACAAAAATTAGCGGAACTCTAGACAGAAATGACTGGGTCATCTTCGTGTAAAGAAATTGAACTGTCCGAGTCGATTTTGCAAAATTGGGACCGAGTTGCGTTCCTTCGTTCGAGAAGCGACGAAATGTGCTGGTTAGAGTGTACCGAGTCCAATCGATGTTTGTTGTGTCGAGGGTGTAGTGGTTCCTTTTTTGTTTGTCCTTTGAGAGTTTCGTTAGTTTGCTCTGTCCTAATGGAGCTTTTGTTTAAGCAGGGTGACCACAGTTCGGGTAACCCTGGGAACTCAGGAATAGTTAGCGAGAAAAATTGGGTCACGGAAAATGGGATCAAGAAATGGGAATGGGAAATAGGAGAAGAGGAAGACGACCCAAAAAGTCAGAAGAGAGTTGCATCACGGAATCGGCGAACTCTTCCATGTTCCAACGCGCGGAGACAAATCCTAGAAGTTTCATTCCTACGATTCGAAAGTGGAACGAATCCCATGAAACGTCCCGTGGAGACAACGCCCAAAGTGTTCACCTTTTTGTTCCATGTCTCAAATTTTGAAAAACGTGTCACTAATGCTGTTTTATCTCTTTTTTGTTTCAGGTAAGAAAAAATCAATTTTGAATTAATGAGAATCGATTTTTACAACCAAGTGTAAGTATGCCGCCGAAACCAGTAGTCGTGGATTTGATACGGAAGCATTTTAGCGTTACATAGACTACCTGCCCAAAATCCAGGCGATACCGTTTAATGTTCCTCTCCAGGTATGATCACTAAAAATGTATTTTCATCCACATGAAAGTGTAACACCTCTCAAACACGTCGAGTAACATCCTACCTCTTCGCTCCTTTAACATGAAGGGCCTACCTCAATTTTCATGTGAATTCTGTTTTACACATAAATCCAACCTTTCTGGGGCTTGTGGTGGATTCGAAATACGCCCTTACATCAGAGGAACGACGACCTGTCAAAACCAGGCTATGTCTTGTAAAATGGAAGATACCTCTCTGATAGCGGTGTGAAATAGTCCTAAAAGCTAAAGTTTAAAGGGAACAGTTAACATCTTTCTCTTCTTTACACAGACACGCCACGCTGAGTTTCGTTACGTATTCTTGAAAAATCGAACAAAAAACGGTAAGGTGACCGTAATGCGCCAGCTTTGATTCTTGCACGTGGTTGATCGAGCAAGAAAATTCGGTAGTTTTACCATTCTGACGTGCTAAGAAAGAACGCCGCATGAAAATTCGAGAGTTGCCGAATTTCCTCGAACAAAACATATATCCATGAGAAAATTTTTGCACGGTTTTCCTTGAAATTTTCAGATACTTTAGATTAAATCGCGCACAAATTTGTCCGAAAAATGTGGAAAAAAAAATATTTACAAATTTTCCTGTAATTTTGACTTTTATTCAGGGAAATTTGGCAAAATCTGAAGGCTCATACTGCGTTTCTCCGTAGCACGTCCGAACGGCGTACTCCGTTGCGCGCAGCGTTCGTCAACTAGAAGATCCCGAGATAACATTGACACCTGGTGGTGACTGGATGTTTAATCTCCTTTCTCCCGAAATTTCACGGAAGAAGCGAAGGCAGGCCTCCCGGTTCCTCTCGAGCAAGCAATGAAGTAATCCCGGTTTTGATTCGGGATTTGAAGCGGGAGCGGGAGCGGTAGCCGGTGACGCGTAGGTGTGAACTGTGAACCCAATCCGAGAGCATGGAAGGAAAGTGCTCGAGGAGAAAAAATCAAAGGAGATCAGCCTCGTCCAGGGCAACGGGGTGGAAATAGTCATAGGTAGCGGAGACCAACGCTGCCGGCTTGTGCATCCCTCATATTATTCAACACAATAAGATAGACATAATTTTACAAGACCATCTCTAGTTTATCGCATATTGAGAAAGCCGTATGAGGGTCCAAGGGGGTGGGCGTACGCCCCCCTCTCTGCTTGCCCGAAAAAAAGGAGGAAAAGGAAATAAAGAAAGAAGGAACGGAGGAAGAGGAAATAATGACGCTTATATTCGGCAATTATCCAAGACGAATTTGACTCAAACTGCGTAGTAGACGCCTTAAAAGTTCGAAAATTTTCTGGAGAGCCCCCCGGAACCCCCCTTTAACCCCCCTCATTCAAAGTGTCTGCATCCGCCCATGAGGGTAGCATATTTGCCGTTGATTTCTAATTCAGGTATTGGATACCTGATACGGCACACTTTTGTGGATCAGCCAGTAATAATGGTTCCTTATTGCGAAATAAATAAGTCCAGTTGGACGGATCCTTCCTCCCGGGAGTCAGCTATCATCGGTGATTTGCAAACGGCATGCGCGTTAACGCGTCAAACTGCAGCGATGCGCATAGACACGGTACAGGATCACAACCTCGGCTTCGGGCGCCTTCAAACGCGGCGATACTCTACGCTTTACTACGGAGTTAGTTTAGTTGCGTAACCTAACCTACGTCGCTCTGATTGCTCTGCACATGCACTCGTGAATATGGTAGCTGATACCGTTCATTCAAGAAGAAAGAAAACGTCTGTTTTGAGTTCTCCAAGCATGATACTCAGTACTTTTTATCCTCTCTTAACTTCTGAAATTTTAAATTTTATTTATTTACCATAAATAGATTGCAATTGGACGGCAGTTGCTGATTTTCTTCGACTTGCGCGAAGTTTCGACGCAAGTGTTCGGAAAAATCAAGCCGTCGTTTCGTCAATGACTGTTAAAAGATATTATATGGATGGAAAATTTTGGCGTACATTTTTCTTTCTTCAATGATCTGAACAGTGAACACGCATCTGTTCTGAGGTCAAGGCTTTCGCTGCTAAATTTTCCAGCTCAAGCTGAAAACGCTATTAAATTCATCATCAATTCAGTGGACCTCTGCTGGTAACCGACGTTCACCCCCTAAAACGGGCAACCCTGGACCCTGCGACGGACTTCTTATCGGGAGCGTGGGCCGCGGGGGTGGTTTCGTTAAGATTCCTCCGAGCAGAAAATCACCGCCGCGGCCGCCCTCAAATTTCCGAGGGCAAGGGCGATTGTTGGGGCTTGACTTTGTCCTCTAATCCTCCACTCCTCCCCCCCCGCGTCGATACCGAATTGCATCGGCCGTGCTCTGTGCTCCTTCGTGCGCGAAATTCAGGAGATACGCGCCAGCCGCGTCGTCGCAGAGGTCCTTTCTCCAGCAGCCAACAGTCCAACACCATCCAGAGTCTGGTCTCGCCTCCGCCAGATCTCCCTCCTCAAGTCGCACTCGCCAAAACCCAAGCTGACTCATGCACTGCCGTGCTAAGGAAAAACGCCACATGAACCTTCAGACGTTGCCAAATTTCCCCCAACAAAAATCGAACTTACTGAGGAAAACGTGAATATTTGTTTCCAAAATTTTCACACAATGTTGTACGCCATTTAATCTAAAATGTCTGAAAGTTTCAAGGGATAATATGCATAAATTTTGTCAAAAATACATGTTTTATCGAAGGAAATTTGGCAACTCTCGAATGTTCATATGGCGTTCTTCCTTACCACGGCAGTGCAGTTATCGTAACAGGATAGCAAAGTCTCGAAAATTCGGGGGAAGCCGGGAAATAATCGAAGAACTATGCGTCACGGGGAAAAATGGATTGCTGATATAACAATTAAATTCTTCAAAAATAAGTCCGACTGTTTCAAATGTACTTTTCACAATAATGGCAAGCTAATTCAACCACGGGGGTGGTTAAATTAGCATTTTTTTTTTGTAAATTTTTAAAATCTACTTTAAACATAACGTTTAGCGCGCGATGTGAGTCACGTAGAGCCTTGAGTTTACATGAGCGGGTGGTTTGAATTCACGCATCAAGAATCATTAAATATCTTTGTAAGGGGTTAATTTCGGTAATTTTTGTTGTACACATCGTGTTCTACGTGAAAGTTTGGTTGTGAAACGGGTATCAGAATGCTGAAATTCGTGCCTTGTCCACTGGTCCATTTCATTTTCTCCGTCCTAACCCCGATTATTCAGGTTAGATCCTGAACTAGATTATGAACGTCTCATATCTTCCTTTTCAATATAAATTTATAAGAGTAACGCGGAGTGCATATTTGCATAGCAAAAAAGCGACCAAAAAACCTAAAATGAACCATCCTCGGCAACGTCGCGACACATAGGGGATGCGAATCTCGCCGTAACCTTGCTCTGATTTCTCCGGGCGGAATTTTCACGCGCGATCCACGATGCACCAGACCGCGCGGAGCCTCCCTCCCCCCCTCCCCCCTCCCGCCGCCGGTCCGCCTAAGAATGAATAACAGTTTTTGTAATGTGACAAATAACACCTCCCAAACAATCTCCTTTGACGGAGACCCCTGCTCGGCCTTTGTCGAGATCGCTCCTTTTCACACTTGGCAGTCCGGGGCTTTTATTCGGGCCTCCACAGGTGTGCTCCCATTCCGATACAGCTCGTTAGAGGATCTCCGCGGCCTCGCCTCCCCCCCCCCCATTTAGGGTTAGTTTTGTGATTGGGACGTGCTCCGCTCCGTGTCACCTATTGTAGTTCGCCTGACTTCCTGTCCGAAGTCTAACGTTGCAACGTCGTTCTTGTGTAGAGATGCAGTTCCTTGGACTTCAAGGTGGTTGGCTTTGGTCAAAGCTTGGTAGGAACAAGTGGCGTTTTCTGGCTGGAATGGACTGCGTTTTGCAATTTGGAACTATAAATTCTGGCTCTTCTGGAAAAACACTTATTTGCATAGGGAAACTAATGGCACATACGTCGTTTTTAAACCGGGCTATAAATTCTGTAAATTCTATATAATTCTGTAAAATAGACTGTAAATTCTTGCTCTTCTGGAAAAACACTTATGTGCATAGGGAAACTGTGCAAAGCACATACGTCGTTTTTAAACCGGGCTAGAATTTATAGTTCCAAATTGCAAAATGGTCCAAATATCGTCGCTCCTCTGACGTAAGGGCGTATCTCAATTTCCGCACATGGGCCCTGTTTTGCATCAAATTCGTAGTTTCTGGAGCTTATACGGAAATCTAGCTGAGCCCTCACTTCTGAGGAGCAACGATATTACAGGAACGGAGGAGGACTGGGACGTAACTCAAGCAACTAATTAAAGCACTTCGGCACAGGCTCTATCTACAGAATTTTATGCAGAGAATGATTCAGTCAATGATGGGACGTTCGGAAATCAACTCCTGAAGTCTTTGTAAATTCAGGGTTTCCGGCGGTCCGCGAAACCTGGAAAGTCGGGGAATTCAGGACGACCTGAAACAGCCCAGGAATTTCACAATTACTGTGTCGACCCAGCAACATTAGCCGGTGCCATTCCAATTCCAGAGAGGACGAACAACTTCCGAGTGCGTGTTTCTATAATATTAATCTCCAGAACTACACTAAATTCTGAGTGATCGATGGATATTTCTAGTCTCAGTGTCTCCACCTCTCAACCGGTCGAATTACCTTCTTGCTGACTGTTGAGCAGCTTGTTTAGGGAACAAGTCTATTTTGGGTTAACTTTTTAGCGCTTTTGACACAATCAAAGTAGAGTAGAGTAACAGCGGCGGTGTTGGTGGAGATTTTGACTGCCGCCCTTAAGAATTCAGCGGGCCGCTGACGGAAACTCCGAACGCAACTATCATCAAATTGTTCATTTCTTTTCATCCCGAAACATTTTCCTGCAAAATGTCTCCAAAAAAAACATGAATTGAGCTATTTAAGACCGTTGGGTAGAGACCTTCACACTCAACTTTGATCATGTTTAAAGCACTTTTGGAACTGCCACCTATGCTTAGCAGTCACCAAGAAGGCGCAGTGAGATGACTGTCGCTGTCAAATAAAAATCTCTCACGGAAGTTTCAATTCAATGCGGCTTTAATGTATATTTTGTTCATAAGAACCTAAGTGATACTTTCCTCCAGTTTTGCAAAACGCACTCCAATATCCTAAAATCCAATCCACCCATTAAACAGGATACCTTTCTTTCTCAGAACTTCTATTTAGTCGAACCTCTTTTACATGAGTGCACTCAAACGAGAAGGACGGACGAAATCGGAAAGGTCGAACATTAAGTTATCGACCGCGAAATTTCTCCCGTATCTGACAACAACCGATTCGGATCCGTCCCGCGTAGTATTGTGGTCATTCATAAAAACGAAAAGCCGCTCTACTAGGCGCGTTTATGAATGAACGAGCAGCCGGATAATGCCAGTCAACGGTCCTAATTTAGGATCAGTCCTTGGCATCCTCTTCGGGCTACGCGGGGACTCTTTCCGAGTCCAAAAAGGCGTTGCTCTGCTCAGTGGTCGATCACTGTCGTGCTTTGAAAGAACGTCGTAAGGGCCTCCGGCCGTTGCCAAATTTCTTCGATGTAGTACGAATTTCCTGGGAAACCTTTAAATATTTCTCTCCCAATTTTTCGGTGGATTTTCTCCAATTTAAAGTACTTCTTCACACTTACACCGAAAAAAAAAGATGCTGTAGTAACATCCCGGATGTTACGGTTGTTAAAAAAATGTGCGACAACCCTTGGATGTTGCTATTAACACTCTGGCAGTTAACGCAGCATGATAGGATGTAAAAGTAACATCCGAGGATGTTACTATAACAGCCAGAGTGTAATGACAACATCCAAGAGTTGTCGGCACATTTTTTTAACATCCAGGATGTTACTACAGCACCTCTTTTTTTTCGGTACGAGAAGGAAACGATAAGGATAAGGAAACGATTGACGATCAGTCGATTGATTAATTGACTTCCTCCGCTCTAGGTGAACGATCAATCATTAGTAGCATTAGGTAGTGCATTGCAAGTTTACTCCATCGTGCCTTCAATTTTTCAGACGCAACACGGACATCCATCAAGCTCGAATAGTTGTATCTCTGCCCCGTCGTCAACGCACGCCCTTTCTCTCGCTCTCTTTCCATATTGGGTTTGATTCTGTTTGTCTTATTTGCAGTGGTGCTTCAAGGGCTCCTTTATAAACCGAGCCGAAGATAACCGATACGTAATCGAGCCTCGTTTTTTTAACTTCCTCCCCGAACTTGAGCAATACCTCATTGACAGCTTAAATGGAGCATTGTGAGTTGACGTCTCGCGCCATCGCGCCTTCAATTTTGCAGATGCAACACGGACATCCATCAAGTACGAATAGTTGTATCTCTGCGCCGTCATCAAAGTGGGTCCTTTCCTTTGCTCCACTTCCATGTTGATTTGGTTCCGTTTTTCTTATCTGTAGCATTGCTTAGTTGATTGATCAATCGACAGTTTGCGGATCCAAGGAAATTTAGCAATAATTTCTGAACATCACATCACGCTACGGCACTTCAGGAATCTGTCAACAAAATTTGAAAAGAATAAGTTTTTGCAAGTACGTCCCGAATGGAAATCGAAAATTATTTTGCGATATTTACTCAGGACGAATTTTTAAATCTATTTAAAAATATTTCTCGGTCAAATTTTAGGCCCAGATACCTGACGCACTGCAATGCTCAAACATTCTTCAGACACTTCCCAAATTCCACGTATCATCAATTTGATTACAACTTGCAATAAGGAACCACTATTTCTGGTTCATTTTATAAACAGCATATGTGCCATTGTTTTCCCTATGCAGAACGTTGCTTTTACGGAAGAACCAGAGATAGTGGTTCCGTATTGCAAAATGTAATTCAATTGATCGTTCGAATCGTCCTTCTAAGTGCCCACGAACCATCCTAACCCAGGTAGTATTCCCTAACATTTCAACAATAAAGATTTATGACTTACTTCGTTAGTAAATATTTCATGGGGGAATGTGGCAACATGTGAATCCACTTACGTCGTTTTGCCACATGCCGGTCGATTAGGCCGGAGTGCGAAATATCCGGGCAATAATGGAACATTCGAAGTCCGGCAGCGCTCAAGTGACCCTGTCGATTTTGGGAGGTATTTTGACGCTTCAGCGGGCACGGGTGCAGGGTGTAGGGCCCAAAGCGGGGGATCTCTTTTGATTCCAAACTCAATTTGCAACGACCCGGGGCCCTTTAGCGGCCTTGCCCGACAAATTGGGTTTTTTGCTCCGAGCAGAAAAGCAATTTCTCGGATATTCGGCCCGGATTGCCGAATTGGGTCCGAAAACGAGTTCACCTAGCGTGAAGTTATGAATGATAATCTGAAGCAATTTCGAGACTGTTTCTAAAAAAAAACAGGAAAATGAAAAATATCGATTGATTTTCAACTGTGACGATCCAATCTGAAACTCAATTGAACTCACGTATTGAACCTATGGGCCGCTAGACAAGTTTTGAACCTGAGATCGCACTTGAATTTTCAAGTAAAATTTCAAGTATATTCATTGAAGTTTAAACAAGTTTCATGAAAACTGGCCTTAAATTTTAATATGTTTCATCGAAATTCCACCGGAAAATTTCATGAAAATTCATTGCAAAATTTCAAATGCCCTTTTTTCATGAAATTGCAGTATATCTCTAGTCTAAACTAGAAATTAACGTTACATGTGCTCCCTTCAAAATCGTAAGTAAAAAATGATCCGGAAATTAACTCCTGAAGGAGATATTAGCAAGTATTTTTAACACAGATCAGAATATGAAAGTACAAGTGACTTTCATTTGTATTTTGGCCGCCCAAGCAATGCTGACTTTAAACATGTATATCTTGTTCTGGATTGACCCTCAGATTTTCATTGTATGATTCGTAGAGAAAAGATGTTGCGTAGGGCCTTGACTCATACCTTGTCTAGAGGCTCATCATCGTGGAGAGCGATTCTGTAAGTAGTGCATCTGACCTGTCTACCTCAGCCTCTCTGCCCGATATCTCACACATGCTTTCAGAAGTTCACGTGAATTTTTCACTAAGCCACACCGAACTTTTTAAAATACCCCCGCTAAATTCTTCGTACCGCAGTGACTTTGAGCTTTAACCACCGCAGAATTCACGTCATGCAGGGTCGGCCGGCCGGGCAATTGCTGATTCATGGAGTGTTTTCCCGGCGAGTTTATTTTATTTAATACACGTATCGTTTGTTCAAACTCAATTCCTGCCCTCCAGCCGTGGAGCTTTGATAACGGAGGCAAATTAAAATACTCAGCGCTCTTTTCCCGCGCTTTCGGCCTGTTTGCCCATTGGCCGTTTCGTCCTTGTGTTTAGTTAAGTCTCCTCTTTAGGAAGCGTTCCCCTCTGCCTCCTGCGTTATCCTTATTCATTGCGTCCGCTATTTCTGCGTCTCAAAATGCAAGTAGGCTTTTCAGCCCCACCGTTATTTATCCGTCTCTCTATCGAATTTATTTTTTTTATGTATTTGCTCCTTCTTCCCCTCCCGCCTAAGATTGGAAGTATTCCAATACCAAGTACTCCAAAGGGAGCTATATACATTCTGGTATGAGCCCAGAGATCCGTAAGAATACATTCATAACAGGGCTCATGGTACAATGGACATTGTTCCTTTTGATTTAAATAAGTCCAATGGGCCTGTTGCATGCAAGAGATACAGCCGTGCGAATAGACTTTTTAGAGGTTAAATGACACGAAAATTACGATGGTCACATTAAAAAAGTCTGAAATACACTCCTTACTGCGCAATTTGTGTTGTTAGGAACGCGCTTTTTCAAATTTCCCGCGTCTGGGGGCAGTTTTCTAACGGAAACAATTAACTGCAACTCGCGGCTATTTCCGGTCAACTAAAACTGACAACATAACCTAAAAATCGGAGCTCGTAACATCGTGAAATGAAATGTAGAAGGATTGCGTTGGATATTTAAAAGTTGATCGATTTGGTTACCGCATAAAGCGTATATGGACCACTGTAGGAGATCACGTTGGGTTTGTAAACAAACTGAAGGAATAAATAACAACAACAACAACGACTCGGCATCTTCCGGAAATCACCGAGCCCGCCGTTTGCTCGTTTCCGGTGATTAGAAAACTGCCCCCAGGCGCGGGAAATTTGAAAAAGCGCGTTCCTAACAACACAAATTGCGCAGTAAGGAGTGTATCTCAGACTTTTTTAATGTGACCATCGTAATTTTTGTGTCATTTAACCTCTGAAAAGTCTAATCGCGCGGCTGTATCTCTTGCATGCAACAGGCCCATTGTGCATGACCTTGAATATTGATGCGAAGTGAAATAAAAAACGAAGCAAAAATACGTGAAAATAAAAATGGAAAGTATACATTACTTCCACTCTCAAAATAATTCGCGCGAAAATCGTACTGGCTGTGAACGTCGCTTGCAATTTATACCCTATTTTCTGAAACTAACCCCTTCTGGACTATACGGCCAAGCTAAGGAAAAACGCCGTATGAACGGTCAAATTTTGCCTCATTTCCAGCTATAAAATACTTACTTTTGAGGGAAAGTTACGGGTATGTTTTCTGGAAACTTTCAGAAAATTTAGATCGAATAACAAACACAATTCTGTGAAAAATTTGAAAAAAATGTTCACAGAGTTCTCGGGGAATTCGCGTTTTAACGAGGGAAAATTGGCAATGTCAGAAGGTTCATACGGCGTCCTTCCCGTTATGCTATAGAAAAGAAATCAAAAGGAGAAAATGTACGACCAGTTGAACGTAAAACTACTCTAAACTTGAATTTTTCCAGAACGAGGGTTGGTGCCTTGCCACTGGGCTCGGTCTAATTCTCAGCGTGTCTTTCGGCTCATCGAGTCGCTTTGCACGGAATCGAAGCCAATTACCCTTCCATCCCCCCAACCCCGCGATGGGGTCGCGAGAAGTCGGAGAAAAGTAAGGAGCAGGAAATTGACACGCGTGTAAAAATAGTCAATGGAAGGAGGCTGCCAGCGCAGCTTTGAAGAAGACGATCGGGAAGGCGGAGGAAGGGGTGGGGTGCGGAGAAACGAAAGGAAAGGAAAAAATATAGTCAAAGGACAGAACGGAGTCAATTGAAATCGTAGGAAAATATTTATGGCTTAATTTACCTACTGCATACCTTTTTTGCATATTCATTAATTCCCTCGCGGCAACCATCGCGCTTCCCCACTGTTGCCGCCCCGATGCTGATTTCGGTTCGTCCCCCTCCCGTTTCTCCTCGAGTTTTTAAAAATTGTACAATAGCTAAGGAGTAATACTGCCGTGCTAAGGAAAAACGCCGTATGAACCTTCAGGCGTTGCCACATTTCCTCTGGCAAATCACTAATTTTTAGGAAAATTGTTGAGTATTTGTTTGCCAATTTCTCAGAAATTTTTTTTTGTAATTTGATTTAAAGTGTCTGAAAATTTCAAGGAAAAATATTCGCAATTTTCCTCCTAAATAAACATTTTATCGAAGGTAATTTCGCAACTCTCGAATGTTCATACGGTGTTCTTCCTTAGCACGGCGGAATACCGCATTTTTGCAAACTGATGATTTTGCAGGACACAGAAGAAGTTTAGCCGTTTTGTAATTTTGCGTTTAGATTTGCAATTTTTTCCATTCATTACAGCGTTTTTACAGCGCTCCCATGCGGAAATGGAAAAAACTAAAAACACCAGCTTGCGTTTTTAAAACTGGAGAATGCGGCGAAGTCGCTAACTCATTTTCGCCAAACTTGTAACTTATGCGGTATTGTTCCCTAGCCCTCGTTTTGCAGATTTCTCAGGAGGAGGCAGGAGAGGCGATTATCAGCTATAGTAACGGGGATTCAGCCAATGTTTGCATTTTGTGGTTTACATAATAAACATAAATTCAAGAGTTTTACCGCAGCACTCTCATGATCATTCGGTTTTTTCCGTAGTCTCAATTACTTTGAGACACAAACGACATTCATGGAAGCTCTCAAATAATATTTATATCGTCTTGTTTTTATCTAAATTATTGATAAAAATATGGTAATGAAGAGAAGAAAATTAGTTAGGTTTTATGTAGTGTTTTATTCCAAAAAAACTGTATAAAAACATCAAAATCCTAAGTTGAAAACAGCTCACACCGCAAGTTTGAATTATCAAATCTAACACAGTGCGGCCGGCACGAGGCTGGCGCGCACGCCGCGAAACGTGCAGTAGCGCCTTACAAGACCGCAGGATACTTCATGCATTGCGCGTAAAGCACGGTGCGGCTGGTACGCGCAACGTATAGTGTAGCGCCTTGCAAGTCTACAGGATACTTCATGCATTGCGTGTACACCACGATGCGCGCTCAAATCGTTGAAAAGTTTTATTTTCTTGGTATTAAACATACCCCGGTGTTCACAGTTTCCGAACGGTGCACACCGCGAGCTTGCAATCCCAGCATCACAGGATTGTAAAGATTTTACAATCCTGCGTGTTTTCCGATGAAAATATATTATTTTTCTCCGGCTGCTTCGAGGAGCCGGTCCGCTTCTGATCCTTTGCAGGGAATCAGAAATTTGGACAAGGTTTAATTTTGTTTTTTTGATGAAAGTAGTAAAGAAAACTAGAATGAACAATGATATCGGGGCGAAATTTTATTTGATTTTGTTTGAAGTCAGTTTGGCGCTTCCGATTCTTTGCCGGCGCGGTTTTTACGATTGATTAAATGGAAAATATGTATCGTTATTGCAACAATTTAGAAACTCGAGTCACGTAAAATTATTTTGGGCTTAGTAAAAAGAAAAAAGGACGACAATAAACCTAATTTTGGAACCATGTACCTCCACTGTATCTTTGTTTGCGACGTTTAAAATTCCCTGTCATATTCCCTGTCTTATTGTTTCCATGGAAAACTGGTCAACGTTATCCCTTGTAATCCTCGATTCTTCTTCTCTATTAGCAGAATATTCTGCAAAAATTTCAAGCTATGGTGCTGTCTTGTTTCTCCCTCCCCCCCCCCCCAAAAAAAAGGATCGGACACTATGAAATAACGCAATGGAGATGCGTGGTTTTTCATTTTAGCCTCTCAAAGTACCAGCTAAATCCAACGAACGCCTCCACCTAAAGTGTATTTTCTGCAAGACGCCCAGAATCCAAGCGAAGAAAGTACGACTCCCTCGAGATGTATAAAACATGTTGCTTGAGTGAGCCCTCGGCACTTACCCTCGGGAGAAAATGCCGCTTCCAAGGAGGGGGTGAGCCTTTTGTATGGGAGTGGAGGACCCTTGGTGGGCCCTCAAGTGCCACTCGGCGTCAGGAGCGGTCACATCAAAAGCCGCGAAGGAGGCCGGAAGCCGACAACAGCGCGCGGCCGTGTGTATTATTCGAGTCCCGATACATTCCATTAAGGTTTTAATTACTGCGAGGATTGGCCCGTTGCGCCGTTGCGCGGGGTCAGCCAGGGCCGCGCGATGACGTGCCACCGACCCGACCCGCGCAACCCTTCCGGCTCCCGCAAGGGCAGTTTCCACCCCCGGCTCGACGTCCAGTCCGCGTGTTTTGTTGTTTCTCCCCTGTTTGTTTGTCTTTCCTGGAACAATTGCTCCGAGCCGTCGGTGACCGTTGTCGCTTGGTTTGGAATTCCTCAGTTTTTCGCCGGTGACTCACTGGGAAAAAAAAAAAAAAAAAAAAAAAAAAAAAAAAAAAAAAAAAAAAAAAAAAAA
>NW_017547115.1:4703598-4745835 GCF_001854935.1 Bemisia tabaci
CCCCCCCCCCGGTTGCATCCCCCCTACCTCCTCTCAACGTGCACGCTGAGTTGCTCCGCGCAGTGCTCAACGGAACGGCGAAACCGCACGCTTCATTTATGGAAAACTATTGCAAAACTGTCGTCATTAAAATCACCGCGCTCAACGGCCGAGAGCCCTCGAAATCATGCTTCAGTAGGTAACTAATAATTTGCAACCCCCCTCTCATCCCCGCCCAGCCCCCGGGTCACGTGACGGCCCCCTCCCTTTATGATCTCATTACTCTGCGTACGCGGAGGGCTCGACGGAGCTGGGATCCAAGTTTCCCGGGAAAGCTACGAGCAAAGGAATAAGGATCCCCCTCCCACCAAAAAAAAGAAGGTGTGTTAAGCGTTATAATCAGGGCGAAAAGTTCTTGAAAAGTCAGGGAATACCTCGCTAAGTCGTGGCATATTGTGCGACCGTAAAGTGTTAGGAGCTTTTCCTGGTGAACTTTGAATTTCACACTACTTTGGAGATTTATCTTTCCAAATTTTCAGAGTCGACACTTTTTCCATCGATTATCGTCTGAAATTTCGTGTTTAACAAACGTAAATCCATTTGAAAATTAGGAAAATAATTAGGATTAATCGCTAAATTCCCACCCTGTATAATTCTGAAAATAACTATGGGTTAATAAAAAGTATCCTCTGTTCTCAAGTTCCCAAATATTGCATTTTTTCAATGAATATGTCGCTAAACAATTTTTCTTCAAAATTCATTCCAAACGCTACGTCCGTACAAGAATCGAGGAAGACTTGAAATTCAAGTAATTACATACTCCATGAATGGCTTTGTGTGATATGTGAGTCATATTTTATCTGAAACCATTGGTCATGGTGACAAAAGACTCGCACAGTAGCAATTTTGCAGGTTGGTAATCCTGTTTTACCTCCATTTAAATCCATCGAAAATATCGATTTCACTGCCTCACCAAGAATCGATTGTTTTACATACATTTAAATGTTGGAAAAACATTGATGCCAATTTTCAAGAATCACCACTGGGCTCGGAGGGAAAGTGCACTGTAAATAAATAAATTTGACTATCATCATCATACATTTTCTTGATCTGAGAGGTGAATTGCAGTTTTCTGCGATACACTAGTGCAGAAGCAAATACAAATTAATAAATGTCTCCAAACACTTAAGTCTTAACATACTGTACGACTTATTTTAGAAAAGCTCATTGGAATATTGTAATAGGCCCGAACAATTCGCATGATGGCTACAAAAAATGCGCTGGCTGGTGCAGGAGTAAAAATAAACATCGATGAAAGCTCAGCAATCGGACCGAAAAATTAAAATGTCACTCCAGAGACACGTTAAAGAGAAGAAACCCCGAATGTGGCAGAAGAATAATGAGCGAAGTGTTGAGGTTAACTCGTTACTTCCGGCGGACAGGCGCCACACGCAAATTCTTGATAAATTTAACCGCACACATTTAACCCCGCTCGCGTTCCAACGAAACCACACGCATTCAACCACATAAATCATGTGATTTGCTGCGCGAGGCGAGAAATGAAATGACGAAGGGGAAGATGCGGTGACGGGTCGCGGGGCGAAAAAAAATTGAATAAAACCAACAAAAGAGACAGGTTGGAAAGCCCCGCCGTTTGAAAGAAATTAAACAATTAAAAAACACAAAATAAACGAAACTTAAGACTAGCGCAATAAAAAAGAGAGACTGCTGGGAAATTAAGTGCTTGTCTAACCGCGGCTTAGATTTTTCCCGTCATCTTCCCCCGCCCCTCTCTCTCACTCTCCCGGACGGAATCGTCCACTCAGTCATTTTCTTTCTCTTTCTTGAATATTTATAGCTTCGCGCCACGAAGCCCAACAGCCTGGGAGGAGGAAATAAATGAGTCTGAAAAAAAAGCGGCGTGGATAAATTAATTAAAACTCGGGATAACTAACTTGTTGACACGAAAGGCGTTTTAGGCGACACTCAACTATTCCTCTTCCTTTTCATTTAGGCGGAGGGGGGCCCGCGCTTCCCCGCCAAAAAAATGGGGGTCGAGTGGTTGATTTAGAGCGTGCTTAGTGCCAAACGGAATTGATAAAAAAAAATCACTGGCGGGGGCTGCTACTCCCAACTACCCCGAGAAAGTCGGAGCATTGTTGACGGATATTACTGAACACTAGAACTCTTCCCGCATTTAATTCCATGTAAAATATTCTCATATCATCGCGAAATCTGGCAACTTTGGATGGGAGGTAGACTCATGCCCGTGCCAAAAAGAAGTTGGTGAAACGGGGGGGGGGGGGGGGTGTTGAGGGTCGGGGGAGAAAAATGGGGATTAATCGGGCCGGTGTAACGCGCTGGGAATGAGGAATGATTGTGAACAGAGAATAAGGCTAAAAGACTAGTGATGAAACACTCCTTGGAAGGAAAAAGCTTTGTTGCCGGATCCTGAAATGTATAAAAAAGAAAGACGATTTTTTAAGATTTGTAGTGTGTGGGGCTGATTTTCCCCGTTAGAAGATTTCTTTATGAGCGGTGGAGTAAGAAAATGAAAGGCTCGGTACAAATTCTCCCTTGCGACTAAAACTCTTAATTTGTGGAAGTTACATTTGAAGAGAGTAACGTCGGATCAGGAAATGTGTGTTGAAAAAATTGCCAAAAAACGCAAGAACAAGGCACGACTTTTGTCACCCTAGGTAATTTTTTGGGAGACTACTAAATATTGCTGAAGTCTATAGCCCAATATTTTAAATTTGCTCCAATTTTTTAAGATATCCCAGGCATTGTCCGCATGTTGCATGAATATCTAGAAAATTTTGTGAATCTCATAACAGAAATATCCTCATGAAAATATTTAAATAATGTTGTACTGAAAAAGTACGGAATTTTTCTGTTGGAGGAGGCACTGAATTTCTTGAGGATGTACTGAAAAAGTACTGTAAAAGTACTTATCTTGACCAGCCTGTTTTAGTAGACACCCTGCATCCTGCGTTACCTCCGGAACTTTTTTTTTACTACTGCCATGGCAACGCGGTTGCTGGGTACCGCGATCCGCGGCCAGGGCAGACGCGCGCAGTAGACATTGAGCCTTGTTTATGGCTTTTACGAGCTGCAACTCCGATACATCACAATTGCACTCGCCATTCCTTCAGTCCGCTCCGGCTCCTTCCGTCCAACCCCCCACCCCCCCACCCCCTCGCCCCCTTTATGAATGAGACCGAATTAATCATAAAATACCGGCTCAGACTTCTCCGACCTCCACGCGAGGCCTCGTCCGGGTTCCGGATCCCCCCAAATTCGCCCCACTTCTCACCCGGACGAGAGCTCTGTGATCGGATAGGACAAAGCCGTAGGGCATGCCATAATCAGCGTGCTCAGAAATTTTGCGGGAAAAAAATAAAAAAATATGCAGGAAACTAGGCAACGCCTGGTGTAGTCGGGCTGCTTCTATTAAATTCGGTCGATTAATGTTGCAGACCGGTGATTTCGCCCAGAAAAAGGGGGTCCCTAAATCCGGATCCGGATCTGGATCCTCCAAATTTGCCCCACTTCTTATCCGGGCGCGAGCTCTGTGAAAAAAATCCGTAGGACATGCCATAATCAGCATGCTCATAAATTTTGCGAGAAGAAAATGAAAAAATATGCAAGAAATTTGGCAACGTCTAGTGTAGTTAGGTTAAATTCGGCAAATCGGTGATGCAGACCGGTGATTTCGCCCAAAAAAGTGAAAAGTCTGAGACAGTGCCTTCAAATCATCGGGTAGGCAAAAACTATCACAGCAAAGCACGAATAGTCATCTACTCAATTTCACGGTTTCATTCTGTACGTTAACTGACTAGGGTGCAGTCAAGGAAAAGAGAGTTGTGGGGTCTGGATTGCCACCCCTGCCCCTTCTATAGCCTGAAATTATCCGGAGAGATGTTATTCATCGTAAATTGTTTGTGTTTTATATATTTGAGTCCAATACCCATGCAGAAACGAGAAAAAAAACGATGAGAAACGTGGCCCAAACTTTATGTAACATGGTTGTAAAGTAGTGCTGGGTCCGCACTATTTCGCGGGGAAGACAAGGCCAAAAAGTTTAAAAATTTCAATTAGAGTAGAAATCCGGGGTTTATTAGATGAGATTTGGCAACGCTCGAAAGCCCACACTGTGTTTTTCCTTCGGCGCACAGTGGATCGAGTCAATTCGAAAGGTCGGACTTGACATTTTTTACTGAAACTGCAAATTTTGACGTTTATTTCGTCACATTTTAGATTTCAAGGGGTGCCTTTTAAACAAAATTTTATGTGGAAACCAATAGAACCACTTCTAGAACCTCGAAATTTTGTATTAACGGAGTTATAAGTGTTTAAAGTTTCTGAATCATGTCCGACCTCTCCTATTGACCCGATCCACAGTGCGGCGCGGCAGCAAAGTTCGGAAGAAGCGCACTCGCTGGAACCCGTCAAAACAGACAATGAAAACGCCAGGAGCATCCTCTCCCTAAACTCAAGTCAAATCCGAATCAAATCAAATCAAATCAGGTCCTGACAAATCTTTTACTTAACCACTCACTCTCGCGAGGGGGACGGGGGGCGCAGGGTAGGGGACGCGGAAATTGAATTACGGCCGGAAGTGACGCGCGGGCGGTGACGTCACGCCGCCTCAGCCAATCAGCCGCCTCGTAGCTTATTCCTCTTGACACCTTTCGCTCCCGGTTGCGGGCTTTCGAAATAAAACCCGCCCGTTTAGAGAGAGGCCCCCGCAAGTTCGGATCGCGTCAAATTGGAGACTGCTTCACACGCATCGTAATTCCCGGAAGTGTCGCCGTAAGTTTGCCGGCGCGCCGTTGGTCGTTGAGCAGCGGGGGCGAAAACCGCGGTTTTCGGTGAAGTTCGGTGGCGGCGCGAGCGCATTCATGTCTTCTGGGCGGAAGAAAGGCGCGAAGTTGAGCTTCCTGTCTCTTGGCGCGGCTGTTATTTATTGCGTCAGGGCTTTCGACGGTGTTAATGATGAAAAATGGGTTTGGAAATGACGAACTTCGCCTGAAAAAAGTCCGGGGGTGGGGTTGAGAGCGATTTCTTTCACCCACTTCGTGGCGGTTTGTTTCAGCGCTTGCAAACGTTTCGCTTTGCGATGGATCGCTTTCAAAATTGACGGCGAGACGATCGCTTTTAAATGCGCTGATCCAGTACGCAGAGAAAAATGTCCGTGTTTATGGTTACTCTATGTTAAAATTTTTTCGGCCAGATCAACAAAAAGAGCTTGGTTGATCGACCAAATTTTCGGTTAAACCGATAGAAACCGTAGGTTACTGTAAGACACCGGGGGATGACGGATGACGAAAGTGTCCTGCTGGACTAATGTGCTCTTACTATCCCTTGATGTCACTCAGAGCTTGCGACTTGCGAGTGGCTAGCTCATTGGATATTATCACCGATTCGATCCAGCTTCAATCCTGTCGGTCCGCGTCAGAATTTCAAGGAGGTTGCAAATTTTCAACCCTATAATTTGATAAATGTAACAAAAAAAAACAAGCAGTGAACTCCAACACAATGTGTTGATAAGGCGCGTCATTAACTCGCACATATCAACCCCTTTAGTTTTTATTTACAGAGATTTCAAAAAAGGCAAGCAGCACAACAAGAGAATTCACGATCCAACACTGCAGGGTCAACAACGCACCTTGACGAGACCGTGTATTGTGAATCTAGAAAGCTGTTCGAACAAATTTAAGTTTTTTGATCTGCCTCAAGCAAAATTTTATCAGATTCTTGAAGAAAAGTGCTACGGAAAAATTTAAGCGCAGAAAGGAAAAATTCTGTCGAACTCCTAGAAGATAAAGTCGATTTAAAGGTATTTTGGGGCTAAAATACCCAAATCACCGGTATTATAAATCCCGTTCTATTATTGAAAAGAGATTGACTCGATATAAATGAAATTGTAATAAATATGTCTTGATTTTGTTATTTTAAACGTCTTTTCATGCAAAGAAGCTCAACCATGTCCATGTTTTATTCATTCATGAATTGAAAGTAAGCAATCCACATCCCGAAAATCTACCGATTCGCCGTAAAAAATCGCAGAAACTTGATATACCAGGTCGATGTACCCACTCTTTGAATTTACCAATCAATTTAGTGAGTGCACGTATGTGAAAGTCAAAATGCTATAGTCATTTTGGGTGCATTCATTTTTCATGAAACAATTGTAAGTAATTTCAATCCCCAAAAACCATAAATTTTCCGTAAAAAATCGAAAAAATCAAAATATGTTGACTCCCTGACGTGAAAATTAAATTCTACGTGTGAAAATACTTATGTATCGATATGCTGAACAGAATGCCCGCCTCTCCTCGTAATTTACAAACCGTTCCTATACCCATCTCAAAATTTTTCTCAGAGCTTTGTGTTATTATCTGCTTCCATTTAAACCCCGGTTTGATGGCCGAATCGGCTGCCCAAAAAGCAAGCCATTTTTGAAGGGCTCTATGAGAAATTCGTGATATTATCAGCTCTCAGGAAATCACCCCATGGGTAAAATTGCTGGTATAAATTTTCGAGTGCTTAAAATAATCGTATTCAAGAAACTATGGAGTCAATTTCGTTTTAATAATATAACGGGATTTACCTGTCTTCAGGTCAAAACTCATACAAGGAAGTCCCTTGCAAGAGGCTAATTTTTTGTAATTTCACTCAATTTTTTCTCCTTTTTATAATTGAATTGCTTGTCACATTCTGAGGTCAATCATATTAAATTGTAATTTATACATTTCTTTTTTTTCTCCTTCATTTTATTGTTTGTTTGGAGAAGTTTTGTTGATTTCTTCGGATTTCGAATACTGTAACTTCTCTTCTATCTGGCCGATTTTTATGAATGAGACCTCTTTTAATTCGTGTTTTAACGGAGAGTAAGGAAATAATTGCTAAAAACTCGCGAAACAATTTTTTTTGAAAATTGGACGAATCCTAGCGTGACGGTGAAATGGTTAATGAAGCGTAAGTAATTGGGCGAGGGGCTGAGGATCCCGGCATCGCTTGGCAACCGTCATTAGCTATTGTTCGTCGAGACGCCGACGCAGTGAGCAGGAGCGTGGGAAAGAGAGGGGTAAGTGGATTCTTTTATGAGCCACGTTTAGCTAATGGTCTAATGAGTCTCGAGGCTCATCACAGATTGCACTTACACAGATTGCAATATCAGAGCACGGGTACCAACTTTTGGAAAGTATAACCGAGGTTACAGATCTGTCAAAGCAACGTTTTGAACAAAACGGAGGAGTTAAATTCTCATTTCGAGAGTGCCGACCTGCTCAGCCATCCTCGAATCAATTCGCTTGATTCTGCTTATATATGCATATTTTAAATCAGCGCGTCGCATTCTTAGGCTTTTTTTGAAAAAACCAAGTAACGTAGACTCTTGGTATTCACTGCACATAAACTAATGAGCCCCAGAATGAGAAACAACTTTAAATCATAATTATTGATGGATAAATAAACTTTTTACACGCTTTGGAAAATCTCAGAAGTTCGCGGTAGTCACTTTTCGGTAAGGAACTAAGGGACTCGGTTATTGTATCGAGCAAGGTTCGAAACGATCGCAAAGGCGGTATACTACGTATACGCGCCAAAAAACTAACCAAAAAATATTCAGCGCACGTTCAGGTTACTTCCTGTTCTATTTCTCATATTGATACAAATTGTCAGTTATACTTTTTCTCACTGTGCAGGCGTTAGTGTGATGGATCAATGAATTTTTCGCCTCGTTTTTGTTCTTGAAAAATAAAATCGATCTGCCAGCAGCTCTACTGCGGCTGTGGTTGCACCGAAAAAAAGTGAAGTTGATTAAACACTCTGGATGTAAAAAAAGTGTGCGAGAACTTATAAAATGCTGCCCGCCCCTGCAGCATTTTTACATCTTTGCATTGCTGAAGTAACTGCTGTAGCGGGTAATTTTGCATTTTTGAAGTTCTCGCACACTTTTTTCACATGCAGAATGTTAAATCAACTTCACTTTTTTTCGGTGTGATTTTCAAATACGAATGAAATACCCCCAAAGAAACTATGCTCCACGCAGTCTGGCCTTTACCGTTGCCTTTACCTCTGTTTCAAAATTTCCGAGGCCTTTTCTTGGTGTTTTTGAGTGTGGACGTCCAGTGCTCTACGCGATCACGTCGCAACCCTGTTTCCGGGAAGCAATCTTTAATTTATCTTGCCTCTTTCTCGCTGCTTCCTTTGTTCGTTTATTGTGTCCGACTTCCCCGGTCTTTCGGGGCTTCGATTCCTGTTACAAATCCCTTTATATGCGGTTGTAAACAACTACGACTCTCACCGGGCAATCTAAATAACTTTCTGGACACATGTATCAACCAGACGTCCAGCGTTAGAATTTAAGCCGATTCCCTTCTGGGCCCTTAAAATTTTTTTGCGCATGGAGGGCGCTACCGCCGTCTTTTGATTTTCGTAAATTCACTCACTTTGTGACCACGTCATTCGATATTCGAAGGATTTGATGGCCCCACCTAGGACAAATGGACGACCTTAGTGTCGATCCCTTTGCCGCGCTTTTTGAGGGTCACACAATTCGATGGCCAAAAATCGAATGACGTAGCTGTTATACTCCGTTGGCGAAATTACCCAGTGGACTCTGCAACTTTTTTTCCCTGTCCGCAGACAAGTCATCCCCGTTGCCCAGTCCGTGAACTGGCCGATGTTTTCGCCCATTCGGTGAATTGGGCAGCCATTCTGCCGATCGGCCGGTCAAAAGTCTGAAAATTACACACCAACAGTCATTAATTTTAAATGCAATCCGCCCGCTAATCGATAAATGTCTCCCCACTGACCGACCTCTGACGAAATATTCACGAGATTTTGAACGAAAGTTTAAAGTATCAAAACAATTTACAGGTTCTGTAATTCAATCTCACAACTTTTTTTTATTTTTCTCGAAATCGTTTCATTCAAATTCGCGAGCTCTTTAAATATGCTTGTGTCATTAGTGTATTGGATGTGCGAGTTGCATATTAAAAAAGTGGAGGCGTTTCTGCTTCCTTGATGAAACTATTCGTGTTCCACGGATGCGCGTATTCCATGTTCAAAATTGAAGGCACTTTCGCTTTTCTCTTTTCTTCAAAGATGAATGGGTATATCGTCACTTGTAGCATCTTAATAACAGAGTGCCTATGTAGGGACCATACCCAGTTAGTGGCACGAGGCTGGGGTATCTAAGACCAATGATTGAATCGGTCACTCGTAAAAAAACATAAGAGCCAAAAATAAAAACACGAAAGAACATTAGGGACCGTAACAATCGACCCGACAAAAATAAAAAAATTATAAAATAATGTGATCAATTAGTTCGTGGCATTCATCTCTAGAATTTAGAACGAGTTGACTTTAAAAGTTTCTTTGCTGTTTTTCTCGTATTACAATTTCTAGCGCTTAAGCCTTTTTTGACCGATTCAAATCTATGATTATCACGACCTACGAAGTATATCGACCCGAGCTAGCTATGGCCTCTTGATGCAACTATTCGTGTCTAATGGATGTGCGTGTTGCATGCTCAAATTCGAAGGCACTTTCACTTTTTTCGCCTCTTCAGAAATGCACAGGAGTTGTTCGTTGTAGCGAGAGCGAGAGATTCCACTGTGTGGCGGGCGTTGGAACCGCGCGAGTCCTGACCAATCCCAATTTCACGGCGTCGGAGCGGGAATTATGACGTCAATCCGGGGTGTCCCGGGCGCGGTAGGTGTCAAATTCCAAGTGTGATTAGGATCCGAGAAAAACCAAACAAAGGGTGGCCACGGAGCCCGGCCCGAAAGACGCCCACGCTGTGATCTGCCCATTGTGTGATTCCCGTGTTTGAGGTTTGTAAACACGGACCCTGCGAGCGGTTTCTCGGCTTTGCCGCGCTTTTCGTCTCGCATCTCTTTCGTTTACTCTGCATTCCTGCATTTATGAGTGTAAACTTGTCTGGGCTCTCTTTTTACGCTGACCGATCGGTTACGTCTGGTAAGAAAACAGAGTGTCTGCGAGTCCGGAAAGTACGGAAACAGCACTGATTTTTTTAAGGGCGGTCCGGAAGTACTGAACAAGTGCAAAATTTCACAAAAAGGTCCAGAAGTTTTTCACTTTTTTGTTATTTTTGTCGCAATTTGAGCGGGAAATTCAAATTTTTGAAATTTGCTGAATTTCGTCAATTGGAGTTACTGAAAAAGTACTGAATTTTTCTGTCGAGGAGGTACTGAATTTCCTGGGAATGTACTGAAAAAGTACTGTCAAAGTACTGATTTTTGGCTAACCTGTTTTAGTAGACACCCTGGAAAAGCGCAAGTTTTGTCGAAGTGTGCTACTTCATGATTGTGGCAGATTTTTCCGGGAAACCTGCCCCATCTGAAGTTTTAGTTTACGGGCACAAAATAAGTAAGGTATGAAGGATATTGGAACCCCCTCCCCTCCCCATTCGTCGTTCCTTGGACGAAAGAACGTAACTCCATTTTGAAGTTGCAAAATTGACTCAAACTTTCAATTTTTCTACAAAAATATCACTATAAAATGTTGGTTCAAATTTTTACTGATTTTTAGGTGAAATCAGAAGGAAACTGGGTGAAATATTCAATTAGAAATGCTCAGTAGTCATGTGGTAAAAACATGCTTTGCTAGTGGAAAAATTTTCAATTTTGAGATGTATTCAAGTTTTTTTAGCGGGTAACGAGGAACTGTAGGTTGAAACTGACATTAAGTTGTCTAGCCAGGGGCCGATTTTTTTCGGTCTTTTCGCTAGTACTTAAGTATACTTAAGAGTAGTCACGACTGCACGTAAGTCCGTCCTATAGTCCCTCTGTTTAATCGGTGATGCATTTTCGACTCTTCGGCGAATATTGCATTTTTGTGTAAAAGTGCCGACGAAATTCTATGCCTGTCATCTTCTACAAACCACTCCAATGATATATCCCAGCCTATATTTTTCTGGCGTGTGCTGAACCTAAAATCTAATCCTATTTTGTTCTAGTCCAATAATACTCTGTTACTAATCAAATTTTTGTTTTGCTTGTTTCAGGTGAGTTCATTCAGTGGTTTATCTGCACAAACCTGGCTAGACCATGTTATTTGACATCGCAGAGTACGTAAGTCTTTATAGATGAGGAAGAGGAGTCAATCGAATTATTCATTTATCAGAATTGAGGAGCTTTACGGAAAAAGGGCACATAGCGAAAAATCGCGTTTGAGAGAAATACATTTGAAATTTCCATCATTACTCTATGGCCATTGACTGTGTCTAACGTTCGAAATCAGGAATCTAAGCTGCGCTGTATGATGCATCAGTAATGATGGAAACTTAAAATGCATTTTTCTCAAACGCGATTTTTTGCTATGTGCCCTTTTTCCGGAAAGCTCCTCAATTCGTTTCCTTGGTTGATCGGAGAATTTACACGAGATTAGTTCATCGCATCACGTGATCAAATAGCCTGACCGTCGTCATGCTCTGGTTACACGATCAAATTCCCGTCAAATTCCGATCAAAATGATGACCAAGATGGCGGTCGAGAGTTATCTAGATTGATGAGTAAAATTAATTAAAACAGCGTGTTGATTGAAATAGGCATGAAATAAGCACGGTTGTGTGGAAATCAGATGAAGGATGAGCCCCACAGTTCCATCATCTACCATCAAATTTTTGCAGGCCGCAGAAATTTGATGGTAGATGGTGCGCACCAGTCACCATTTGATCGGAATTTGACGGGAGTTTGATCGTGTAACCAGGCCATCAGATTTTTTTTTTTTTTTTTTTACTTCATGATTTTCGAATTGTTCCATTTTTTTTCTCTGTTAGCTCTATCTACAACTTTCAGGCGGAGGATTCTTCTGAGCCGATGCACCGGATGGCGGATGACACTTTTCTAAGCTTGCCGCTTCCGCAAAGGTGCAAAGGCGAGGGATCTATTGTGACAATGGGGTATCGGGTTGCCGGCCGGTGGAAAACACGACGTACGGTTATGTTACGGTCGAGCGCGGTGGAGGTCGTGGAAGCGGGGCCTATCCCGCGGGACGGAGTCGGTCGCCGGTCGGGCCAGGCCTGGAAGCGGCCAAGCCTGAACATCCGATCGGCTCCACCGTCAACGAAGCTCATCAATCATCGCACGGTTAGCAACGGTTCCCGGCGACTAATAAACCCACCCCGTTGCCAGAGCCTCGCGGAATCCGCAAATGAACGATACAATGTCCTAGACAAAATGTGTCAGGCTGGGAATCCACCATTCGAAATGGGAGCTCAAACGGGGAGGTTTATCGGAATCCGAGCGACGTGAAGGGCCAGATTCCGCCCTGCTATAGTGTAGTGGTTGTAGCGCTGGCTCTATAATCAGGAGGTCTCCGGTTCGATTCCCGGCCAGGCGACTTGAGTTCGAATAGTTGCCTTGGTTTGGTTAATGAGTAGGGGCCGCGGAGATAGCGCATCCCTTGGGTGGGGGGTACGTGAAATATACAAAAAAAGAAAAAAGATATCGATAAATCGAAAGGTTCATAGATCTGAAATCGATAGACAAAGCGATAGGTAAAGAAGACAGCGGGAAAATGGAGAGCTCCTCTAGGTTGAAACGGGTGGTCGTTGACTAAAGGCCTAGATACACGCGGCGATTAATCGCCGTGTGTACCTAGGCCCTCAGGTGGATATGATTGACCTACTGTAGGGTCTCTTTTGGGTTGCCGTTTGTCAGTCTACTTAGCTCCTTTATCTCTCGTAACTACCAATAAGATCACTTTATCCTCCCTTTGTCGTTTTTGTCTACCGTCATGTCTATCAACTATTTCAAAAATTATCTCGCCGACCAGGCAACGCCGGAACGCGGTGTCCAGCGTGGCGACGTCCTATTCATAGAGCTCCAGCGTTGGTCACCTGCGCGTTTGCCGGATCCGGAAAAGCGTCCTGCAAAGACTCGCCGAATATACAATTTTACGGCGCAAAATTGCAACGTTGGCGTGTCGCGTCGTTTGGCGGTGGCGTTGTCACCGCGATGCGTTATTTGCCGCTCCATTGCGCCCGGCGGCGTTGCGCGCTCCGCCCCCGGTGCACTGCTCCGCCGCGCCGAGGCGAAACATGCTGTTCTCGCTTAGCGGGGGGTTCTTCGGCGTGCGATGTGACGCTGACGCGCGCTCACCGCTCCGCGGCTAATTTCGCGGCGTTTTTACGATTCGGGAAATCTCACGACAGACGCGCGGCGAGCCGCTAACGGGTTGCGGGTTGCTGCGGTGTCGTGCGGGTCGATTTTTGAATCGTTATCGAATGGCCTCGATCGATAACTCCCTATCTTCACAATGCAATAAATCGATGGAGGTCATTCGATAACGATTCGGCAATCGAGGCTCTGGACCTGGGATTCGTCTAGGCGCGGAAAATCTCGCGGAAATCAGGGATTCAACGGGTTGACCCAACGTTGTATAATCGACCGAGGGATGAACGAAATTCCCGTTTTTATCCGCTCAACTCTGAAAGAAAACCTACACAGGATTAAAATTGCTAGCGCTTCAGCACAACGGGCCGGATTAAGGGGGTGGCTACATGGGCCGCGGCCCATGGCGGCAAATCTAGGGGGCGGCAAATTTTGCAATTTTTTTAAATGTAGGTATGAAAAAAATCGGATTTAGAAAAAAAATTACTAACGAGAAAAGGCTAAAAAATCTCTCATTTCCTGAGAGTATAGTAATTTCTAATATTGTCGTCTTTCAGTGATACAAGAGACAGCACCTTTAATTAGTCGAGTTAAGAGAGAAACCAAACACACAATTTGACCTGGAACGGCGCGACTTAGGGAGAAATGATGACGAGGACTTAAGATGAAAAGGAGAAGCCCTCGGCGTGGCAATCGGCATGTATCACATATTAGCGCCTGCAAGACTGCACGAATACTTCACGCATTGCATCAAACACAGTGCGGTTATTATGGTCAGCGTGAAACGGATAGCGCCTACAAGAATGCATGAATACTTCACGCATTGCGCCAAACACAACGCGGTCAGCGTGAAACGCATATCGCCTACAAGACTGCGTGAATACTTCACGCATTGCGCCAAACACGGTGCAGTCGGCGCGGCGCGGCAATGGAAGTTAAAATATTTAAAGCAAATTTCGTATTTGTTCTTTCATAATTTTTTAATTCATTTCTTATTAATGGAAGGCCTTGTCCATTAGAGATAGGTTTACGAAACTTGACTTTCGCGCAAAGTTCCGTGACCTTTTGCTAGTAGTGTTGATAGGGAATTCTCAAAAAATGTGTTCAACACGAGTAAACGCGTCTTATGCACCCCTCTCCCGCTGGCACGTTGACTTGATGGTTTTTAATTGATGTTTCAAAACGAATGAGAAGGGGCGGCAAAATACAGGCGGCCCATGGGCGGCAAGTAGGAAAATCCGGCTCTGACGGGCTACTTGAAAATTACTTAATTTTAAGTTAAATGCCACATGTGATCTCTTTCAAATCTTAAGTAGGAAACAAGTCGCACAGATCACATCGCATATCGCCAATCTCTGTGATCTTCGCATGAAAAACTAATACATACTTTCTCCGGTCAATAATATACCGAATTATACGGGGGAAATATACCGAATATACCGTTGACTGAGATTTTCTCAGCCAAAGACCTTCCTTTCAGATCTCTGATTATCCACTAATTAACATATGGCCTCTTGTATTTGTAGCATCGATCCTCCATATGTAACCCACAGACTCTCACCTCGGAGCCTAACGATTATCCCTTTTCACGACAATGAACTCATAATAGTTCGAAATCCAGCCGAAATCTCGAGCAGAAACATGACCTTTGCCCACCAATCTATTCATTAAATTTGGGTCAGTAAAACACAGCAACACCTCGATCCGACGATGATTAGGTCCGTTTCGTAATAAAATTATAGTGATAATAACATACGTGATCGTACTAAAGTCCCTCCTTTTTATCTCCGAATCTGAACGTAACCCTCGAGCCGCGGGTTGACGAAGCTTTGTCGCTTCCGATGCTTACACTGCCGTGCTAAGGAAAAACGCCGTATGAGCCTTCAGGCGTTGCCAAATTTCCTCGGTAAAATCACTAATTTTCAGGGAAATTTTTGAATATTTTCCCGCCAATTTCTCAGATAATTTTGCTTATAATTTGATCTAAAGTGTCTGAAAATTTCAAGGAAAAATATTCATAATTTTCCGGAAAAATGAACATTTTATCCAAAGAAATTTGGCAACTCTCGAATGTTCGTACGGCGTTCTTCCTTAGCACGCAGTATGTGGGTCAGTTTTCAACCTTATTTTACGGTCAATATTGTTTTATTATACGGACTTATCTCTCCATCTCCCCGAAACCGTGAGGCTCCTGACCTTCCTTTGCGCGAGCCGGAGCCCGCCTTCGAAAATCCTAGGAAATGGCCGCGGGCGAGACCGGACCCGCCGAAATGTGGGCAGGGATTCGTCTGGACCGACGAGAGAGAATCAGGCTCGTCTCCGTCTGCGCGGAGATGCCGCAGCGGTCGAAAACTCCACCGATAAAACGATCGATTAGATTGTGTTAGTGTGTTACTTACTGCCGAAAAATGTGCTGGAATGAACTTGTTGAGTAATTCAGGGTGTCTAGAAGTTCGGGATTTCCGGGAAGTCAGGAAATAGTCCTGAGTTTTTAAGGGCGATCCGGAAGTACTGAAAAAGTGCGGAAATTTTGCAAGAAAATCCGGATTTGTTTCATTTTTGTCGCAATTTGAGCGGGAAATTCAAATTTTTGAAGTTTTTCGAATTTCGTCAGGTGAAGGTATTGAAAAAGTACTGTATTTTTCCGTTGAGGAGGTACTGAGTTCCTTGGAAATGTACTGAAAAATACTGTAAAAGGACTGATTTTTGGCCAGCCTGTTTTAGTAGACACCCTGGTTAAGTAATTTTAATCCTTGAAGTTTTTTCCTGTCGGTTATTTGGCTTTTATTCCCTGATGACGGAATCTACAGCCATCTGTAGAGATATGGTGTTATTAGAGGGTATCTGTTAGGGTACTGGTGATTCGTTTGTTTCTTGATTTGGGGTTTTATGGTAGTTTCTGGGGGTTTGTGAGTTTTGTAAGCGACTTTGCAGACCATAAGACCGAGTGACTTAGTAAACATAAAAATGACTAGAAGGATAAGATTTCGATTTTGTTATTTTTGTCTGGGGTGTAGAGTAGGTTTTTGCTGTTATTAAGTTTATTTTTCTTTTTTATTATTCATAATTTTTTCCTACTTTTTTTATTCTTGCCTTTTTGAAAAGTAGAGAGAATGCACGTAGTTCAAAGGAGTTTCCGAAATTCCTAAAGACAATTTTTGTAATGTGTCTCTCACCATCGGTCACAGTTGAGACATGGTCAAAATCTGCGCTGTGGATTGTGTTCTTTATCGAGGAGAGGATTTGTCCATCGTCGAGCTGTCAACATCAGATTGGTTATAACAGCGTAAGAAGAAAACTCTTGACTAAAGCTCAGGGGTTGGCTTCCATCACTCTCAACTCTGGCAGGAGGAAAGCCGAAGTATGACTCCACGACTGCATTACAAAGGAAAAACGTCGTATAAACATCCGAGGGTTGCCAAATTTCCTCCAATTAAATGTTTATTTTTAAGGAGAGCTGTGAATACTGTCACTTGAAATTTGCAGATAATTCAGATTTGATTGTGATTAAAGTTCTCTGAAAAATTGGAAGAAAAATATTCTTAGATTTCTCTGAAAAAGCGTGTTTTAATAGAGAAAGTTTGACAACGTCTAACAGCAGACTACGGATTGCAAAAACTCTCATTCGCATCATCGTTCGTTTTACTTGGCGAAAAGTAGGTAGCGCTGGCCACCCGAAATTAATTTTGCCTCATCCTATTATATAGATTGTTACCACGGGGTTCTAAAGTATATTCACCTTAATGCCCGAAATATCAAAGACCTGATGATTGGACGGGGAATTTGGGGGCAAATCGGCGCCAGCGCGGTGTCTCGGTGAATGGCCCTTGGGCCATTTCCTTGGCGATCCGATCGTTACAAACACCCTCGCAGGAGACACTCGGGCGTAAAAAAGCGTTTTAATGATCATTATCGGTTCTCGCCGCTGGGAGCGCTGGCGTCGCGTCGGACGCCCCCGAAACCATTAAAATTTGGGCGCCCGGGGAACGGATAAAAAGGTCCCTTTGTCCCGGAGCCGATTCCGAAATGTTACACTTGTGTACATAGCATCTCCACGCGACGACGGAGACAGAGAACTCTCCCCCTTTTATTTTTATTCCCCAAAGCTCGGCTCGAACATCTGGAAGGACTTAAAGCGAGATGAGGTCCTTTGCCTTGCCCGATCGTGCGCCACCTCGGGCGGAAAAGAGATTTCCAGGGTTTTGTGTTTTAAACGTTTCTAATGACTCTCCCGGAACGGATTTAGATATTTAGCCCGGTTGTCAAACTTTCTTCTTTGGAATTAATTCTGCACCGGAAAAAACACATTGGATCTAGAGTCCGGGCTCTTAAAAACATTGATAAGAAAAAATACTCTTGATTCAATAGGAGTTTAGCTTAAATCAAGAACCAAGCCTCCTAATTGGACGTATTTCTACCAAACAGACCTATGTGGAGGTGAGAAATATGGGGTGTGCTCTAGAAAACTGCATAAGAAGCAATGTAAAAGTGGGCGTGATTCCTTTTGAAGAATTGGAAAAGCGGGATTTTACATTCTATTAAACAGACCTATGTGCCAACTGAATGCGGCAGTCATGAGCCGCGGGCATGGCAAGAGAGCGTTGTGGACAGGGCTCATGAGTTAAAAGAGTCCCGCCCAAGACTCCCCGTCGTGCCGGCGCTCGTTCGTTGCCGCTGACGTCACTGGCGCTTTATGCTTTATTATTCTCATTCATTCTTACGGCCAGAGAACTAACGAGCACACCCCATATTTCTCACCTCCACATAGGTCTGTTTGGTAGAAATACGTCCAATTTAAGCGGATTTCCTTTTGATTACTAAGCAAAAATCTGATTGAATCAAAAGTATTTTTTCTTGTAAATGTTTTCAAGAGTCTGGACTCTAGATCCAATGTGTTTTTTTTCCAGTGTAGGGTTGATTGCTTTATTACTTTCTGCCCACTCTACTTTTTATTTATGTTTGTTATTGTAGGATGTTCCTTCTCCAGCACTTTCAAGAACGGCCGATTAATCAATCTACATATAGTTTCTGGATTTCAGGAACTCCCTGAAGAATGTTCAAGCACCACGTCTTGCTGCAGTACGTCACGTATTTGCACACGAAATTCGACGATGCGACATTTTTGCACTAAAAGTACGTCCTGAGAAAATATCGCGTATCGAAAGGCAAAACAATTTGCCGTTGTCACTCGAAACGTGTTCTTTTGTAGTTATTTCAAAGTGTTACTTCGTCAAATTTTTTGCGCAAGTTTCTGACGTACTACAGCGTAATGTACGTAATGAACTTTTTAATCCTGGTTATCTTCGATATTCGAGCTGGTTTAAAATCCAGTTACTATAGCCGTAGTTGTTACAAGAACAGAAGTAACAGTAGTAACTGGGCCGTAGCCCAGTGATTCATTAAGTTGGCCTTAAAACTTTTACTGATACTGTGGCACACTCAGGTGGTCGAATAGTTGCTTCGTGCAAATGTACGCTGCTTCCAACAGTTATTTACTAAAATCCAGAAACTCTTCCCGTTGTCGGAATTAGCCTGGTGATTTGGTGCTTTAATTTCGCCTTCAATTTCGACTGATACCGTGCCATGCTCGGGTGGTCAAATAGTTGCTTCGCGCAGATGTACGCTGAGCATACGCTCCTTTTGCGCGCATATAAAAAATTCCTCGAATTCTCAAGAACTTAATGTTTTCTGAGTTTCATTTAAATTCGGCAACTGTGGTCAAAGTACTCGACTGAGTTAAGGCGATTCAGCCGAGATGAGGATCCCGACAAAAAATGGACAAAATGAAGTGCCCGGAACTTCCCGTCTTTAAGTGCAATAAGATGTTTCAAAAATAGATTTTACCGGAGTATTACTTTGTTTCATAACTATCTCGGCATCCGGAGCATTCGTAAACAAGAAGCGTTTTAAAAGTTGAGTCAAAGTTCCCCGATGGATTCAAGCTTGCAATCATGATTTTTAGAGTCAAGGCAGCTTTCAGATCGGAGCATACCTCTGAAGTTTAATCACGGTGGAAAGGAATGGGATAACTAGGGCGGCAACTGCTCATCATGCTAACGCTCAAAAAGTCCTGCCCTGCAACTGTTTTTGCTAATCGAGAATCTACTGAACTCAGCCTGGAAGCTATCGGTAAAGTTTCTCTTTGCGGCATCTGTATCTACTTTATTTAAAAGTGTTAAACATATTTGCACATTTCTGTCATGAGATTAAGCGAAAAAACCCACAATTTAAGGTAAAATTTAAGGTATTCAGGTATTAGGTATCAAGGTATTAAGGTATTTCAAAATTTCAGGTAATTTTAAGGTAAAATACTGAAAAGAAGCTGTCTCAGCATCTGGACGGAATGTCGATGTTAAACGACTGGACGTCTGTTTTCCGTCCAAAATATAATGCTAGTCAATTACATTTAGTGATGAGTTTATTTATACTTTTTCTATTTATTGGTGAAAATATAGGAACATAGACACTATCGTTAGCATTTTGTTCTCTCAGTACATATACTTCGTTTTTTACTGATCATAAGTAACTCAGCCACGAGCTGATCAACATAAATTACCAACAAAACGAACGATTTGAGGCTGAGTAGAGTTTGACTAAACTCTACTCAGCCTCAAATCGTTCGTGAAATGAATCAGTGAGAACGAAAACACACCAAGTCGAAAAAATGAAAATAATCAAGACACACACAAAACTGCATATTAGGTGAAGAAGTTAGTCCTAGAAAAATATTTTTGGTGCCTAAAAGCAAGCATTTAAGGAAACTTTAAATGTCCAATTTGGCACAGATACGGTAACTTCAATGACCATCGTGAAAATTGTCCGTCCTTAGTGAAAAGAGAGCATTTACGAGGTGCCGAGTTGGTGTGTGTTCGTTCTCACTGATTCAAATATGTTTCATACGTTTATTTTTACTTTTTCTTTCCTGTTGGTCAGAAACACGAACATGCTGCTATGCGATTTCGCCAATTTTTCGCACTAACGTCGATCGTTCGGTCATGAGAAGTGAATGTGAATATGGATGCGACGATCGACACAAATTAAGAAAATAACACCACTTCAAAAACATTAATGTTTCGAACCTTTGCTCGCCTCAAAATGGGGTAATCAGTGCAATTTCGTTCCACACGTCTATACAACATCAACGACTGGGTGCTAGGCGCACTTGTTCAAGAACATCCTTCATCGAAACAACCAATTTTAAAGAGAGAGCTCGGCCATGAGTCGAGTGAACTTCCAAGGAAGAGATCAGGGTACGCACTTATCAGACGATTATCATGATAATATTTGGATCGTAAAGGGGTATAGGTGGGCGTTTAATGCGATGCATCCTTGCGCCAGGCGACCAGTCGCCCAAATCGAATCCGTTTATACCAATTTAATTCAAATTACAAGTGTCGGTAGCCTGGCGTTTCAGCGCCGTGGAAATTACTCCAATTTTCGGGGCTGCGACTTTAAATGACGGTAATCGGCTCCATCTGTCCCGCTTTTTTCAGGGCTCTTCCAGGGGTCGTAATTACAGGGTCAAAATGGCCGATTTAATAAAAACCTAATCCTCCTAATTTCGGAGGACAAAATGGCCGGCTCTAATCCCCCGGTTACTTGGGCGCACTCGACGATAAGACAAATTACTGCTCTCCTCTGCCTCGGCCTCGATGGGGGCAGGTTCGCTCCGGTGCAGGAAGTATAGGGTTGAAATAGAAAGGGAAAAAGCATCATGTGAAGTAATGTTTAAATAATGGCAGAGTACTAAATGTCTCGATAAATTAGTGTTTTTATACCCTCCGTCGGCTTGAGCTAATTCCGTCGCCGCGTTGTCTAATCGTTGACTGATTTTAGGCCTGTCAGTCAAAAAATCGTGAAGCAAACCACGAAAACTCTCTCATAATGCATGCTCTTCATTCTTGGAAAAGTCGCCACCGATCTGCTACGAAACTTTTATTTTGCGTCTTCTGCGCCAGTCTGGTGGATTGGTATTACACTGATTTCTTTTTCCGTGGAATGCATCTGAAACATGGAATGAGACAGGTTTTTTCAAGTAATTAATTAATTTTGTATTCCTTGTTTCAACCGCTCCCTCGTGTTCTTTTTCTTTGCAAAAGGTAGATTGTCAAACTGAAATGCACTGACGATGGAATGGCTCAACAAAATCTTACAACAACAGCTTAAACAAAATGCAAACTAACAGACAAGGCAAAATTGTATTTAATCTTCTCTCTTTCTCCATCCTCCTCGTTTCTCTTTCAGCTCTTTTGATCTAAACAGGCAGGTTCAAGCGAAAGGAATAAGAATCTATTTTACCCAAGGATTCGTGCATGAAATGCTTTAGAGACTCATCGTCATTTTGTTTGAAAAATCCAGAAAAGGTGGAAAATATTTTTCTTGAAGTTGTAGTCACCGTGATCAGATCTTTCGATCTTTCTTGAACCCAATGGCCGAATCCAAAACGGTGGAACTACACAGAAAAACAGTATGATTAAAGGTAAAATAATGTGAGTGCGGTAATCTCCAACAGACTCTATGGTAGCAAATGCTGTACCTCTAACCACGTTTACCATAAGGTGGTAAAATGGTGCTGGGTCCACATCATTTCGCGGGGGAAACAATGCTAGATCTCTCGTAGCTCTCCATAGATCTCTCTGCGTGATCTCAACTTAATATCCCAATGCAAGTTGGCTTGAGCTGAACATTCTCCGCCTCAATCTTGTACTGGTACCTTATTAGAGCTCAACACTTTTGACTCAAACTGAAATTTTTGAACATTCTGTCTTTGTTTTCCCCGCGGAATGGCGTGGACTCGGCACCATTCCACCACCTTGTTACATACAGTTCGGGTCATTTCTTAGTGTTTTTTTTTCCTCATTCACCAAAAGTATGGTAAATGCTACTGGACGACTGGTTATCCTTGCTCAACAGTGTCACTGAGTCAAAAACCTAGTAGACACATAGTAGAATTTACCCTATTTCTGGCAGAAGCGCTCGCTGGAAAAAAAACACATTGGATCTAGAGTCGAGACTCTTAAAAACATCGACAAGAAAAAGTACTCTTGATTCAATCAGAATCTAGCTTAAATCAAGAACCAAGCCTCTTAATTTAAGCGGATTTCGTTTTGATTCAAGCAAAAATCCGATTGAATCAAGAGTATTTTTTCTTGTCAGTGTTTTCAAGAGTCTGGACTGTGTTTTCTTTTCCAGTGCTCCTTTTTTTTTTTGACATTTTGGAATGATGAACTACTATCTCTAGCTCATCTGAAAAGCACTTCCCTACTTAGAAAGTTAATGGCACATATGATGTTTCTGTAAAGAGCCAGAAACGGCCTTGTCGAAGAATTTAGTGGAACCATGGACGGCGGTCAACGCGGCAACATGGGTCCGTGGGAGTGTCCCGCCTCCCCCGTCTTTACGACCCATGACGATATCAACAGGTAATTTAATATTTATGCCCGCATAAAAACCGTTTAACGGCTTGTAAATATTTATTTTCGTTTAACGATTAGCGAAAAAAAATCCCCGTTTAATGACGCTCGTCGGGTCCAGGGTCTCCCGGAGAAATCGAACGTCGCGTCGCGTCGGCCGATTTGCATGCCGTCCCGCGCCGCTCTCAGCGGGGACGGACGCAGCAGCAATTTGGCAACATCGGATTTTCTCCATTAAAACCTATGTTAAATAATCGATTCTTGTCAGAGCACCTAACCTCTATGAAAATCTATACATTTCCATAGGTTTAAATGGGGAAAAACAATGTTGCCAATGCTGGATCCGCCAATAGAGGGACGGATGGACGCACATCAGCTCCGGTATCAACACCAAAAGGGCTACATTTTGTAATTTTGGGAATTACTATTTCTGTCTTATCCGTAAAGAGACCTATGTGCATAGGGAAACTAAGGGTACATTCGTTGTTCCTAAACCGAGCCAGAAATTGTAGTTTCTAATCGCAAACTGCAATCCAAATCGAGCGGTGATGTTGCACGTCAATTGGTGGGAGGCGAAGATGATGGGCGATGAAAGTTTGTGTCATCGGGAAAATCTCTGCTGGATTTTCTTGTATTTTCCTATTCATCATTTAGAAAGAGTAATAACAACTGTGCAAATTCTTTCCGTAATGTTGCCGATTTTTGCCTGTAGGGCTTAAATCGGTGAATTTTTCAGTTAAAAACTTCCAACGATCTCTCAGTAAAAATACAATTCGCCAGAGACAATTTCGCAAGTTCGAGGGCACTTACGATCTTTCGTCTTGGGGACGCCGAGACGTCCTTTAAATATTTTACCGACCGTCCAACGAAGCTCACAATAAATTTTTCATCGGCCATATCCCGCACGGTAGAATGTCGGAGGCGCGGAAACTATTTCCTCAGGTGCATCTTACGACACCCCTCCACCCCCCTTCCCCCGATGAAGCGGTGATTTTTCTTGCGCGCGTCTGCCGCGTTATGACGTCAGCCGGGGACATTTGTCACCACCTCTCCTTATTTCGCACCTCCGAGGTGGTCGCTCTCTCATTGAGATTTTATCACCGTATAAATCGCCGCGCCGCTCGCGAAACAGCATACCTTCAATTCGAGATGTGGAGGTGAGCCTTCTCGTCCATAAAACTCTATCCTCCCCATGGCTCATCGTAATGTGCGGTCACGCGGTTTCATTAGGGAAGTTGTCCTTTTAATATTGAACGTCCTTCTACCTGCGATCCTGGTCGGAATTATTCCTCTCCCTCGCTTTATTGTCCTTTTAAGTGATGTTTTATCAACTGTTGGGATGTTTTTTTGATACGCATCGCTACGCGTATCGAGCTTGAAATTCGAGCCGTCATAAACTCGCGCACATCACGTTATCGCACGTTTTTAGCGGATTTGGTCGTCTCTCGGACGAAGAAACGTAACTCTTTTCCAAGGTTGCAAAATTGACCGAAAAAATTCAATTTTTTTAAATGATGTATTTGTGAAATTTTTGTCCAAAATTTGTCTGATTTTTGCATAAAGTCTGAAGAAAAATCTGTCAAATTTTCAGTTCAAGATACCCAAAATTCTCATGGTAAAAATGCAATTTGCGAGGGGAAATTCGGCAACACTGGAATGTAGTTACGTTCTTTTGCAGGTTAAACGACGATTATAGAGATCGTGTTATTGTGTGCGAGCCGGTTTCGCCTGTCTTGTGGTCGTATTGGCGAGGACCGTTAGTGCATTAATCGCCCTCTTAAGATCCAGTTGACAAGTTGCAGGTTTTGGAATTTGAATTGGAAAGCGAATTGTTAAGTACATATCTCGCGCTCGCGCGACAAATTGAGGGCGACCATCATTTAAGATAAGCAGACGGGTGAAAGATTCGGTTATTTTCATTTTTATTACGGGCCGCGCGAAAACCGAATATTTTAGAGACATCGCATTAGCTACCTGAGCGATGTGATCAGGCGAGACAAGAGTTAAGCCGATAAGTATTATATGGGCATATTTATGCTAAAAGAAACTGTATGTGTATAGGATTTGTGTGCAACATAGTTCCCTTTAGCAAAGATACGTCCATTTAATCATCGTGGTTGGGTCAACTTCACAGTCGTTCCTTGAGCAGCTCTTTCCTTCAGGAAGCTCCATGTGGCTTATATGCTTGGCCAAAGAAGTCTCTAATGTATTATCATGGAGAGGACAAATTTCACGAATTTCGGGCAAAACTCGACAATACAATATCATGAATAGATCCTTGCAAGGGATTACAATGACTTATCACAGCCTAAATTACAAAATAAAAATGTTTATGATTTCAACAGACTTCAAGGTAGAAGCAGACATACCTTAAAATTTGCAAAATTAGCTACATTTTTCGTTTGGTACAGTGTATTTTTTGCAGTGGCACACCACTACAATCTCTACCAACGATTCATTTCCAATAGGATTCATTTGTCCTTCCCATGATACTGTAATAAAAGGCCTTTTGAAACTCCCTTAACTTTCCTGGATCTTCGTGAACAACAACTGTATCGTTTATCTATCTTTTTTCTAAAAGCTCATCGTAAAGAACGGAAATATCTTTACGAAATCTATAATCTTCAATGTTCACAGAATTCATCAGTTATTGCTAGACAAAAATTAGTGATGAATGTGGACTGTCTAAAGTAAATTTACTGAAAAACTACAGATGTGGGATCCGAGAAATATGCATGATTTCGTACGAGACAAAATCGTAACCAAAGCTACCTCTCCAATTATACATGAAGGGACCTCCCGGGGGCTCTCTGAACACGGTATCCAATATCATGGCAGCGCTACGATATCTGCATGTGCATATCAAGGTTTTCAAGTGCTGCACGAGAAAATGATTTTTCTCCTTTTTCAAACGAAAGAGGATATTTTCTTTCTCAAGGACGAGACGTCTCGACAACCCCTGGAAGCGAACGCTTATTCCGTCTATCGAGGAGACAGAAAAGTAGTTTTATGACATAAATAAATATGATTACATTGCTCATCAAATCTGTGTTCGGTCGCAGTAATGATTGTACTTAGTCCTCGTTCGTTTTTTTTTGTTTCAGTGCTGGGAGAACTGCCAACTCCTCGAATCTTTCCCGGCTTTCGAGGCCATTTGCTCCAAGTCATCCGTTTGCGTGAGTATTTCCATGTTTTATATTTTTTCAACCGTGCTCTTCTTCGTTTTTTGCTCTGCGGCTGAAACAAATGTTCCTCCTCACGGCTCCCGCCTCTTTTTTTCTCTTTATTTAACTGTAAATAGGAATCTGAAATAGGAATCAACGCGTCTTGGAGTTCTATTTTCTCTTGTTTCCAGCTTTTTATGAACGCTGCAAATGACACCGAAAGAACAACAGCGCCGCGGTTGAATGATTGAAATACCCTCCGTTTTCTTGTGCAATATACCCTGCCATGCTAAGGCAAAACGTTGTATAAGCCATCAGTCTTTGCCAAATTTCATTCGACAAATCACGAATTTTGAGGAAAATTTTTGAACATTTCTCTTCCGATTTTTTGGAGGCTTTCGTCCATAATTTCATCTAAAAATTCTGAAAATTGGAAGGAAAGATATTCATAACTTTCTTCAATAATAAATATATTTCCTGCGAGGAAATTTGGCAATATTTGAATGCTCATATCACATGGCGTTTTTACGGCAGTATCCTGCTTCCTTCTCCCTTTTCCCCTTGATTTTCCCTACATGTAGATTCTGAATTTCAACTGAATTCATCACATTAATTATGAATATTTGACCATACACAACTATGGGAGAAGCGACTTCATAGGAGGCAAATTTTTCCAGAAAGCGGTTATTGCCAATTTCCCACGGATAACGCACGCGGTGTATCGAAAAGAAGAAGTTGCGAGCGTTTTTCGTGGCGATGTTAAATTTCATTTAACAATTCTTTACCCAGATCAAGATCGAAGAAAACTTCGAGTATTCTTCTCTGAAAACTACGATTTTTGTGCTGATAATTCAAACCATTATCAAACCGGTTTGCTTTGATACCTTTTGGCCTTTTTTGTGCCAACATTTTTGCAAAATACTTATTTTTGTAGTTTTACCAAATCTCAAAATAAAATTTTCGGAACGTTATGACCGATTAGTTTACTCTCTACACAACTTTAGAGAATATGAATTTTCAACTCCTAAACTAAAACATTTCTGAGCGAGAGCTTGGAGCACACTTCCATCCTATTTTGAGCAGGTAAAAATTAAAGCGTGCAGACTTTGAAGTGAATCTGCCTATAACGACACCGTAAATCACTAATACATCTCAAAAATGTTGCTTGGAACTCGCCGTAACGTAATGTAGTTCGCATCCATGCCTCTTTCAGCAGATTAGCTCAAAGTTTCCGTCGTCTTGAGCTAATTTATTTTTAACCCGGTTAGCTGCGCCTCATCTGTCAGGCGGCAGTCTAAAGTTCTACAAAAGTTGCGTTTTAATGTGTTTTACTGCGCGGGAAAATTACCCTAACCCACGCTACAAAACGTTAAAACGTCCGGGCATGTTTATGGACCAAGAATGATGGAGCACAAATCGACGCTTTCCTTAAAAATTTCAAAGTGAAAACTATGAGCTATGCTCTTTATATTTCCTTCGAAATCGCTGCCGTGCTCTCGAAAAAGAGTCTCTTGGTTCCAGTATCCAGACTCTTAAAGACTTTGACAAGAAAAAATACTTTCGATTATATCAAATTGTTGCTTGAATTGAGAGCCAGCCTCTAAATTCAAGCGGATTTCCTTTTGACTCAAGCAAAAATCCGATTGAATCAAGAGCATCTTGTCAAAGAGTATGGACTCTGGATCCAGGAGACTTTTTTTCCAGTGTATCCTCAAATGAGACTTCTGAAATTACTTCCTTATACCTTCAATCAGTTGCGTTGACACGGATTTCACTCACACGTCAAGTCTAACACGTTGAAAATCACGGAGTGAAATTCGGTACTGGAGTATAGCGCCCAAAAACCTCGTGTGATATGACTGTGAAGTGAAATTAGCACCATGAAAGCGTATGTCACTCCGCGAAAAGAGTAGACTCCGCTCCGTAATGTCGTAAGTCATTCCGTAAGGAGGATAGATTCCGCTCTGCATTCATAGCTCTCGAGTTTTTTGAACGCCATGTAGAATTGTAGACTTCGGCCCAGAATTTCACTCTGAAATTCATGATAGTGTAACAATTTAACCTCAAATGTTAAAAATCGGAAATGAGTCACATTTGGCAGCTGAGGAAGACACGGGAAGCGTAAAAGCGCACTTGTTGAACGGTGTTTAGTATATATTTACTCAGGATTCCAGTTCCACTCCTGGTCCAGAAGCATGAGTCGCTCGGCTGGCACGTAGTTCTAGCCCCGTAGTCGAGCCTAAGCACACATCGGCCTAATCTAACCGCACAACCAAACCTTTCCTTCAACCACACCCCACCTTAGCCAACGCTGAGTTTCCTCGGCTCTCCATGACTTTCGTCTATTTTATTTAAAAAAATCCAATTTTAAATTTCGCTTCTTCAATTTTGAATTTGTTGTTCAGAATGATTCTTCAGACCCATGTGTGAGTATGTGAGGAATTTCGGCCGCTTTTGGCCATAAATTCAAAATCTGCCAAGATTCCTGATTTAGTCGATGTGATGTATCGCTCGCCGGTTTGACCAAACCAAGAACCCGAACGAAACACCCTAATAACTAACAAGACATAGTGTCTAGAACCGAGAAAACCCGGGAAAAAGGAAATTTAAAACTTCATAGATACCATGCCGTAAGGTCGTTGGATAACAATTGAGAGGTTTGCAAGTAAGCATTCCTCCGCAAAAATGAGTAAGTTTATTCAAAAACCAAATCAAATACGTGCTTTACCAATGAGAGTTCCCAACAATTGTAATTATAAATCACTCTGGATAATTTGAATTCTTAGATTGCGTATTTTTCGGGGGTCTAAGAGTTCCATCACCTAACCTCAAGATTTTCGACATGTCCATACTCTCCCTATATAGGTACTCTAGAGACAGGCGGAAATTCAGGACGAAAGGAGTCTATTGAAGCGCGGGCCCGGGAGCAAGAGATACACCTCGAGTAATTGAGTTTTATTACGTCGTCGCGTCGTTCCGAACGTAACAAACTTATCAAGGCGGGTATTGTGAACAAACGGGAGTGGGAATACTTAACGCAGCTTTACGAGCGCCCTCGCCCCCCACCCCCTTCGGCTCCGTTGTAATTTTCAAGTTTCGGCTAATTTGTCATGTGGAGATAGAGAATCGCTTCCCGGTGTCGCGCCGGTGGTATTCACTCGCCGAACGGGGCGAGGGCTTAGCGACTCCGCTACGAAATCATGAATAACACAAACGAGGAAATTTTCATGTCATTCGTCGGATGGTGTCAAGTTGATCAATATTGGATGTTCCTATGGTGGAAGGAAGTATACGATGGACGCAAACCCTTGTGCGCGTAGTTTTTTTTTGGCATAAACAGGGTGTCTACACGGAGAAAAACACTTCGTGCATGGGACCCGAAGTTGAGGTCATATGGATTGCATTTTGCAAAAACGAACCACTAGCATTGTAATGATGCTAAGATTGTGCAACTTCATCTTTTGCAATAAAATTGCAGAAATCGTGAAAAACTATGAAATTTAGATGGTAATTTTTGTCTTTTTACAGTTTTTAGGGAGTAAAATAGAAACTATTGATGGATAATCGGGTTTTTCCTCCAAGACAAAAGAAGTTGCACAATCTTAGCAACATTGCAATGCTAGTGGTTCCTTTTTGCAAAATGCAATTCATATGGATCTCTGAAGTTTTCTGATCACGCATCCGGAAACTTAAGGTCGAACTGCCGAAGTTCGGGTCAGACATCGAGGCACTTCGGTAAGTGCCGGAGTACTTCAGATGTGTGACCCGAATTTCGGCAGCTGGACCTCAAGTTTTTAGATACGTGATCCGAAAACTTCAGAGATCTATATGACCTCAACTTCGGGTCCCACGCACGAAGTTTTTTTCTCCGTGTACTTTTACAGTACATTTCCGAGAAATTCAGTACTTTTGCAGTCCCTCCATTTGACGAAATTCGAAAAATTTCAAAAATATGAATTTCGCTCTCATATTGCGACAAAAATGGAAAATTCCGGACCTTCTAACGGAATTTCCGCACTTTTTCAGTACTTCCGAACCCCCCGTTTTTATCTATAGTCTCAAAATATTTCATGTTAATAAAATACATGGTTGGCACTGAATTTTTAGTCTCGCGGGAAACTATATTTTAAGGATCAGAAGGATCCCTGTTATTTTAAAAATTTTAACCTGTTTTTCTCTGTCAGAATACAGTTTTCTAACTTGTTCATGCATTGGATCTTCTCGTTTTTTAGACTTTGAATGTTTGCATAAAGAGTTTTTGAGCAAAAATCCTCAATTCAAAGAGTCTTTGTTTCATCCCAAATTCCTAGGGGCTGTTAGGCAACACGGCACGCACTGGTTGAGTGCTACGAGTTATGCTTATTGCATCGGTAGTGTTTGCTCAGAGACTCGAGACTTATGTTAATCAGTTTTCTCCTCACTCACTCCTTGCACCGTGGGCTTTCTGGCACGCCACAGTGGAGTCGATCCCGCCAAAATCGGAACATAAGTTCGAAAAAAGTACTCTCATAAACATTATTATGGTTCTGAATTTTCCTTCGTGAAAAACCATACTTTACATTTGGGAAAATATCTTCTATGAATCATCCGAGAACATCTAACCGGCGGGCCCAGAATTAATATGTCCGTCATATAAATAAATCCATCACATTATGTACTAGTAAAAAAATATCCAGAACATTTTCGATACAGTCATTAGTAATTGTCAATAAAGAGACAGTATTATTAATAATGGTGCATATAAGTAATTCTTGAACAAAACTAAAAATAACTTTTGCAAAGAGGCTAATTACGTGTTTTATTTGGTGGAAAAAGTGCGCCCATTAAGGAGGTCAGCTTGATTTGGAACTTGATGATGGGGGAAAAGTAAAGTGCCTTCAACTCCTCGGATAGGCAAACAGCACTACAATGATGCACGATCCTCAACTTTCTTCCTCCGCTGTATCCGTCTCCCCACCGAGAGAGCTATTTTCCACCATTGATTACAGAATGCGAACATCAAGTTGTTTTGCTTATAGTTTGACGTCATCTCAAGATTATCTTTAAAAAAAATGGGCTGAAACCACTCTCTCAGCGCTAAGCATGCGGAAAAATCCGAGACCAAGGATTTGTCGGTGTTTTGAAAGCTAATCGGCGACTCAATTTCTGCTTTTCTGCGGTTGAAAACGAGATTATGTTCATTTCAAACTGCCCCGTTTCTTTATATTTTGTATTTTCCTCTGCCTTTCCCTCGATTAAGTTGCTATTTTCATGTCTTTTGGCTGCGTAAGTTGTACTTTGTATAGTCAGGGTGTCTACAAGTCCGGAAAGTCCGGAAATAGCACTGATCTTTTAAGGGCGGTCCGAAAGTACTAAAAAAGTGCGGAAATTTCGCATGAAAGTCCATAATTTTTTTTAATGTTTTTTCATTTTTGTCGCAATTTCAAATTTTTGAAATATTTCTACTTTCGTCAAATGGAGGCACTGAAAAAGTACGGAATTTCTCTGTCGGAGGAGGTACTGAATTTCTCGAGAATGTACTGAAAATGTACTGTAAAACTCCTTATCTTTGACCAGTCTGTTTTAGTAGACACACTGATAGTTGAACTTCCATCGGGCGTTGTGCCAGTTCAGCGGATGGCGGCTCCACCGTGCGGCTCTGGGCGGAGCCAGGCTCGTCGTTTGTCGCGCGTTTCGGAGTCTGCTCATTTTTCCAGCTGTGTAAATCAGGGAAATCAAATATGAGGCCGAGCCCCATCCACAACCACTTCTTATTAGCGCTCTCCTTCCCCGTGGCCCGTAGCCCGATGAATTTTCAAGTGAACCCTACGCCCCCCCGCCCCGCTCAACCGCTTACACTCCGCGCGCTCCTCCAAATGCCGTTCCACGTTCCACGTTCCCTGTTCGAGGGCCACCACCGCCCTGACACAAATATCGACGCCGTTGTCGTGTCTCTGTCAATTATCAGGGTGTCTACAAGTCCGGAAAGTCCGGAAATAGAAATGATTTTTTAAGGGCGGTCTGGAAGTACTGAAATTGTGCAGAAATGCAGCAAAGAGGTCCGGATTTTTTTTCATTTTTTCGTCGTTTCTGTCGCAATTTGAGCGAGAAACTTAAATTTTTAAAATTTTTCGAATTTCGTGAATTGGAGGCACTGAAAAAGTACTGAATTTTTCTGCTGAGGAGATACTGAATTTCTTGGGAATGTACTGAAAAAGTACTGCAAAAGTACTGATTGTTGGAAAATCACTATTCGGACAAAATAAGATTATGGCAATATTTTCGAGGCGACGTTTGGCCAAGGTCTCCTTTTTCTAAGGGTCATGACCGATTTTTCAGCAGCACTTGGCGCAATTACGATTGTAGTGAGATGATGGCGTCAGCTATACACAAAATGTTGGCACGTAATTTTTTTGCTGTTCAATTCGGTATTCAAAGTCTTTCCCGGAAGTTTTTACCTCTCCAAAGTAGGTTATAGTATGCATTTAAAAATATCGTATTCTTGAAGTTTTCTTGATTGATAACGCTTCGTCTCTTAATGGAGTCGTATTTAAATTTTTAGTCATTTATGCAGTATGCATTTAGTAATTTTATGCAGATCAACAAATAAATGAGAACAAATTACCCTTTATGTGTTCACTCACGTCCCCTCAGCGCGAAATCCGAAATCCGCGATATTTGGTGAGACGTGGCAACGCCAGGTGAGTATGACACTCCCGGGGCCGTGTTTACACATTGCAGTGATTCTCAAGGCCGCGTCCGGGTCGTAAAGTACGCAACTTGTTCGTACAGGTGTTCCCGCCTTCCTCCCCCCTCCGCCCCCCGGCCTTTGGACGAGGTACCCCCGAAGCCGTGGGCCTGAGAGGCTGCACGTTGGTAAATCTTTGCTTTTAGAGGTTGACGAGAGTGCCTCTGCCTGGACGGTATCATCACGGAACCCCATTTCAGGGGCACGGAGGTCCTGGCCCCGGAGTCCAACGTAAACAAACATTCTCCATCGGTTTATTGATTCGCTGCCGGCCGCGGCCTCCCCGAGGGCCAGTTCCACGCCGTGTAGAACCGAAAACTTCGGTTCCGTTGTTGACTGGTGGACGCATCTAGTTCCAGTTACTCGCCAGGTTTTATCTCCTCTGAAAGTGACCGTTCCCGTAAGGTACCTCGATGAAGAGAGTATGGTCGTTGCTGCCGTGATAGCGAAGAGAGCATAGTGTCACATTTTCGAAATCGAGTTTCTTTCAAAATTCGTCTAATCTCTTTTAGATGAAATCGCTGAAATAGCTGAAACAGCAAAATACGTCTTAATTGTATAAAAACGAGACATAGAGGAAGCCGTAAGTGCACAAAAATGACGTAGTTTCAGACAAAACAGCAGTAAGTGGCATCATTGCTCCAGAGAGCCAATGAAAACAGTGCTTTCAAGTATAGTGCCACCCTCTTCTGCTAATTTTTAACCTGAAAATGTTTTTGTTGCGTGTTCAAAACGCAATCATGGAAGCATGCGCAGAAGATAGCACTTACGACTGTCTTGCCTAACACTAGCCTAACATGAAAATGAATAATACCCTTTTTATGTAATTGAAATAAAATCCGTCGAATTTTAACCATCCAAACGATTTCTAGGAGTCTTTCGGACGATGAGTGGCAATTTGACAAACAACGGAGGCTAACATTTTTCGGTCAATGCTTCGGAGCCCGTTTTCTCAAAACTTCATTTTTTGCACTTACCGCTTTCTTCGCTATCACGGCAGATTGCGGCCTTCGCTAGGAACCCTCCCCCCTACCCCCAATGCTTTCAAGTACTCGCACTGCTGTACCCATCCTCGACTCCTATGGATTCGATGTATTCCCCCCTCGTAAAAACGTGAGTTGCCTCGCGGCGGAAGGTCAAGAAAAATCCGTGCAAGGGCGGGACCCGAGAACTCACCCCCCACACGCGCCCGGCGAGACGCACACTGCCACTCCGCCTCGTTGGCCGTGTAATGACACACGAGGGGCCGATAACTTTCGGGGGACCGGAGGGCTCGACAACCCCTCAACCCCTCGGGCCGCGCACGTGAAGATAATTCGCAACTCGCTCCAGACTTTCCAAGAAGCTCCCGTAGCCCCTCCTCCTTCTCCGTCTTCCCACCGAGGCTGCCACTTTCAACTCGAAATATTGATAAATTGCCACCAGTGTCGTGGCGCGCATGATCGATTATCGATATTCCCACATTTGGAGCTATGGTGCGAAGAATCGATTATTCAGGTGTTTGTTGCCAAAAATCTGTTTATTGATCCTTTTTCATAGGGTTAAATGGACTGCATTTTGCAATTTGGAACTATAAATTCTGGCTCTTCTGGAAAAACACTTATATGCATAGGGAAACTAATGGCATATACGTTGTTTTTAAACCTGGCTAGAATTTATAGTTCCAAATTGCAAAATGTAGTCCAAATGGTAGATTACTTTATTCATCGCAAAGGAACCACGCCATTATAATTGCCACTGAAAAGAGGAAGAAAAGGCTACAAAAAAGTTAGAACGGTATACCCGTTTCCAAGTTCCTCGATTTGCTCAACTAAACTGTTCTACTCCATGCGGTGTAGGCGAATTTTAGGTCTTCGCACCGATCCATACTGCCTCCCTTAGAATGAAAAAAGTTCATCGGGGAAAAATTAACTGTATGTCGTTGTATTATAAATCTTATTTTACTCGTTTAGTGAAAGATAACTTTGCAAAATCAATGACGAAAATTATCATATGATCGTGTAAAAAACAAAGGTAAATACATGGGACCGGTCCCTGATTAAACCTACGCCTATGTCGATTAGAGATTTATCGAATGTCTTTCGATTATTAATTAATCGAGTGTCAAGATTTCGAATAACCGCTGAATTGATTATATACCAGCGATTAATCGAAAACTAGAAACTTGGCTGTTCCCAAGTTTATTCTTGAAATCAGCACGAACCCTTTAAAAATTTCGGCTCGAAGCTAAAAAATGTTGAGTTTTTCCGGAGAAACAGGATTTCAATAGAAAATGTGTAAATAATTGTGCCAAAATCTGTCAAATTATCACCGAAATTTTCAGCCCACATATCGACTCTCCAATCCAGCACAAATACTAATTTACACCCGGGAACCTTGGCGGCCATCTCGAATCTCGAGGTACAAGTTGTTATTCCGAAATTTTACCGTTTCAAAATACGCACAATAATCGATTAACTTTGATCCGAATCGATTTTCAGTCCAATACTAAATTTACCATTTTCCAGAAGTTCGATTTATCGATCGATCGATCGATCAACTAATCGAAAAACTCGACTGTCGTGTGGGTCCGAATGCGAACAGGCCGACACCCATTGCCCATGTTCAGTGTTCGATTGGATTTTTTCTCTGATTTTTTTCCTGTGCGTGTGGACCAATTATTCATGGGAATCATGTAATGGTCCTTCGTGTGGCATCTCGGCCGGACGGCTTCACGTCAGACTTGATTCCGAGTCCGAACGGGGGGGAGGGGGGGGGGCTATTTACGAAGAGCAAGTGGAGGAGCCGCAGCAACAAAGACCGTCAATTTGCTCGGTGGCAAGCCGGGCATTAGCCAGGCAAATGTGGCCGACCACATCACAAATAATTGATGCGTGCGAGCATTGCTCTGGTGCCGCTTTGCTCCAGTCGCGAAAAAGTGCCAACTCGGAAACGACCGAGGGAACAGAGTTAAGAAATTTCGTGAAAGATTATAAGAAGAAATTTCATGAGGAAATTTCAAGAAATTTCATGGGGAAATTTCAAGAAATTTCATGAAATTTAAGAAATTCCACGGGGAAAAAAGAAATTTCATTCGATGAAATTTCTTTTAGCAACTCTGTGAGGGAACGATCAATTTTAGAGGTACCGCTTTAAAAATCCAAGCAATGTAATCAGGTGAAGCAGAAGTTAAATTTGGAGGTTATCTTTACTTTCCGTCTAATGATGGTTGAAGAGAAACTCGTTGAACAAAAATTTAAGTAAAATTTGGCAATGTCGGGGTGAGCAATTTTCTAGGCAAATTTTTGCAAACTAGGTTAGGATTGCTGAATCACAGTTACTCGACCATTTGATCGTCAGACATCGTTAAGCAACTCAAAGCGTTGTCTGTAAGAAAGTCAACGCTTAGATTCGCCTAATGATGACTGATGGTCAAAGATTTGGGTAAATGGAAAACCTATTTGGCAAAACTCGCCTTAAAAAGTGCTCATCTCGACATTCGTCTGTCATCTTTAGGCAAATTTTACATGATTTTTTGCTCAACCGGTTGCTCATCAATCATCATGCGACGGAAAGTAGCGTTGACCCCCGAATTTAACTTTTACCTCATCCGATTACATTGTTTAGATAACATGTGCGGGTTCTCTAAAATACACTGTCTCTGTAGCTGTATTGTCCTGCGGGCCGATTATTGGAAGCGATAGACAAATCTGTAGAGAAAGAAGACAAAAGGTATATGGAGGGATCTCATTGGTGGAAGCCGGTGGTTGCAATTGACAAAGGAGGTTGGCAATAGACTAACTAACAGCAACCCTCGAGAGACCCTTTAGTTAGTCCATCAGTTTCTCCCTTGGTCTTTAGGAACCACCCACTTCAACCAATAGGATTGCTCCCTACTCCCAATGTCTTCTTTATCTATAGCTTTGTCCATCAATTTAAATTATCAGCCCGCAGACTGCTTTGGATGGAAATGCAGCCGTGAGTGAATATGGCAACGCAGGGATGAGGTGATGTGTTACAACCGTAACCGTACGCATGAAACTCCGAGTTACAAGAGTGTAAGTGCGGTTGGGAAAAAAAATCGATGCACCCTATTTATGTTTAAAATGTGCAACTGGGGTGGCTGGGGGAGGGAGGGGGGTCTAAGGGGGACGGGCGCGGGGGCATGCACAGGACGCGGATCCCCGCCTCCTAAATCCGGATTTGCGCGGAATATCCCGCGTCTGCGAAATCGCGACGGATAAACAGAAATTAAGTCCGAGCAACGATCAACGACCTGCGAATCAAAAGCTCCTGGCGGACGTTGCCCGATTTAGCGGGAATTAAGGGTGTTTTCCTCTTCATTTTTTGTTTCAACTCGAGTGAGGGGTAGTTCCTATTTGACATTTTGAGAGGAGGGAAGCCTCGCAACAGGGTGTCTACAAGTCCGGAATTTCCGGAAAGTCCGGAAATAGTACTGATTTTTTAAGAGCAATCCGGAAGTACTGGGAAAGTACGGAAATTCCGCAAAAAGGTCCGGAATTTTTTTTAATTTTTTGTCATTTTGTCGTATTTCAAATGTTTGAATTTTTTCTAATTTCGTCAAATGGAGGTACCGAAAATTTACGGAATTTTTTTATTGGAGGAGGTACTGAATTTCCCGAGAATTTACTGAAAAAGTACCGTATAAGTACTTATTTTTGTCCAGCCCGTTTTAGTAGACACCCTGCGCAAGATGATTGAAACGAAGCTATGTTATTATTGCTCTTTCCAAATTCTGCCGTGCTGAGGAAGAACACCTAATAAGCCCTCAGTCATTGTCATATTTCTTTCAATAAAATACGAATTTCTCTGGCAATTTTGTTTGCAACATAATCTAAAATCTCTGAAAATTTCAAAAGAAGAAATGCATAGCGCATATCTCCTTTTAATGCATAAGAATCAAATTGAAGTAGAAAGGAAAAATGTAAAGTAAGAGCCCCTACAAGGTTCAGTAGCACCACTTAAATGAACGTGAATATCCGTTACTCCTCTGAAGTGTTAGATCAGTTGGGAGACTTAAATGCATACCACAAAAAACAACGAATGAGATATCATTCTTTCCGTCAGGGTTTCATGTGGATTTCAGTTTTGGTGACGCTTGTCGGCTAGACTTTTATTCTGATTCACTCAAATTATTATACAAGGTAATCCAAAAGTCACCTATCACCCCTGTAACTTTTTTCCTTACTGACATAGAATTTGAAACTTTTAGGATGTTATAGGTCTGCAGTAGCAACTTTTTGGTATACTCTCAAAATTTCGAGGAGCGAGCGGTCCTCTTTACGTATAAGTATACTCTGGCGTACCTACGTTAATACCTCCAAGTATTGTTAAAGAAATGGTTTAAACCTATGAAAAAGGGTCGATACACAGAGTGTTCACATCGAACACCTTATTAATCGATTCTTCGCCGCAGCTCAAATGGGGAAAAATCGAACATCGATCAATCACGCCCCGTCGCTGATATTTATCATAAAATTGGCTTTAATCGTCGTTCCCATCTTCCTTTCAATTTTCATATTTCTAGGCGAAATCGTTTTTCTTTTATTTTTGGACGTGAGCGCAGAAGAAAATGAGAGTTTTCAAGCGTAGAGTGGGAGCTAGGGGGCTTGGTTTTCTTGGCTCGCGACTAGACGCGGGAGCTCACGCATGCAGAACACTTATCACCGGTCATCCCGATCCCTTGGACCGAAACTCCACATTAACGATAATTATTATCGCTCGCGCCAATTAGATCGGTGCTTTTAGAATATTCAAATCGGAGCAAACATGCTCCCAAGAAAGGCGGGCTCGGGCCGAGGCTCAGTCGCGAGGCGTGAACGATCGATCTTCGATATTTCCCCATTTGAAGCTATGGTAAAGAATCGATTAGTTGCGAACACCCTCATTATCGATCCATTTCCGTGGGTTTAAATGGCAGGTCGATCGATGTATCGCAAAGCACGCTGCGCGGGAGCCAGATTCGCGAGGCCCCTCGCGTACCCGTAATTACAACGTTAAGTCGTATTGTCCGGGCCCGACAGTAACATCGTTATTAGAATTAATGTTCTATCTTCAGGGGAACGCATGTTTGCGTTATTGTACTCTTAAACGGGGGTATAAGTAAAAGGGCCATAATTGCCCACCGGCTAAAGATGCGCCGTTTTGAATGAATTAAAAAAACCGACGCACGGTGGGCTTGTCCCCTCTAAGCCACACTGGAAAAAAAAGTCGCTTGGATCTTGAGTCCAGACTCTGAAGCATTGACAAGAAAAAATACTCTTGATTCAATCAGACTTTTTGCTTGAATTAAAAGGCAATCCGCCTGATTCAAGAAACTTGGCTCTTCAATTCAAGAAAAAGCCGGATTGAATCAAGAGTTTTTTTCTTGTCAATGTTTTTGAGAGTCTGGACTCTAGATCCAACCGACTTTTTTTGCAGTGTACACGTCCGTCCTGAGAAGAGCTGGAAGATTGTTCGGGGAAAATTACGAGATGAAATTCAGAAGTTTAAATGTCAATCAGAGCCAGTACTATTGAACTCATTTAAAGACTCCGTTCCATGTTTTTTGACCCAAAAAATCCTGCGTAGGGTAACTATTGTCAAAAAAAAAAACCGAAAATGTCAGGAAGTCCGATGTTATCGCAGGAAAAATCATGAAAATCGGTCATAGATCAGGTAATTCCGACTGCATCAAGAATTTTTTAATCGTGTGTAGCTCAGCACATATGAAAGGAAAAAAATTGATCCATGGCGCTCATTGATTAAATTTATATTGCGGTTTATAGCATCAAACGAGTGTCATATTCAAATATAAAACAAACCAGGAAAATCCTGAATGAAATTTCAGTAGTTGCCCTGCATGAGTTCCTCAGTATGCGTTTATTGAAATTCCATTGAGATTTTTTCCAAAATTTCCATTCTGAACCGCTAAAATTTTAAATGTTCATATCACACAATGTTATAGCGTCATCTGTCAGTATAGCTGGAGGAATTCTTTTTCCAAATAATGATTCGTCAAAAATTATCTTGTACTAAAGTGTGCGGAAACCGCCCTCCAGAAAAGTGTGCGGAAACGTCTTATCCCTCGCCTTCGTGCGGAAACGTCCTGCAGCCCATCTTTAATCGTGGCGGCTGTCTCCAGATTTGAGTCCGACGGGTTCCACATTGCGACGCCGGGCGGGGTGGGTGAGTGCCTCCTCCCCGCCCCGTCCATTCATAATGGACTATTTTTTTCCCCGGGTTTTTTCATAAAAAACGCATCTCTCAAAATAAACCGCGGTCCTTGACGTGTGGAGTGCGAGTGAGTTAGTGTGGCGCGCACCGTGTTACCCGCCAGTCGGGCTACCCTATCATTAGTGTCCGCAGCTCAGGGCTCCTGCTCTTTCATGTTCTCCTTCTCTTCCTTCTTCCCTCCTCTCTCCTCCTCCCCCCCCATCCCATGACCGTGGCCTCCGTCTTTCGCCCATCACTCTGCCGTCCACATTTTAGAATTTTAATTTTATGCCCGCGGTTGCCGTACTACGTTTTTCGTCGTTTCCCTCATGAAAGAACCTAACTACATCACATTGATGCCAAATTTTCCCTCGCAAATTGCGTTTGAACCAGGAGAATCTCGAGCATTTCTAACTGAAAATTTCACTGATTTTTCTTCTAATCTTCAGCTAAAATCAGTACAAATTTTTGACGACAATTACACAGGGTCATTCTTGCGAAAAATTGAATTGATCGAGTCAATTTTACAACCCTGGGATGAAGTTACGTTCCTTCGTCCTGGAAACGACGATTTATAGGTGAATGTATGATGGTTTCACCAATCCATTGTGACGTGCAACGGTTGTCCTTTCCCTCCCCTCTCTCTCTTCTCCGATCATTTAAATTTTACATTCGCAGTTCACCGGAGTCTAACGTAAAAAAAGGAATAAAGAAGAGGAAACTGATTTAATAACAACATTTTGCTCTATTTAAGTTGCTCATCGACCATCATTTGGCGAGAAGTAGAAATGATCCCCGAATTTAATTTTTAGCCCTCTCCACTTTATTGCTGAAATTGTTGGTGCGAGATCTCTCAGATATCGATGGCCAAAGTGCGAAACCATGTATCTCCATTTGTGACGTCCCAGACTTCCAGTCATATTTAATTTTTTCTTGGAAAATCAGTCAACTCTATTTCTTGAAACTTCCTTTGTACCTTGATGATTTTTTTTCCAAAAAATAAATAAATAAAACAAAATTAAAAAAATGAGAAAAGATTCTGAAGCACCGCAATGGAGATGCGTGCTTTTGCACTCTAACCGCTGATATATTGTCTCAGGTTCTTCAAGAGGTCTTGGCAGCTAGGCCCCGGATCCAGTGGCGTGGCGTGAACTGCGATATATCGATTGTTATGCCATTTATACCTATGGTAAAGAATCGATTATTAAGGTGTTCGGTGCGAACACCCTGATTATCGATCCTTTTCCATAGGTTTAAATGGCATAACAATCGATTTATCGCAATTCACCCCACGCCACTGCCCGGATCCTGGTTCGAAACCACCGCCAAGGCTAACCTCAAACCGTTTAATCGCCCCGCCGCCGCCGCCGGCTCAATTTTCCTTTCTGGCCAGATTTTTCGAAAGACGCCGCGCCACCCCGAATAGGAAATTGGGCTAATTTCCCCAACTCCCGCGCGGAGATCACGTGCCGCCTCCCCCCTCCCCCCTCCTTCGCGGTGCCAATCAGCGTAAGTCTTGGTCGTGTGCGGTGTCTCGAATTTTGTACCCGACGACATCTTCCGGCGACCGGAGGGCGGTAACTCCTTTTTCTCGTGAGCTCCAGAAATGATAAAGTCGTACGGATTATAAGGCTCATCTGGGAGTGTAGATACGCCTTTACGTCGTCGGAGCGATTATTTCGGGGGCGGATTCGGGGCCGACGGGAGGTTAAGCTCGAAATTACCTCCGCCCGCGTGACCGCAGAGGACCCCGACAAAAGCGTAATCGAGACATTATCGGGAAGTCCAGTCTGGGTGAAGATTGCTTTGTCGGTCGCCCGTGTCGAGGTGTAGGCGGGCCTGGAAGACAGGGTGGACCAAAACTAAGAAACCGAATTTCCTGGGCTATTTTCGCTTTTTTGAAGCAAAAGCTGCTTTAAACGATGCTTGATTGGGGAGATTGATGGGATCGCTCTTTTTGAACCGCGTTTAGTAGAAAGGAACCAAGCCTCATCAGCTGTTGCCAAATTTAACTGGGCAATTTAATTTTAACGTTTGTAAGGATTCCTTTGAAAATTTTAAGAAATTTTCTTCGCACTGTGCAGAGAATGTACCAAAATTTGCTCAAAAATCGGCCCAACCGGTTATATGTAAAAAATTGAATCGCGCAATTAAATATGACACTTGTTGACGTGGCTTGGTTTCGTTCTACTCAACGAGGTCCATTTTCTTTTAACAGGGTGTCTACTAAAACGGGCTGGCGAAAAATCAGTACTTTTACAGTACATTCCCGAGAAATTCAGTACCTCCTCAACGGAAAAATTCAGTACGTTTTCAGTGCCTCCATTTGACGAAATTCGAAAAATTTCAAAAATTTAAATTTCTCTTTTAAATTGCGACAAAAACGAAAAATTCCGGACCTTCTGACGGAATTTCCGCACTTTTTCAGTTCTTCCGGACCGTCCTTAAGAAATCAGTACTATTTCCGGACTTTCCGCAAATTCCGGACTTATAGACACCCTGACCCTGCTTAATCTTCTCTCTCTATCGATTTCAATGACGAGCCCGTATAGGGATTATTTTTGCCAGGCACGCAAGGAGCTTTTGGACGTGGAACTTGGATCGGGGGG
>NW_017547115.1:4745850-4764183 GCF_001854935.1 Bemisia tabaci
GCGGGGACGTCGTCGGCCGTCGGTTGGGGTCCGGGTGGCGCCTCGGGCCGTCCTGTGCTGCGGGCGCATAGCTCAATCTCGGGCGACAAGTGGACAATCCGTCGCCGTCTCCGGATCCGAGGCAACTCCGACGTCTTCCATCCCGGCGGGGACCGGTGACTGGTGCCCGGTGACCGGTGGATGGTGGCCGGTGCCTGTCGTCGGGGATAAATTCGCGCGGGCTAATCAAAGGTAATTGAGCTCCGTGATCCGGAGACACGCGAGTCCCGCGACATTCATTCGATTCTCCCAGTGTAAACGCGGACGCGCGCCGCACAGCGGGCTCGTGGTTGAAATCGGCAGACGAAGCTATAGAAAAAGAAGACGAAAGGGATATGGAGGGATCTCATTGGTGGAAGCGGGTGGTGGCAATCACTGGTAAAAAAAAACCTCTTGGACCAATGCCGCGGTGCATTGACTTAAGAGTGCAGTTTCTTGTCGCCGGATTTAAGAGTTTTGAACTCTTGTTTCAAGCGGATTTTGCATTGAAACAAGAGTCCAGACTCTTAAATCCGGCGACAAGAAACTGCACTCTTAAACCAAGAGGTTTTTTTTTTACCAGTGATGGACAAAGGTGGTAGGGAATAGACCATCTAACGGCAACCCACGAGAGACCCTTAATTTAGTCAGCTCATCATTTTCTCCTTCGGTGTGTAAGAGCCACCCAACTCAACCAAAGGGATCCTTCAACACTCCAATATCACAGGGTGTCTACCATCAGTGAAAACCGGGAAACTAAAAAATATAAGGATATTCGATGTCTTCAGGAAAAATCAGGAAAATCGGTCATTAATCAGGGAAGTTTGAGTGCATCAATCATTTTTCAACCAGAGGCAGTTTAGTACATGCATAATGGAGAAGATTGATTCAATTCATCAAATATGTTGGTTCGTAAAATCAAACGATTGGTAATTTATTCGTGCAAAAAATTAGGAAATTACATTCGAAACATTAGAGGAAATACGGAAAATAACAGGAGAATCCAAGACAAAAAGTTAGTAGACACCCTTAAACAATGCTGCTCGGAATTTTTAGAGAATCTTCGTGATTTCTCTCCTATGCTATAAGAACGCTTTGGTGATGATTTCAAGCGATGAGTTTGGCTCAATCTCTCCCTGAAAAATGAAGTAATCTGAGAATTTTAAATCACCTCACACTTATAAATATATTGAATTAATAGATGAAAAGAAGATGTTGAACAATAATTAGCAATAGAGAAGGAAAGGTAGGGTAATAACATATTTTAGAAACATAGAATAGAAACATATTCAATAATAACCAGTCTATTAATAATGTGTATTTTGGAAATCAAATAAACTATCAACATTAAAGTAATGGGTGTAATTATTTCTTCTATCATCATAATTTTAATAGTTTATAAAAAATGTTGATTTTGGAAAAAGTGCTTTCCAAGTTTACCCATCTATTTCGAGCGCTTTCACTGCGAAGGAGATCCGAGACATCGCGCCCTACGTCTACAGTGCGAAAGCCAGGGAGTCGATTCCGAATGACGAACACACTGAATAATGGGACAACTCATCTGCCCCGCTCCCTCCCCCGTCCCCCCGGGGGCCCGCGGTCCCCCACCCCCGGCCACGGCGCGGCGCGTCCCGGGGAGATGCTAATGAAGAGCCTGTCAACGTAAAAAGTGCTTGGTTGTCGCGACGCGGCGCGGACTTGGGGGCCGGTGACGGACGCCGGCTCGGTGCTCGGTGGCCGCGAATCGGAATCGGCCGCGGCCTAAATTAAAATTAAATTAAAATAAAATGGCCGAGATTAAGCTCGAGCACTCGGGGAGGGGGTGGGGGGATCGAGCGGAAATTGAGCGCATCGACGCATGGATCCCATGTTGCCACCGCTAATTATTCTCCAGTATATTTTGCCTGTCGGTCCATGACGTCGTGCTTGTGGTGTCTATGGGCCGATCGTTGGAATTTATGGACGAAGCTGTAGACAAAGAGGATGAAAGGATAAGGAATATTAGGGGATCCTATTCTGCCGTGCAACGCAAAAACGCCGTAAACGCCATTTTACAATTTTTGGAAACAATTTATCATAGCAGAAAAACTTTTGTACCTTGGACAATATTTTTACAGAATTTTTTCGCGAATACTATCAAGAACTTAACCTTAAAATTGGAGATGCTTGGGTAAAACAGTTTTTGTTTTATAAAGTGTTAAGTTCCAAAAAACGAAGGAAAAGCTTGATGGATTTACGGCGTTCTTGCTTAGCACGGTAGTATTGGTGGAAGCGGGTGGTATCAATGGACAAAAGAGGTAGATAATAGACTAACCAACGGCAACACACGAGAGACCCCATAGTTCATCATTTACCCTCTTAGTCTATGAGAACCACGAATTTCAACGATTCGAATTGCTCCACACTCCCTATGTCTTCTTTGTACATCGCTTTGTCCATCAATTTCAACATTCAGCCCGATGTTGGGAGAGATACGTTTCTAGACGGGCAAGTTAGTATACTCCACCACCACTTGTAACCGAAAGTCGGGCCTCTCATTTTCGTGTTGGTAGTTTAACCCTTAAATGCCTTTTTACCCTTTTTTTATATGCGAAGTCCCGAGTCGGATGAAACTGTCCCGTATTTATATTCATTGATTTTGATAGTTTTTAAGGTGTAATTTTTGTTATCTCCTTATTAATTTTGAAGGTGAGAAATACTTCTTCTGAAATTTTCCCCGTTTTGGTAAGGTACTGGCGATTTCTCACCCTTTCTTCATCCGCCATATTTAACTCCTACAGGAGAGATAGTCGGGTCAATCTGACCCGACTTAGGATTTCTAGGGGTGGTCATCAAAACATAATACCCTGAAATGACTCAACTCTGGCCAAAATACTAATTTCTCGACGTGTGCCCCTTAGGGTGCTTGGAAGGCCTCTACTCATTTTTTTATTTTTTTTTCAAAAATGATCATGATTAGGACGTATTATAGCATATTTTGAGCAAAATTATCAGTAACTTTTCTCAAATTCCATTAATAAGGAACACCTCAACGCGGGTTGATGAAGGCGCAGAGATAAAACTATTCGTACTTGAGGGATGTCTGTAGTGCAGCTGCGAAATTGAAGGCGCGATGACGCGAGGCGGGAACTCGCAATGCGGACTCTATGCTGCAAATGAGGTCTCGTTCAGGCTCGCAAGATAAGTTAGAAAAAGAGGCCCGAATACGTCTGTCCTATCGTCGGCTATGTCGCTCACGTAGACTTTGAAGCACCACTACAAATAAGACAAACGGAACCAGCACAATATGAAAGTAGAGCGAGCAAAAGGCGCGTTTCTGACGGCGCAGAGATACAACTATTCGTGCTCGATGGATGCCCGCGTTGCGTCTGCGAAATTGAAGGCGCGATGACGCGAGGCGTGAATTTGCGGTGCTCCGCTCCATGCTGGTCGCTCAAATTCGGCAGATATTTAAACAATGAGGCCGGATTACGTCCTCATACTCCTGTTGGTCCTTGTATCCTTTCCATTACAGACTGATTCTTGAAATCGATAGACAAAGCGGTAGACAAGGAAGACAAATTGAAAATAAAGCGATCCCTTTGGTGGAAGCGGGTGGTTGCAATGGGCAAAGGAGGTAGGAAATAGGCAAACTACCAGCAACCTGCCAAAGACCCTTTCAGTTCGTCTATCATTTTCCCCTTTAGTCTATATCAACCATCCATTCCAACCATTATGATCGCTCCATGTTCCCTATGTCTTCTGTGTCTATATCTTTGTATATCTCACTGGAAAAAAAAACTCCGGCCTTGGAAGCCATACTTACGGGCTGTATAGACGTACCGTCCGCGTTCTGGGCTCAGAGGCCGAAAGTTCCGGACGTATCAACCTAGAGCAATCGAAGCTACGGCTCCAGCACCCGGAAGTTTCGGCCTCTGCGCCCGGAACGGACAGTATATAGCCCGTAACATTTTTTTCTGTGAAATTTCAATAATCAACCGGAGGTCCTGTTAGGGCGCCCCCACACGACAACACAGCGACAACGAAGCGCGGGCCGGGACGTTAGGTGGCAGCCTTGAGGCGGACGTTGGGACGTTGGGCCGTTCGGGGAGTTCTGTCGCTCACCCGGGAGATGGCGCTGATAGCTCGGTTTGTATCACGATCCTCCTGTCAGAGGGGCTCGCTCGTTGCGGCGACTATAAATTCCGTTGGCTTTCCGGGGTCCTCCGACTTGGGCTTATTAGACGGAGCTGACAATGTGCCCCTTTGTCTCCGACGGGAGTCGATCCGTCCGGCCGGGGAGCATTTGTCTCCGGTCTCGGTTGCATAAATAACGAGCCTCCTTCGGCCACCGCGCGCCCGCGCCGAGTCGAGTCGAGTTGGGCTAGCATTAATTACTCTTGATTGGACTATCAGTTCATTTGTAATCGGAGTCCAGGTTTCCCCAGTTTACTTTTGGCACCCGCAACAGCCTCATTGCCGGATGGCACTGGAGTACTTACATGCTGAAGGTCCGGACTCCGGACATGTCGGTATTTTTGAGGTTAGGTCAAGGAGCTTTAGGGCCCGAAAGAGTACCTACCTGCAGAGACATGGCGGCACAGGGTGTCTACAAGTCCGGAAATAGTACTGATTTTTTAAGGGCGGTCCGGAAGTAGCGAAAAAGCGCGGAAAGCCCGCAAGAGGGTCCGGAATTGTACTCACTTTTTTGTCATTTTTGTTGCAATTTGAGCGAGAAATTCAAATTTTGTCTATTGGAGGCATTGAAAAAGTACTGAATTTTTCTGTTGAGGAGGTACGGAATTTCTTGGGAATGTACTGTAAAAGTACTGATTTTTGGCCTGTCTGTTATAGTAGACACCCTGCGGTATTTTTGAGGTTAGGTCATGAAATTTTTAGGGCCCGAGAGGGCAGCCATACATAGGCGGTTCTACGGGGATACCAGTGGGTGCCGGGCACCCCCAAGCAAAAATTAAGTACGGTTATCGGAACTGTGAATTTACTAATTTTAAAGATTCTGTATTCACTTGAGAAAAAAAACCCAGCAATTAATTGAAAATGTTTTAAACAGAATTAATATTGATAGCCGTGTATTACAAAGATTCTACTGTTTTTTTATGGTAAGATTGTAGTTCCGATGGAAAGTTTTGCTAAAAATTTTCTACATTGAATTTATACGTATTTAAGTAGAAAGGAAGGAGAGAAAATGAGAAAGGAAGGTAGGAAAGGGATAAAACTTGAGGGCCGAAACTTAGGCCTCCCCTAAGCGACCGTTCCCTTCGGGGCCGGTCTCTGACATTTTCCACCTCTGGGCACCCCCAAGCATGAAGGTCTAGAACCGCTTATGGCAGCCAACCAACGGACTCAAACTATCCAGGGTGATTTATTATTATTTTTGAGACCCCTCGTTTGTAAAACACGTATTTGACTTAGTTGTTGCATAAATTTACTCATTGTTGCGGAAGACCGCTCATTTATGAAAATTCTCACTTCTCAGCCATCTTGGTTTGACATTGGAAGTTTTGCTAAAAATTTTCTACATTGAATTTATACGTATTTAAGTAGAAAGGAAGGAGAGAAAATGAGAAAGGAAGGTAGGAAAGGGATAAAACTTGAGGGCCGAAACTTAGGCCTCCCCTAATTGGCTAGATTGGCTGCCCTTTGAGGCCTTCCGATAGGTATATAAGTACTGTACACGGAAACAACAACTTAGTGCTGATCCCTTACAGTTCAGATCAAATGGTGCCAGCTAGTAAGGCGGCAGTGCCGAGACCTACAGTCTGTAGGGCTGAACCCCAAAAATGTTCACGGAACTTCAAATTAAAGTCTCTCCAGGTCATTTTAAAACTCATAGAAAATCGGTACTGCTAATATTTCACACGCGCTCGGTTGAACGCTCCGCGAAATGCACGGATGTCTTAAACTCGGGAAACCCCGTGACAGCAATGTTATTCATGGAAAAAGAGGAGCAAAAAGTGTTTTTTTAATGACGCATACTGGAACCCTCATCAAGAGATGCGTCGACTTCACACAAGGTTCGCCAATTAACGGACTCGGCTCATGTTAATTTTGCGCATAAACATGGCCTCGCTTGACCTCCTCGCCTCGGTCTCTCAATTAGCTTATCCCAACTCCGCGACAGATGAAAGTGCATGATCCGTCAAGATTTGCATCTCATGAGAATTTCCCTACTTTCTCACAAGGAATACAAGTATACGTTAAGGTGATTCGATGGACGCCATATTATGGAGTGCAGTTTCGATATCAGTATCGAATGCGATGTTTTCTCACTGAAAAAACCACGCCTTTATTAACGTTGGATTTCTTTGTTAAAATTGGTAAGTGAGTGCTACAGTCTCCTGACAACAGAATTGCGATCTCAAATTTGGAGAAAAATGACGAGTAGCTGAGATAATGAAACCAAATGATGCGACTTATCACATGCCGTTCTGACACGAAAAATGGCGTCGATCGAATCACCTCAAAATGAGAGCCTTGCGCTGACGGAGAAGGCCTTGTCCAGGCAGGTGCCACAAGAGGAACTGTCACTAGTAATCATTACAAAGCGTCCTTTATTGTCAGTGTCGTAATAAATGGATTGCATTTTGCAATAAGGAACCACTATCTCTGGCTTTTCCATAAAAGCACCTTTCTGCGTAGGGAAACCGATGGGATTTGTACTGTTTCTAAAATGAGCCAGAAATAGCAGTTCCGTATTGCTAAATGTGGTGCCATATGATCATCAATCAGTAGGTATCTGACAATTAGTTTTTATTAAATGCAGGAATCCTTTTATGATAGGTCGTAATCATTCTCTTACTATTTGTCTTATTGGTACATTTCAGTCAATTTTCTGACCATCCGGTTTTCACCTCAGCGTTTTTCGCTGCAATTTTATCTCAACGGAGGCGCAATATCTTACAGCTTTTTTGTCTCCGTCTTCAAACTGAAAAGCAATGGCGAGGCGTGAAAGCTCGATTATCGGTGTTTCCCCATTCAAAGCTATGGTTAAGAATCGATTATTAAGATGTTCGTTGCGAACACCCTGATGTTTATCGATCCTTCTCCACAGACAATCTCTCTAAAATATGTAGGTCAAAATTTTGAACACGTTGACGACAGCGACATTCCACTGGAGATTCATAATCATTCTACTCCCGAAAATCGATGAAATCGGTTTTCGAGAGAATCGATCCATAATCGATCGGTCTTTAATTGAAGCAGATTTTGAAGAAAAATCCAAACGCGATTTTTTGCAAAAAATCGACGTCAAGCCAAGACCCCCACTGAAGACAGAGCTCAGCAATACGAGCCGAACCATCCCCAAGTAGCGCCCAGCCGTGACCCCTGACGCCGTTTGGCGGTCGAATGTCCCAAGTCGGCGGTCAAGGTGGTGTCCCATGGACCCAGGATCCACGCAGCGACGGTAGCCGGTGAATTTCTCCGGGGGGCGACGCGACGGTGGCGCGTTGAGCGGTGGCCCGGAGAAGTTAGTGACGCCAATTACCAGGGGGTAATTGCCATTGCTCCCGAGCGCTCTGATTGTCTTCATTTGCATATCTGACAGGCGTCCGCTCCTTCTCTTTCATCACTCATGCAAATCTTCGGCATCGACCCCCCCCCCCCCCCCAGCCATGCTCTTCGCGCTACCGAGCCAACGCACCGCACAGTGCTGCCCTCTGCCGCAACGTAGCAGTACCGTATTTTGAAGGACTTTTTGCACGCGTAATTAAGGTTTTTCGGGTAAAAACAGGAAAAGACGGGGAGTTTTGACTTCGATGTCAACGATTTCGAAGTTTAATCGGCCACAACTTTTTTTCTCGTAGTTTTTCGGTGGACGCTCAAATAAGGGAGTTGCGGTCGGAAAAGCGTTGGAAAACGTGATCTACAGTTACTTCAAATTTAGCAGCTAAAATTTAAGTCTCAGCGCAAAATTAGCTCTTTTCAATTTTGTTGGAACTTTTCGCGGCTTAAACTTTAATAAAGAAAATTTTCCAGCTCCGACGAAAATGTATGTCCTTTTACACGGGAAAGCGCGAAAAAATGTACTTTTTGGCTGGTTTCTGGCTATTATGGAAAATCCTCAGGGCGGATTTAGTGAGAAACATCAAAGTCGGATCCAGCGACCTAAAATACATAGTGATCACCTTTAACCTCTTGTGACCGCTTCCTTGCATTCGCAACCCCTATTTGAGATCCATCGGTCCTAGACCAAGAGGAAAATTCGGGAAACGTCACATATTTGATTTGGACCTTTAAAATGTCCTTAAGTATTTGTCTCTCGGCACCAAAAATCTTTATCCTACACTAACTTCTGCGCCAACTGTGCAGTTTTGTGTGCGTCTTAATTATTTTCATTTTTTCGAGTTGGTGTCTTTTCATTCTCACTGATTCCATTTGGTTCGCAATTTCACCCGAAGCTCTTGAAAATTTCAAGGGAAAACATCAATAACTTACCTTAAAAATATACATTTTGGCGTTGCCAAAATTCCTTCGATAAGACACGGATTTCCTGGTAAACTTATGAATATTTTTCTCCCAATTTTTAAGATGATTTTTTTGCAATTTTACCTAAATCTCCTGGAAATTTCAAAGACAAATATTCGTAACTTTCCTTAAAAATATACATTTGACCAAAAGAAACATGGCAACTCTGGAATGTTGATAAGGCGTTCTTCCTTAGCACGGCGGAAGAGGGGTCCCGCCCTTCGTCTTTCCTTCATTAGAGCTGGGATGCGTGCGCGCGTGTTTACGCTTACATGCGCGTGTTCGGGACCCGGGACTTTCTCCGCGCGTCTCGCATCTTGGAACAGTGTCAAGGCCCTAAAGATGTCAGCCGCGCGGTGGAAGAGCGAGCCCTGCGCCGCGTTTTGCGGTGTAGGTGTGTAAACGATGGCGGCATAAAAATCAGAGCCACCGCGGAAGCTGTAAACTTTCGATGATGAGTTCGGCCCGCCCAGTGTTTCTTGTTAGTGGCTATTGTCGGCCGCCAGCCCCCCGCGCCGCTCCTGTCCTCCTGGGGGGGGGGGGGGGGGGGGGGTTCTGCCCGTGGGACCGCGAAACTTGACACTCGCAGAATGTCCAGAGAATGTCTATGGGTCATAAAAACCAGGAATCTACAGGGAATTTCATTAGATTAGGGAAATCAGGGACTACCAGTGTCACGAAAGGCAAACTTTTCGGAAAATCAAACTTGTCAGGTCAGCAGTAGAAATATTGTGAATTTTAAACATTTTTTTCTCTGGGAAACCATGGGAGAGTCAGGTTATTTTCCGCCGAATCTATAGGCACCCTAGTTTTACCTAGAATACCTATACAGAGAGAGAGTACAGAAATGTTAAAATGTGGAGCTCTTGGGGCCCAAAAGGACAGCCGACCTTTGAACACGAACTCTATCACTACCAATCTTCAGATTTCAATATCAAAGCAAAGTGGCCAAAAATATTCGTGAATACGCGTTCTTCCGCAAAAATGAGTTTGTGCCAAAACTGCGTACGTGCTTTAGCGACGAGTCTTAATATTTGGATTACATTTTGCAAAAAGGAACCACTATCTCTGGCTCTCCCATAAAAGCACATATCTGCAAAGGAAAACCAATGGCATGTATGTTGTATCTAAAATTGGCCATAAATAGTGGTACCTCATTGCAAAATGTAATCCATTTTTAATTAAAAATCTGTCTGGATAAATTTGAATTCTAAGATTGGCTGCCCTCTCGGACCCTGTCAGCTCCGTCACCTAACCTCAAAATTTCCAATATGTCCGCACTTTCTTCTACATAGGTACATCCCTCGTCTGCAAGTCTCCCGAGCGACCTCTCTGATCTCTGAGGCCTCAAAATGTGGGATTTCGGTCCGGATTGCGTGCGGATGACGGAGGAGGCGTGTCCTCGCCGGAAAGTGAACGAGTGAATGGGAGTCCGGGATTCGGGACCCTCGGATCTATTAGCCGTCGAATCGAGGCTTCCGAAGTGGCCGCCGTTGCTCGGGCCTAATTATTAGCTCGTCCGTGGCCGGTAGCCGCTCGTTGAAAGAAAACGGGAAGAGCAGTAGAGGAACATTCCGCCGATAAGTAGCCGCGCCGAAAGTCGTTTCCGTTGCCGCTTCCCGCTCGCCGGCCGCGGCCCCGAGACATTCGCCCTTTCAGCGGCGTTGCTCATTACCCGAAAAACTCGACCCTCAAATAATGAAAAATCTCCTTTACATGGGCTCAACTTCGGTTCGTACACTGAAAAAAAAACTCTGGCCGTGGAAACCGTACTTACGGCCCAAGTAGCATTTTTCAATGTAAAAGTTGCAACAAGTTGAAACAATGTTGGTATTAGTTGCAATTAAGTTGCAACTTTCGGTTAACTTTTGGTCGATAAGTGCCGATTTTCGGCGATCTGATCGGAAGACAAAGTTGCAACCTGCTGAGATTGCAAAAGTGCTGAACCAAAGTTGTTTAAAATCTAAAGATAGGAAACCAGCAATACTTTCAGGCAAAGTTCCGGCTCTGGCACCTGGAGTAGTCGAAGTTACGGCTCCAGCAACCGGAACTTTCGGCCGCTGAGTCCAGAACGAACGGTATGCCTGTATAGCCCAAGATTTTTTTTTTTCAGTGCATGCAGGGTGTACTATAAGTCCGGAAAGGTCGGAAATAGTACTGGTTTTTCAAGGGCGGTCCGGAAGAACTGAACAAGTGCGAAAATTCCGCAAGTAGGTCCGGAATTTTTTCCTTCATACCACGCGTGTTTTTGGAACCCGGACCCGAAGTACGTTTTTGGGAATTGTATCTTTCGGAAAAGCTGGAGGGAAAACCGTGCAAAGTCAGGAAACATCTAATAGCTACTGAAAAATTTGACCATCGAAATTAAGCAATCCTGTAAAAACGTCTGTAAGTCGCGAGAGATTTCCCAGTAGTAAGAGATGGAGTTTTTTTCCGGAATCGACATTAATATTACCTCAGCATCGGTACGCTCGTAAAATCGCTCCTGAAAATGTTTTCAGTCGCAATACATCAACCATCCGACAAAATGCGGCAACATTGTGACCCTTTTCAATTCCAACATTTTGCATCCACTCAAAATCCTACACGCTCGCTTTTTAAGCAGCGTCCACTCTAAGACTCGCGTACCCTACACCTGCCCGATCATCGGCGACCTCTGGTGGCCGAAGTGTTTAATTATGTGATTAAGCGCCACAGTGCGGCATATTTCCCCGCCTCGTCCATTTCACGCGGCCCGGCGTGTTTTTACGTTTATCATTTTATTTTTCCCCCTTCGCGCCCCCGGACCCCGTCAAATCATTGTAATTACGGACGCTTTTAAAGATGTTTCCTGTGAGACCTGCTTAAATCCTCCAGCTACTTTGTTTCCATCGCGACCGGGCCGGAGCTGAGATGGAGCCCTGGGGGCCGACATTAAGAATCTGTTTTGCCACTGGTTTACTAGCCACTAGTCTTGCGAGACTCCCATTAAGAATGCCGTGTTGCCACGTTTTGACCTTGTTATGTGTTTCAGACAATGACCGCCGATGTACCACTGAAGGCAGGAGGGAAAAGCCATCACTCATTATGTACCAATAGAGGATAACGATAAAACATTTTACCATGCAATAATCTTGTAATACTGCAGTGCGGAAATTCCGCTAGAATGTCCGCGATTTTCTTCATTTTTGTGTCATTTTTGAGAGGGGTATCAAAAATTTGAAATTTTTCGAATCTCATCAAATGGAGGTACTGAAAAAGCACTGAATTTTTCTTCAATAACTTCAGGGTGTCTGCAAGTCCGAAATTTCCGGAAAGTTCAAAAATAGCACTGATTTTTTAAGGCCGGTCCGGAATTACTGAAAAAGTGCGGAATTTCCGCAAGAAGGTCCGAAATTTTTATTTTTGCCGCAATTTGAGCTAGAAATTCACAATTTTGAATTTTTCCGAATTTCGTCAAATCTCCATTTCCCGTCGTGATACTGAAAAAGTACTGAATTTTTCTGTTGAGAGGTACCGAATTTGTCGGGAAAGTACCGAAAAAACACTGTAAAAGTACTGATTTTTTGCCAGCCTGTTTTAGTAGACACCCTAGCGTGAGAAGTGTCATTTTTCATCCCATCTCTTTGAATTCATACAACCCGCACTACACGGAAGGAAGGAGAGGACGCTCGGCTTGCCCCTTGTCGGAGGTCGCGGGGCCCGAATCAAATGAACCACGTCCTCAGTGAAAGTGACCGGGCGAATGCCATTGAGAAAAAGTCTTGAGCCGCCACCGCCGGCGGAGGGGTCCCGCGATCGGTGGCGGACAATTGATATCCGCTGGATTCCTGCGTTTTTTCTCCTCTCCTTCCTTTTCCTGCCCGACAAAAGCGTCGCCGTCGCCGAGAATCGTGCTCGGATCGTTTTCGGGGCGGCTAACGACTCACTAATTTGTTGCGGCGTGTAAGCCGCTTCGTCCGGTAATGCGTTTTTAACTCCCTCGCAAGGCGTCCAGCGTACCCGGGTCCATTCTTCCGTGCTAAGGAAGAACGCCGTATGAACATTCGAGAGTTGCCAAATTTCCTTCGGTAAAATGGTTATTTTTTAGGAAAGTTATGAATATTTTTACTTTAAATTTTCAGAATCTATAGGTAAAATTGCTACTTAAATATACTAAAAAATTGAAAGGAAAATACCCATAAGTTTACCAGGAAATTCGTGTTTTATCAAAGGAAATTTGGCAACGCCTTAAGGTTCATACGGCGTTCTTCCTTCGTACGGCAGCATTGTGCCCGGTAAAAAAGCCGCGCTCCTAAGCTCCTCAGCTTCCCGCCCCGGACCTCCTTCCCTAACTCCTTTTTCATTCATGCTCAGGATCGGAAAACGAGAAAAAAATTACGTGGAGCGTCTTGCGTCCACCGGGTATAGACAGGAAAAACCGAGGAAAGTCCGAGCTGAAAAAAAAAAGCGTCAGGAAGAACCAGGATCAACTAGTCCAATGGCCACAGAAAGAAAAACCTCCGTGGAAGCCGTACTTACGGGTGATTTCTTGAGAACTTTCCTAATCGTGTAAATGTCAAGATATTAATGTAGCTTGTTGTTCTTCGTGAAAATATAATAGGAGCGGAAATTTTGGAACACTGCAAGTGTGGTTTCGCACTTTGGCCACAAGTTAGTGGTGCTTGTGGGTTGCGCCCCACAATGGGGAAATTTTTGTCAGTGTATATGAAGGTACTTTGAGTGTTTTTAACTGTAAATGCTCTTTTTCTTTTAAAGAAATACTGCTGTCTCACATCCGTGGCTAATTTTCTTTTCTATTTGTTTCAGTTCGCGGGATGCCAAGAAGCGTGCAAGTTCCACTCGGAGTCGTGGCGGAACGGGACTTGGGGTCAGCGGGCGCCGGTGGAGATGACGACGGGCGAGCGGGTGCTGAGCGCGGAGGCGTCGTGGGTGCGGTGGCCGCGGCCGCGGGGGGCGCCGTCCTCGTCGGTGGGCGCCCTCGTCTACGTGGTGCTGCGGCGGGCGCCGGGGCCGGGGCGCGGCTGGCGGCAGCTGGAGCAGACGCCCGAGCAGGCGGCCCGCGTCGCCCCTGACCCGGGCGCCGGCGCCCTCCGGGTGCTCGCCGTCAACCGGACCGGCCTCGTGGCCATCTACTCGCCCCAGGCCCGGCCTCGCCTCGAGGGCGCCGACATCATCATGAGGAGTCTCGGACGAGCCGGTCTCTTCGCCGATCCTCAGCTCAAAGCCGGACGCAGGATTAACACCCCCGTCTCGAGGCTGTCCACAACCAACCCTCTCAAGCTCCTGGTAAGTCCGAACAGATACATGAAAATGCTTTCACAGCGCTCCCTCCGGCTCTGCGACACCTAACCGCCATATCCCCCCAGGGTGTCTACACGGAGAAAAAAACTTCGTGCGTGGGACCCGAAGTTTAGGTCATATGGATCTCTGAAGTTTTCAGCTTGAGCGTCTGAACATTTAAGGTCCAGCTGCTGCAGATTTGGATCACACATCTGAAACTTCAGTTCTTATATCTGAAGTACTTCGGTTTTTACATCCGAAAAACTTCGGTTTCGTCGCAAAAGAGAAAAGAAAAGAAGAAAAAATGGAGAATGTCAGGAAATTTTATGTTTAAAAATTTTGAAAAGTCATGAAAAAGTCGGTGAATTTTGAAAGTCAAGATATTCTGTCACAAACTGATTGCGGTAGATGCACAAGTCGTATCGACAGTAAGTTGGAATTTTTGAGTTAACGTGCGTTAAAAATCAGCATAAAGCTGAAAAGCTCAATATAGAGGGAAAAAGTTCATTTGCGCACAACTTTCCTCAAAGAGGTGCGCTATTTGGTGCACGTAACTGCATCGTAACTAGTGTTGCATCAAACGGCGTATCTCTCTGAGGGAAAATTGTGCTAACATGAGCTTTTTCCCTCAGTATTGAGTTTTTCAGCTTTATGCGGATTTTTATCGCACGTTAACTAAAAACTTCCAACTTACTGTCGATACTGCACTTAACTACACGGCGTAACTGGGTCGTAGCTAGTGTTGCACCAAACAGCGAATCTCTCCGAGGGAAACTTGTGCTCATATGAGTTTTTTCCCTCCGTATTGAGATTTTCAGCATTATGCGGATTTTTACCCCACGTTGGCTAAAAAATTCCGACTTACTGTCGATATTCTGTCACGTTGAGACCTCTTTCGGAATCTCAGCGAATTTCCTTTGCAGATGCGATGAGGAGTAACTGCAAAGCACCGATTGATCTCGACCTGCCTGCACGTCGTTTGAGGTGAGCCCAGAGGAGTTTATAGGCCCAAAGGTTGTCCGGAGAACCCGACTCATTTATGCCGGCCGTATAAATTGATGAGAGGAGTAATTTACGAGCGGATGAAAACAAGCGATACATTCCGGAGGCTCCGGGCATCACCGGGTTCAGCCCCGGTAAATAGCATGACGAATGGACATCGGTTGACCCCCGATACGGCCGGCCGTTTCGACCGCGTCCTCCACCGCGGTTTTATGTAACGCACCACGCTTTATGGGGACGATTCTATGTCGAAGGGAAGTATGTGCATAGAGTTAGCATGCAACATGGTTCGTTTCAGCATGAATACGTCTATGGGATTGCGCCTTCCTCTGCCTTCCTAAAGAAAAACGTCGTATGAACCTTCGTCAGTTGTCAAATGTTCTTTGATCGAAATTGAATTTTCAGAAAAACTTATGAATATTTTCCGTCCAATTTTTAGAGACTTTTCTTCGTAATCAGGGTGTCTACAAGTCCGTAATTTCCGGAAAGTCTGGAAATAGTACTGATTTTTCAAGCGCGGTCCGGTAGTGCTGAAAAAGTGCGGAAATTCCGCAAGAAGGTCCGGCATTTTTTTTATATTTTTGGTCATTTTTGTCGCAATTACAGCGAGAAATTCAAATTTTTGAAATTTTTCGAATTTCGTCGATTAGAGGTACTGGAAAAGTACTGCATTTTTCTGTTGAGGAGGTACTGAATCTCTTGGGAATGTACTGAAAAAGTGCTGTAAAAGTACTGATTTTTGGCCAGCTTGTTTGAGTAGACAGCGTGGTAATTATAGGTAATAATACCTATGGTAATTATACCATCTGAAAATTTCAAGAGAAAATATTCATAGCTGTCCTCAAAAATGAACATTATATCGGAGGAAATTTAGCAACACCCGAATGTTCTTACGGCGTTTTTCCTTAGCATGGCAGAGCTGTCCTCGATGCAACATTTTCAAATGTTCCTCGTTTAAAATTTCAACGACTGTCTTGGATGCGCTCTTCGCAAGACGGACAAGGCTGAAAACTGCGGGCGTGAAACTGAAGAGTCCCTCGAAGAAACTGCGGTTTGGTTGGATCGAGGCTTCGGCATTTTGCGTTCAGAAAGTCAAAACGAGTATTATACGCCCTTCCCTAAATTGCATCCCCGGATCGCAGTACTTCACGATCCTGTGCCTCAAAATCTTGACGGTTGTCATCCTTGTCCCGATTATAAATGCCTCGGCCAACCATTTTTAGAGGCATTACCGTGAGATCTTCAGAACATTTCATCAGAGTCCTCAAGTATACAAATTTCAATGTATCCTCGTTCTCATAATTTGCGCTTTTAAACGTTTATGTTAATAATGTGAACCAGATCAATATATTTGATTCTTTAAAGCGCTCCAAATTTACTGACATTTCAACAAAAGGAAAAATAATATCCCCCCGTCGCAGCTCACGGCGGATATGGACTCTGAACCTCCATGATGGAAAGCACGAACTATATTTTCTTAGCAGTCACTTCGGTATTCGCCGGGCCCCCCAAAAAAATCCTTTGTCGAGGTCCGCGAGTCGCCGTCAATACTCGGGAATTCTTCGCGTTCTTTCCTCGTGTGCCTTTTTGAAAATAAAATGAATGGAGTTCGTCAATTTATTGTGACCGCCCGTTTCGGACTGTCATTAGTTCCTCGTGTTGACACTTCTTGAGGTACATCCAGAGGATGTGAGTCCAAGAACCGCGGTTGTCAAATATGATGAAAATGTTTTAAATGGAACGTTTCATCGTGGTGAATTTCAAAAATTCCGGAACTCAAACCGGCCTTGTTTCAAAATTCAACTCTTCTAAGTTCGTAGGCCCGCACTGCCATACCATGGACAAAAAATTTGTGGAGGTGAAATAAAATTAGAATGAGGTATTCCGATCCGTCTGATCTTCTTAAGAGCTTACCAGGGGTTTGACACTTTTCCCCCAATACATACAAAGAACTTTTCGATCACCAATTGAAAATGGATGCCATAGGCAGATCCAGTTTCTTCGGACCGAGGGGGCGTAAGGAGAATTCGGGGGCTCCCCCAGAAAAATTACGAAATTTGAAAGTATATCTGATGTGTAGTTTGAGTCGTTTCCGTCATGAATAACTACCAAACATAAGCAGTGTCTTTCCTTCCTCTTCTTCCTCCTTTTTTTAGGGCGAACGTAGGGGGGGGGGGGNGGGGGGGGGGGGGGGGGGGGGGGGTACAACACCTACGCCCCCCCCCCTTTGGATCCGCCCATGATGGATTTATTGAAGAGTCTATCTGTTCGTTCCCAGTTATCGCAGATAACTAGTTATAGTAGTCAGAGATTCTTTTTTATTATTTTACGTGTATATTTTTTTTTTCTATTACTGTATTATTTTGAGTTTTTTGGTTCCGTCGCCTTGAGGCAAGATTGAGGGTGAGGTTGGCGCGCAAGTTGGCGGCAAGGCCGAAGCCGGACGGGGGACCCTAATGACGCTTGACTGTAATAGGCGGAAGATGACTGGCAAAGAATGCGAACAATTTTTCAGGGAAACTAATAAGACAATGAGACGTTGAGTTTTAATAAACAAGTAGTCTCCGAGCCTGGCCGAGCCGCCTGGCGCTCATCAATCAACGTCCGGGGCCCACATTCGCGCAACATTCAACAGTTTGCCCCCCCCCCCCCCCCCCCCNATCCCTGGCTGGACCCAGACCCGGTCAGCGAGTCGCGGATTTCTTTTTCGGTATGACCCCCCGGCCCCCCGCCCATCAGCCCGGCCCCTTAGCCTCCTTCGCCCCTTACTCCTTGACGCACGCTGGACCCGTCCGCAAAATTCCGCATTTTCCCTGAGATTAGACGAACTGTATTATGGATCCCAGAGATGAAGATTCTCCAAAAATGCAAAAGTTATTTTCAAATTATCACAAATCTTCGTGCTATCCCCATACAGCTGTTTCATCAGCTGGAAACGCCTTGATTGTCGTCAGATACTTCACGTCACACGACTTGCGTGGTGCGGGTATAACAAAGAGCCTTGTTAAAAATGGGTCGAAATTCGCCCCTTTTTAGGCCCTCGATTTTGCCAACGGGACTTGCGCCAAATTGTTGCATATGATGCCCCAAGTCTCAGGTAAAAATTTNGCGGTTTCGGAGATGGGGGGGGGGTGAAGTGGGGGAGTTGAGCGGCTGGCGTGCGCTCTTTCCGCGGCTGTTCCTCGCCAAATCTTCGTTTTGATGTTACCCATTACATGTTTTCTTATGTAATTTTTTGCGTACTTTCCATTTCTGACCTTAAAAATTACTTACAACCACTTTTCAAGGCGCTAGGGGGTGAAAATAGGGGTTGAACGGCTGGCGGCGCGCTCTTCCGCGGCTGTTCCTCGCCAAATCATCGTTTAGTTGTCACCCATTACATGTTTTTCTATGTAATTTTCCGCGTACTTTTCATTTCTGACCTTAAAAACTACTTAAAACCACTTTTCAAGGCGCTAGGGGGTGAAAATGAGAGTTGAACGGCTGGCGGCGCGCTCTTTCCGCGGCTGTTCCTCGCCAAATCCTCGTTTTGATCCAATACATGTTTTCTGATGTAATTTTCTGCGTACTTTCCATTTCTGACCT